>OX451413.1:3757374-4099646 GCA_949629135.1 Eremobia ochroleuca | reverse complement strand
CCTGCGCACGCGACAAGTGTTATTAGCAGCAGGTGGCGTGGACGGCGGGGTTGACCGTGGTGACTGCGCCGCGATCCCGGCTCCCTCTCTCACACTATCAAAGAATTCATCTTTGTCGTCCGTATCGCCCTTAGAAACTGAGTGCTCTGTAGCATGTTGTTTGCTGTTATTTTGATCGAAAGATGTTACGTCAATTGCCTTACTCAATGAATGCCGCGATTTACGAGTTTGTAGCTGATCAATATGTCTCTTATGAGTCTGACCGGCACTAGTTTTCACCGTATAGGAAACAGGCCCCGTACGCTCGGTCACAACACCCTCAGTCCAATTACGATTTGATTTTGTGTAATCTCGTAACATGACTGGTTCTTGCTGGACCAGCGTCCGCAGCGGACGTTTGTGGCTATTTTCGCGTCGCAACTGGTCGCTGCGCACACGCTCCGCTGTGTCAGACCGCAGCAGATCAAGACGGCCGCGTAGTCGTCTGCCTAGAAGGGCTACCGCCGGTTCAATTCCGGTGGTGCTTTGTTCAGTGTTCCTATACATAAATAGAAATCGACTTAATGCGGTATTAAAATCTTCTCGTTCTAATTGAGCCTTTTTGAGAATACGTTTAACAGACCGCACTGAATTTTCCGCGGCTCCGTTGCTGGAGGGGTGATACGGGGGTATTAACGTATGTTTAATACCATTGCGTTCCAAATATTGAGCAAACTCAAAGGATGAGAAAGGTGGTCCATTGTCGCTTACTAAGCGTTTAGGCAATCCGAAACGTGCAAACAACCGTCTTAAACAGTCAATGACAATGGTGGCAGACGTCGTGCTAACTGGTTCTACTTCTATCCACTTAGAGTGAGCATCGATCACTACAAAAAAATATTTATTATTAAACGGGCCGAGGAAATCTAGGTGCAGACGTGACCACGGCTCTGAGGGCCATGGCCACGAATGTAGTGGCGCGGCGGGGGGCGCGGGCCGTAGTTCCCTGCAAGCAACACATTCGCGCGCCACGCGTTCGATGTCTGCATCGATGTTCTCCCACCATACGTAATTACGCGCGATTTGTTTCATTTTGACGATTCCTGGGTGCCCATCGTGTATCTCAGTCAAAACTAGCTCTCGTAATGATCTTGGTATGACAATACGATAACCCCATATTATACAGCCTTGATCAATATGCAAGTTGTCTCTTCTGTTGTAATAAGCATTTTCTATTTTATCAGCCCATTTATCAGTGGGCCACCCGTACATTATGAAACCGTATATTTTACTTAATAATGCGTCCTTCCGAGTCTCAGTTTTGATATCTTTAAAACTGATTGGAAAATGTTCCTGCGCGTAATTTAAATAACTACATTCTTCACCTTTACCTCCAACTTGACGTTTTGTTAAGTCTAGAGGAAGGCGAGAAAGAGCGTCTGCAAAACAGTTTTTAGACGATGTTACGAATTCAATATTGAAGTCGTAAGCAGCCAACTTAACTGCATATCGCTGTAAGCGGCTGGCGGCGGTCACTGGTATTCCTTTATTTTTACCGAAAATGTAACTTAAGGGACGGTGATCACTGCGAAGTGTGAAATGTCTGCCATAAACATACTGATGGTGCTTAGTTACACCAAATACAATAGCTAACGCCTCCTTATCTAACTGCGAGTAATTGACTTCAGCCGAGTTGAGCGTCCTTGAAGCACAACACACCGGGCGCTCGCAGCCGTCTGCGTGGCGCTGCGTCAATACCGCGCCCACGCCATATGCGCTGCTATCAACTGATAGAATTAACGGAAGACTTGCATCATAATGTGCTAAAACAGGAGCGCGGCTTAACATCTTTTTAATCCTTATAAAAGCCCTATTACACTCGTCAGTCCATTGCCAATCTACATTTTTCTTTAACATGCAATAAAGGGGCTTTAAAATATCGCTCATATTGGCACAAAACTTTGAATAAAAATTTACAAGTCCCATGAAACTCTTGAGCTGCGTAACATTTGTAGGTTCTGGTGCTGCTACAATGGCGTCAATTTTTTTACTATCCGTATGTAACCCAAACTTATCAATTTTATAGCCCAAATAGGTAACACTGCTTTTAAAGAAATCACACTTGGCAAAATTTATTCTCAAACCATTTTGATTGAGCCTTTGTAGCACAGCTTTTAAATTGGCTAAATGTGTAGTTCTATCTTTACCAGTAACGCAAATGTCATCCGCAAAAACCGCTGTTGACGGCAATCCACTTAACGTTTCTTCCATAATTTTTTGGAAATTTTCGGGTATGCATTTAATACCGAATGGTACCCTTCTATATACAAAAGTGCCAACGTGAGTTGTGATTGCCGTCATCGGTTGGGAATCCTCATCTAAAATACACTGTTGAAAAGCATTTGATAAGTCTAATTTGCTATACTCCTCTCCCCCACCTAAAGCTGCGAACAAGTCCTCAATGCGGGGCAGCGGGTAGTGGTAATCTTTCAAAAGTGGATTGATTGTTATTTTGTAATCACCGCACAATCTAATATTGCCGTTAGCTTTAACCACCGGCACTATAGGAGTGCCATAGTCTGATCGCTCCACTTTATAGATGACCCCTTCCCGCTGCAGCCGCTCGAGTTCCTGCTCCACTGGCTGGCGTAAGGCCAGAGGCAACGACCGTGCTTTTACAAAAACTGGTGTTTCATCCTTTAAATATAGGTGAAATTTGGTTTTAAATGTGCCTAAACCTTCAGCAAAAACCTCTGGAAACATTTCTCGTAACGACGCCGCCATTGAGTTGTCATCTGTTAAATTGTAACATTCCACAACAGCCAACTTTAAAGACTTGATCCAAGTGCGGCCCATTAATGGCGGGCCGCCATTATCAATGACATATAACTTTAGTTTAGCATAATGTTTACCACATACAACATTAACAACAATATAACCGATGGTCTCGATGACGTCACCTGTATACGATTTTAAAGTTATCAGTTTATTTTCGATTGGGACTTTTGAAAAATAATTGTCATAATAACTCTTTGAAATAACAGATATTTTGCTTCCAGTATCTATTTCGAATCTACATTTAACATTTTCAACGATCAAATTTGCGTAGTACGGTCCGTCACCATCACTGTTCACTACCAAATTATAGAAATTACAAATGTCATCTTCCGAATCTGAGTCATTTAAAAAAAACTGACCTTTAGATCCTTTTGTGTTCCTGTTTTTAACACACACGGCTTTTAAATGGCCCTTTTCACCGCACATGTCACAACTATATTGCTTGAACCGACATTTGCCATCGGAATGACCCGATTTACCACATCGCGAACATGTGCGTTGCGCCTGCGCACGACCCGAGCCTGCGCCACCGCCACTGGCGCCGGCCCTGCCGCCACGCGAGGCGCCCGCACTCGCGCTGATCCGATGCAAACCGTCGTCCTCCTGCTGCACCGGCACAGGTAGGCCACCACCGCCACCGGGCCGCGCGGCTGCCGCGCCAGCCGAAGCACACGCCATAGCTGCGTGCCGCTCCGCCGCCTCCAGCGCCAGCGCCAACTCCACGGCGCGCTTATAATCAATACCACGTTCTGCGAAGATCCTTGACCTCATGTCTTCATCGTTTATCCCCGATACAAATTGGTCTCGTAGGCACACTTCCAAACAACCACCGAAGTTGCATGTTTTAGCCAAGTGTTTAAGTGCTTGAAGGTATTCGCGAATATTTTCACCTTGTCTTTGTATTCTTTGTCGAAATATGTGCCTCTCAGCGATTTCCGACCTATCTGGTTCCAGGTGCTCCTTTACTAGCGCAACTACTTGATCAAAAGTTTTTGATTCAGGGGTGTCGGGAGCACACAAATCACACATCAATTCGTAACACTCCGCGCCTACCACCGTCACTAAAGTTGCTAACTTTAACGACTTGTCAATATTATTCAGTGTAATAAATTGATTGACCCGTCGAATATACGCATCCCAATTGTGATTTGCTAAATCAAAAGGTTCTATACGTCCAATTGGCATTTTTTTTTTTTTGACAAAATGTTCACACGCGTAGGTAACGTATCGGTAACACCGCTCGTCGCCAGTGATAAATACGGGACGCGTCAATGAAACAAGGCAGCTCAACGCAAACTGTTTATTGACTCATTACTTAAAGTTACCCACATACATAACACCAACTATGTTGGGGTCGGCTTCCAGTCTAACCGGATGCAGCTGAATACCAGTATTTTACGTAGAGCGACTGCCTATCTGACCTCCACAACCCAGTTACTGGGTAATACGATACCTAAATTAAAACTGCGGGGTAATTGTGAAACACAATGGCAATCGATGGCAATGTCTTTCACTTTGACAGTTTAGCCACGTTCATTGCGTCATTTAAAAGTTGTTGAGCAGACCAATTTTTCAAACCTATGAAGCAATGGATTAGCAATATCCTTCAAAATTATTCAGATTGTGATTCAGAATGTGTTACGCAATTAGTGAAGTGAAAAATAATTAAATAGAAGAATATTGTCTGTTACCTGTCGTGAAGGCGTCTTGTGTTCACCGCTAATGCTTATATCCTCGTCTACTGACTGCAATAACCAAAATAGAAATAAAATCACCATTCTTATTTACACATAAAACCCTTAAATTGTAATTGAAAGTGTGTTACACATTTAGAGTACCTACTGCAGCAGCTCGGAATCACCCACTGCGATGTATAGGCATCCCCTTTTTTCTGCCATACTTCCTGATTCCGTGCGCCCCTCTTCCAGGTGTTTCCCGCAATTTTGACGATATCATCAACCCACTTCGCTTTTGGGTGGCCCTGCACCCTAATTGCGTAAAACACTATTACTCTCAATTTGAATCATTTAGAAGCATATTGCTCCATTTGTTCGAAAAATGTGTCTGCTCAACAACGTAAATAACGCAATGAATGCTGTTGAACTGTCAAAATGAAACCCATTGCTAGGTACTGATAGTGTGTTACGCAATTACCCTGCATGGTTTGTTTGCGACCATTCCGCCATTTCCTCGTCTAGCTGGATGTCCCTCCCTGTCCTCGACGTCGTAGACTTTCGACCGACGACGGATTTCGGTGTTACGCATCAGCCATGCTTGTCATAACCCTGCTAGACGAGTAGGCTTATGTCAGGTATTGCTAGCCCTTTGTGCTATTCGTATGTGGTGGATAGTCTTCTTTGTGAGCGTCCATGTTTCGGCACCGTAGGTACAGACGCCAGCACATCAAGCTACCCGAAACTGTCACATTTCCCCAATCAACTTTGAACCTAATGCTTTAGCGATAAAGTTGAAAATCTATTAAAGAAACTTGACCGATTGTAGTAGCTTGATGTGCTGGCGTCTGTACATTGGTTGAAAAGGTGGGTTTTTAGGCACTGAGGGTTCTTATTGGTCCGAAAAATATGTTCCAGCTTACCAAATGCCACCCACCTAAGCTGTATTCTCCTGGATATCTCAGCTGGAATGCTCCTTGTCAAAAGATAGAAGATATCCCAAATAAACGGCTGGTGAATCATCTCCAAAATAAAACAATAAAAAATTATGCTAACCGCATTTATTTAAATTGAAAACAATTACTGTTTATTCTTAAATTAGGTACATAATTTACTAAAAAAACATTTAAGTACCTACACTAATATCGAAGGATGTCGATACGATTGCGGTGTGGCGATATGACAGTAAAGTCACGGTTTCGCAGAAGAGCGGTGGCCGCCACAAAGCGGCCGTAGAGACGGTTGTCATCAAAATGATGGCGGGGGGGGGGAGGGGGGTTGACTTTCTGTAATAGTCCCACTGCTGGGACACAGGCCTCCTCTGTAAGAAGGACCACGCGGGCCCAGTGCGGGTTGGTGGATGTCAATTGTCACACGTCTTCGAATTTTTGATTCTAGGACATGCCGGTTTCCACACGTTTTGCTTCACCGTTTTGAGAGCTGTGTTGATGAAATAAATTACACAAAGAAATGCGCCCGATTGGGTTTGAACCCACGACGTACAGACGCCAGCACATCAAGCTACCCCAAAACTGTCAAATTTTCCCAATCAACTTTGAACCTTATGCTTTAGCGATAAAGTTGAAAATCTATTAAAGAAATCTGACAGATTGTAGTAACTTGATGTGGTAGCGTCTGTACAACTCGTAAGTCGGGGTCGTTACTACAGCGACATCATAGCTCTCGGGGTTTGACTTTACGGTGTCTTACAATGCTCTTTAGGAAAACACGCCACCTAACTTCTGTTGTTCTCTGAGTGAATTCACAAAGAATGCATTGTTTGTAATAAGTTACAAAATTTAATCATAGTAATAAGTTAGGATAAGAATTTAGTTAGGATAAGATATGTACACTATCGCAATGGGTTTCCCTGTAAGGATAGATGTAATTTGGAAATAAATAAATCATCTGCCTAGCCTTTTCCCAACTATGTTGGGGTCGGCTTCCAGTCTAACCGGATGCAGCTGAATACCAGTATTTTACATGGAGCGACTGCCTATCTGACCTCCACAACCCAGTTACTGCGTAATACGATACCCCTAGGTAAGACTGGTTGTCAGACTTCCGGGCTTCTGACTACCCGTAACGACTGTCAAAGATCTACGAATGACAGCCGGGACCAACGGCTTAACGTCCTTTCCGAGGCACGGAGGGGTCTCGGTATGTAAAGATGGTCACCCATCCACAGACCAACCGCGGCAAGCGTATCTTAACCTGATCGATCGACCTGTGCGGCTGTTATTATTTAGCCACGGGCCCTTCTTGGAAATTGGAAATAAATAAATAAAAAAACTTTCATAAATAACGTTTCAGTGACGTCATTCGCCAGTAAATTGCACACGCTATGTGTTAGCCACAGCTCTTCTAAGACACCGCAGTCGTTTTCGTTGTACTTCGTTCAATTAAATTATCATAGCCCATCGCTATCCCTTCGAAATCGAAACTAAACAACACAAAACGAATGAATAAATGCGTTAATACTAATCGTAACTGCGACTTGCGACTAATCGCGTCGCATAGTCGCGTGTACGGCTTTGTCCTAACCAAAAGTAGCTATCGGGCGATTACGTGATCGTAGACTACATTTATATGAATATGTCGTACTCGGGCGATCTATCAAGTCGCATTTGCAAGTCATAATTCATGTAAATGATCGCGTAATCGCTTATTCGGTTAGGGTACAGGGTAATACAAAGCGATCGTCGTGCGAATATTCGACAGTGGCGCCGATTCCTTTTTCCGCAAACTAAACTAAATGAAATTTCATTAAAAAAAAGACAGAAGATAAATATTAGTTTAGTCCTGTCATATTAAACTGGTTTTTTTTTTATGATACAGGATGGAAAAACGAACATCGTAGGGTAGTGATTTTTTTTTCTCACCTGTATACATTATACATGGTGTGTTAAGTTTTTTTTTTTATTATCTTTAATATATCGCGAATCGCCTTAGATAATAGTTATTTTGCAAAGGATAGTGGGCAAATGTGGTCCAAGCGTCGCCAAGGATGAATCATATACCAAATGAAAGGGTACAATGTACTATTCAAACATGAAGAAGAGCATCAAAATCTGTCCGAGAGGTTTCGAGAAATAATAGCTTATTTTTGTCTTAGAAGTTATTACTGATTTTTATTATTTTGTTTCATTGTCGTATATTATTATAGTTTTTCCTTGCTATTTATAGTTGAAAATCATAGCTTCATTGTTATGATCGTTTTTCATCATCATCATCATCATCATCGAGTAATTATAAGTTTACTTTAAGTTATTATAATTTTTTTTTTGCTTCTTTTTCGAATATTAAGTACTATAGTTTTAACTTTGTGTTTTTATAATCATCATCATTAATCGATCATCTATGATATCATTGCTACTCACTAATTAATTAATAGGTTATAGTGTGGTTCTTCGGTTTTGCTCGTCGCCTAGAATTTATACATAGACCCGCAGAGTTTTTGGATTCAGTAATTATTGACGTCTGAAGCGAATGTAACTAGTATATAAGTTCTTTTTAATACACTTAAAAAAACATTTCTTGTTTTCTTTTATCTCTTGTTTATTTTATAATGGCGAAGCAGGACCAACCCGAAAAGATGATCGATTCATAATGATGATAATAAAATAAGAAATAAACATGATGATGATCAACAACGATGATTATAGAAATATGATGCGAAGATTTTTAACTATAAATACGTAATACCTACCTATAACAAATAACATACCGACAAGGTAGCAAAAAAATATAAAATCTATCATTACTCGATGATGATGATGAATAATGATGATTATAAGGATGAAGTAATGATTTTTATTAAGTATACATAACAAGAAAAAACTATAATAATACTCGACAATGAAGCAAAATAAAAAATTCGTAGTATCTTCTGAGACAAGAATAAGCTATCATTTCTCGAAACCTCTCGGACAGATTTTGATGCCCTCCTTCATGTTTGAACAGTACATTGTACCCCCTCATTTGGTATATGATTCATCCTTGGCGACGCTTGGACCAACTCCCATACATTCTTGCCCACTGTCATTTGCCAAAGCATGTATAAAGTAGAAAAGTAGATAATTTCGTAGATAGTTTCTTAATTATTTTCATTTAATTATACTTATTAGTTATGTATGAATATTATTATGTAAAGACGCCTGCACATCAAGCTACTACAATCTGTCAAATTTCTTTAAAAGACTTTCAACTTTATCGCTAAAGCATAAGGTTCAAAGTCGATTAGGAAAATTTGACGGTTTCGGGTAGCTTGATGTGCTGGCGTCTGTACGTTAAGGGCAATTCGCGTATTTTTTGTTGTTAATTCTAGATATTTTGTTTGAAACAATATTAAAATTGTACTCTTCTAAAATAATTCAAAATTCACAAAAATATTCTGATTCCTTGACAGTTTTTTTTTTTTAATCTTTTTATTGCTGAATGGACCTGACCTTGAGCTCGATCACGCCTGATGGAAAGCGATGGATGAGGACTATGATGGAACGAGCGTGCCCAGAAGATGATTGTTCACTCTTGCTTTGAAGGCAGACGGGTTAAATGTGGGAGGGAACACAGATGCCGGCAGAGAGTTCCACACTTTGTGTGTGCGCATAATAAACGTGGAGGAAAAGCGCTGAGTATGACTCGTCGGGATATCAACCAAGTGTGGATGGTACGCTGCAGTACGTCTGGTTGTCCGGTGAAATAAGGGTGATGGTGGGGTCAGGTCGTGGAGCTCCTGCGCACACTCTCTTAAGTAGTCTGTAGAAGACCGAAAGGCAAGCAACATCACGCCAATGAGCTAGGCTGTGAAGCGTAGCTAGCAACGTCTCGTCGCCTAATGGTGGGTCCACATGATACAGACTTTCATACAGACTACAGACTTTCATACAGACTTCTATAGAATTTTGTCTGTGCAACTAAGCAGTACAGACAAATGTCGGTGTGATAAAAAGTCGCACAGACAAAATTCTATAGAAGTCTTTATGAAAGTCTGTATCGTGTGGACCATATAAAGCCTTTTAGCTCTGCGTTCCACCGAGTCAAGTGCCTCAAGCTGGTATTTTGCTGAGCCATACCATAAGTGGCTGCGACACTCCATACAGGAACGGACCTGCGCTTTGTACAGACTTAAAAGCTGTCCTGATGTGAAGTATCGCCTCACCGCTTTAGGATGCCAAGCTTCTTGGCTGCGGTCTGAGCTTTAGCCGAAGTTGAGATCAGCAGTGCGATTCTGTAACCATCTCACCGTGAAAACTTGGGTGAAGTGAGCGTGGAGTGAGCTGTCATTAGGGATTAACACTATTGAAACTGCTCACTTCAAGCTCACTTCACTTATGATTTCACGGTGAGATTTTTACAGAATCGACCGGCAGATGTCAACTCCATGCCCAAAAGCTGTAGGCGGTCGGAAACCGATACAGATGTACCTCGGAAAGTAGGAGTTAACTGGA
Source organism: Eremobia ochroleuca (assembly GCA_949629135.1). NCBI lineage: Eukaryota > Metazoa > Arthropoda > Insecta > Lepidoptera > Noctuidae > Eremobia > Eremobia ochroleuca. The sequence goes on along the minus strand of OX451413.1, from coordinate 4,089,706 downwards.
ACTAGCTCCTTTTCCCAGTGAAAAGACACGCTTGTGTTTTCAGAGCATTGAATTTGCCCAGATTGTTGTCACCCCACTGGGAAACGAGATTTAACCCTTAAATGCATGAAGAATTTGTTTCTCTCGGGAAAAATATATGTGCTAGGAAAAAAAAACTACAAGTGTCGTTTTCGATGCAATATGCATTAGTGATACAAATTATACGTCTAATTTCTTACTAAATATTGACTGTGTTGTGGAATACTGTGAAGCAGTCTTTGGACTCTCTTGCGACAATAGACAATGAAAGTGACACAAATTCATGATGTCAGAACTGTCACATGTGTCAAACCTCACTTTTTCGGTACATAAATCATCATCTGCCTAGCCTTTTCCCAACTATGCTGGGGTCGGCTTCCAGTCTAACCGGATGCAGCTGAATACCAGTATTTTACATGGAGCGACTGCCTATCTGACCTCCACAACCCAGTTACTGGGTAATACGATACCCCTTGGTAAGACTGGTTATCAGACTTTCGGGCTTCTGACTACGCGTAACGACTGACAAAGATCCACGAATGACAGCCGGGACCAACGGCTTAACGTGCTTTCCGAGGCACGGAGGGGTCTCGGTATGTAAAGATGGTCACCCATCCACAGACCAACCGCGGCAAGCGTAGCTTAACCTGATCGATCGACCTGTGCGACTGTTATTATTTAGCCACGGGCCCCTCCTTCCCTCCTTTTTCGGTACATAAATAAGTAACGATAATTATGAATGATCATTCACCGGGCTTTACAATTAAAAAAGAAAAAATAATAAAAGCAGGAAGCGGTTGAGAACGCATTGTATCGTTTTCTAAACTCTATGCATTTAAGGGTTAAGATCAGATTAATTCGCTCCATCATGGTCTTTCTATGAGTAGTTGTTCCCTCTCCGCTGGACACAGATACCTGTCCAATGCAAAAGGCATTGGACAGGTATCTGTGTGCGACTGTGCTGTCACCAGCGTACCCGATTGCGCCAAGCTGTAGCAAATCGTAATTTTGTAATACCTACATACATTACTGTTCATTTTCACTGTTGAAATTAGCCCTTAAATGCATAATGTTGCCATATGGCAACAAAGCACGTCATTTATTTTTTTTAAGAATGTGATAGCTGTGAGTTTCTGAACGCACCTCTTTTTGTCAAAACAATATATATACTCTATGAATATTAATATTATTGTATAATTATTATATATTTATTATCTAAATTCTATAGATAAATACCTATACAATAGCATTTTTTGCAATACGATAAAATAAATCATGCATTTAAGGGTTAAGTTATCAATTTTATTTTAACTTGACAAGAAAAATGTAAACTAATGCTTAATTTAACATTTATTTTAGATATTTAAGTTTGGCCTTTATTTAACAAGAATTTAAAGAGTTAGGGCTCCTTCCAACGGCGAGATCCCGTTTTATGCAGGTATGGTTTTTTGTAGGATCCCGTTTTGGTGTACGTGTTTAAATATACATTTTTTTTTTCTGTTTACCGGATACTGCAAGCAGGATGCATGTGTGAATACATATAGGTACAACGTGTCATGTTAAATGCGCAAAATCTCAGACACCTCAACTGATTTTTAATTCAATTGACCTATTTCAGAGAGAAAATAAGTCATTCAAAAAATTGTAAAGGTTTTATGTGCTGTTTTAGTTTTACTGGCCATTCTGATCGTTTCTTGCGTCTGCGACGACGCTTTATCGAGGGAGGAGGAGTCAGCGGGCCGCTGCGCCGCGCTGACCTTGGCTTGCTTGACATATTAATGAATAGACACGGCAACGATTTTAACGAAAGATTTTTTGAAAAATTTGGCCTATATTAAAAAGTGGTTTAGTTAATTCTGCTCGTTATTCTGATCAAACTATTTTCAGGTTTTGCGCATTTAACGTTACACGTTGTATTTAAACACGTACACTATTAAAGGGGTCTTGCAAACAACCGTACCTGCAAAAAACGGGATCTCGCCGTGGGAAAGAGCCCTTACTGAAGCTAAAACCGTGGGAGATGCAGGAAGAATTTCAGTCGCGTCGATTGTGTCAACTAACTTGTATGAAGGTGGTCAACTCTGTGCGAATAGTCGCGTGATTTCCTAATAACTATGACGCGCGCAGTCACGTCTCGCTTCCCACGCGGGATTGGCCTCAGTACGGCCTGTGCTTATTAAGTCACAACAGATTTTTTTTTTTTTTACAGAAAAATGACGTCCTCATTAAATTACTATTAAGTACTCATATGCCCTTTGCACACAAATCTTACGGAGGATGCGCTAGGTAGCTCGCGAAATTCAAATTTTTGTTCCGTTTTTTTTGCGATTCGCAGGTCACTGGTATGTCACAGGTATGTCGATCAAATTATGATAAGAAAGCGTAACAAGTATGTGTTTACAGAATTATAATCATCAAAACAACCCTCTTAAGTTTACATTTATATTCATAGTTAAATCAGATCATTATGGGTTTATTCGTCATCATCATCTGCCGAGCCTTTTCCCAACTATGTTGTGGTCGGCTTCCAGTCTAACCGGATGCAGCTGAATACCAGTATTTTACATGGAGCGACTGCCTATCTGACCTCCACAACCCAGTTACTGGGTAATACGATACCCCTTGGTAAGACAGGTTGTCAGACTTTCGGGCTACTGACGATCCGTAACGACTGTCAAAGATCCACGAATGACAGCCGGGACCAACGGTTTAACGTGCTTTCCGAGACACGGAGGGGTCTTGGTATGTGAAGATGGTCACCCATCCACGGACCAACCACGGCAAGCGTAGCTCTGATCGTTACGTGTGTTAGTGCATTATGGGTTTATTAACAAACATAAATAAAGGTTTCTTTTATACACGAAGTTACAGAACGCTGCCTCCTAGGTCACAGGGTTCCCCTGGTTCAGGAGGCAGGGTTTTCACTATCTGTGCAGCCTTTTACCAAAACCCAATTTAACTATGTGAATTGTATTGGTATTGTATACAAAGGTATTTTGTGTCACTAAAACTTATTTTATTCATTTATTGATATTATCTCATCAAATCAATAATCAATCAATATCAAATAGTCTTTTGAATTACGCGGGCAATCCTCGCTGTTCATCCTCAAATAATAATACAATAGTAAAAAATACTTTTTTTTTTTCATTCAGAATAACCCATTGTCAAACATCCCTATACTCCATTTGAATTAAGATTAGACATTTAAATAAACGTCTTTTACAGTCCGTTCAACCGATATTGACTTCTATACCGTAGTCATAAGGATGGCATTAAACGCTAAAAAGTGGTTACAATACCAACTGTTAACTGCAGTTGCCATGTGTCATGCCACCAACGAAATAGAATTCAAAGTCGGTTGAACCGACTGTAAAAAAGGATTATTTAAATGTCTAATCTTATTACAAATGGAGTATAGCGAAGTAATAATGACTAGTTAGTTTGTCAGATCTTTAAATTATTATTTTTTTAAACCAATTAAAATTAAAAGAAAAATAGGAACTAAATAATACAAATTATGCAATAATACTGTTGAATTTAAGTATATGAATACATCTTGTAATCAAAAATTCGTTTACAATGTTTTTTAAATAATATTTCGTAAGTACATTATTCATATCTCAATTTGGATGTAAACTAAAAACCCAGTCCATGTTCGCACGTTTTTTTACCGCGCACTAGATTATGTAACAAAGGGCATCCCTAGCGCGTTATAAAGCACACTGTTGGATTTTCAACTCTCAGCGCAAAGCCGAGCGTTGAAAATCACGTGTGCGAAAACGCCCTCAGGCCTCTTCGCCGATTTTAAGAGGGAAAAAGCATATGCACCGGGAAAACGTTCAGTTTTCAAAAAGTATTTCTATTTCTTATTTCACATTAAATTAACATATACTTTTTTATTAATAATACTGGACAGTGTAAGTTCTAATCTAGATAGTGCATTTTTTCGCTTAAGTAATTTTTTTACACATATTCATTTTTCATTATTACAAAAAAAAAAGTTATAATTTGACGCGCACATCTAACGCCACATGCGAACTACGCACTATACTGACTTCTGACAAAATCTCTGCATTACACAAGCAAAGTTTACCGAGCAACTAGCATATACTGGATGATTTTTCTACAGTCAGCAAATTTTTACAGGATGTTCTACCCATGAGTATGAACAACTTTCACTATGGGACCAACTCTGAAATCACGAAAAAAAAAATCAGCTAAAGTTCAATACCCACTTGACCATAATGTGGACCCATTTTTGCAAACAAGAACCAACCCACAGCAGGTTGGCTGTGGGTTGGTTCTTGTTTGCAAAAATGGGTCCATGTATGAAACAGCTGATTTTTTCTCGGGATTTCAAAGTTGGTCCTATAGTGAAAGTTGTTCATATTCATGGGTAGAGCATCCTGTAAAAATTTGGAGATGGTAAAAAAAATCACCCGGTATACAACGTCCCGACATCAATCGTCGGGAAGTAGCCCGACAGACACGACACCCGTGTAGTTGGAAGATCCTCCCTTTTCTATGGAGTATGAGTGGACTCTGCATCATGTTCCTCATACTTGGAGGTATGAGGTAACAGTCGCAACAGTCGCATGCAATTGCTTGAGTACGTATAGTTTTTAATGTATTTTGTTGGTATATTGGCGTGGCTAGCTGACATATAGCAAATAATTTAATTTAATGTTCTGTGTCTCGTAATGTTAATTACTTTGCATACGTTGTATTGTATTCAATCAAGTATTTTCTAACTGAACAGACAGCTGTGCGGCTGGGGAGTTTGTTGCGCCACTTCTTCTTCCCAGCGAAAGCACTAGGAAGTGGTGAAGGGCGGGCGTTTTGGGGGACTGTCTTTTGTAATTTTGACGTTCGAAAAGTGCTGATTCTCAGCCTAGTTTGAATAAATGACTTTTGATTTTGATACGAAAGGGCAGCGTCTTGTCCACGGGGTTTCGCAGTCGCATGTCGCATAGTGTGCGAGGTGGTTTAATAATAATGAAAAATAAATAGTTTTTCAAAACTGACTAACCGACCATACTATTAATTAAGGCAACTAATTCAGACTAACTATTTAAATATTATAACTTCTAGCTCCTATAATATAACTATGCGAATTAAACAAATCGGCTAGTCAGTTATTTTCATAACATACATACATACAGTCCTTGCGCGAGCTCCGAGGAATCGGTGGTTGAGGAAGCGGGCGGGTGTGCGCCGCGCCCGACCGTCGCTCCATCCCCCGCACTCTCCCAGTACTAGTGTCGACCTTGACGCGAGAACACGCTTATCGAGGCATTTTTCATTTTGCGATAGTAGGTAGTGTTCTTTTCTACTATAAATAGTACTACACTTATAATTATGTTGTTTTGTGTCACGATGCAATGCGATTACCGCCTTATATGTGCGACTTGAACCCAATAGAGCTCGCATGGGCAAAAGTTAAAAGGCTCGTGAGGGAACACAACATTACTTCAGATTTTTCTCTGACGAGACTGAAGGAGATAAAATGATTTCATGAAGTACACTCGCGCGGAGGCTCAAGATGTATTAGTATCGACAGTGCAATATCGACTAAATCACAACTCTAGCTCATTACGTCAACATTCCTTATCATTCCTCGGAGCTCGCGCGCGGACTGTACATAAACTCACGCCTTCTTCCCACGGGGGAAAGCAGAAACTACAGAACGTCAATGCTACGATCCTTACATACCCCTTTTGCCTCGTTTACGTTCATACATTTGAGGGTCAATTCTCGTAATTTTAGGGCGCGTTCCCACTATGGCGTAACGATTAATGTATCGTTGGACGACTGTCGTCTCTAGCTGTTCAAACTCAAAGCATTTATTTCAAGTAAACCAATTACAGGCACTTTTGAATTGTCAAGGGGTCGGTCAGTCAGAAAGATGAAGCTAGTTGCCCATTCCAAAGCGTAGTAGGTACCTGTGGAGAAGAACGGGCAAGAAACTCCACGGACACTCTTTTAAATCATAAAAATCATTACAAAATTTTGGTTACATCATTCAAGTTGAAATAATACATGTGAGAACGATGTAGAAAGACGTGCACGTTAAAAGCGTCCGTACTAAAAAAGATAAAAACAAATACAAAAAAATAACAATTCAGAAATGAAAATACTTAGATTAAAATTAAAATAAGCCTTGGCAGCTAAGAGATGACCAGTCCCTACTGGCGGCGCCCATTAATACGATTGTTTGACGTCCAATTTTTTTTATCGTTTAGCGACTATCGTATCTAGCTGTTCCCATTGGATCGCGACGACATTTTATCGTTGATTTGCGGTCACGATTTAGTCGTAATGATTTTTTATCGTTTTACGACTGTCGTGCTAGCCGTTCCCACTGTCACGACAATCTGTTGTCACTGCAAAAAATGTTGTAGACGACAGTAAATTGTGTCGTTCTATATGTGAACACCTCCATTTAAATACACAAGCCACGACACTTTAAACGACACGATAATCTGTCGTCACGACATAGTGGGAACGCGCCCTTAAGAACGTTTACAGTCTAATCTCAGACTCAATCTGACAAAAATACCTCTAATTTCCTTACATTTTTCACTAGTTTTTGATCTTTGTTTGTCGTCGAGATGAGTGCTACTAGATTTTTGAACGTTTTAAATTACGAGAATCGCCCCTCTGGTCTCACACGCATACTGGCCGTTTGCAAGTACAGACGCCAGCACATCATGCTACTCGAAACTGTCAAATTTTCCCAATCAACTTTGAACCTTATGCTTTGGCGATAAAGTTGAAAATCTATTAAAGAAATTTGACAGATTGTAGTAGCTTGATGTGCTGGCGTCTGTACAACGCACCAGACCTTTCTGAAGAACCGTTACTTTAATTTTAAAACTAAATATACTTCTAATAGAGAATCTTCTAATAGAGGTATCCTTTTATTTTGTCGATTTTTTTTTTTGTTTCATTTTGATTCTAATAGCTAACTGAATTTTAATTTATTTTTAAATATTGATTAACCTTTTTATTGACGAACTGGCACGCCATCTACGTATTTTAAGTATTTTTTAAGTGACTTTTTTTGTAAGAACGAACATTTCTGGTAAAATATTAAAACATACATCATTTTCTTAGGCATGCGGTAAGGACTATGCATACTTAGGTTTTTTGCATTTTGCAGGGTGGTGTTAGTTTGTAAATTGATTAAAATATGATTCCCGACCCCAAAAAATATGACTTTACAGAATTATAATCATTAGAATCAGCAATATAACTCCTCGATTTAGAATTGGCCTCAAATGTCATGATTTCATGAAATAATCATTTAATAGGGTAATCCTAGAGAGTGTTATTATAGTACACTAGCAGCGCCCCGCGGTTTCACCCGCATAAGTCTTGATCCCGTGGGAATATCGGAATAAAAAGTATCCTATGTGTTAATCCTGGTTATAAACTATCTGTGTACCAAATGTTATCCAAATCCATTCAGTAGTTTTTACGTGATTGAATAACAAACATCTAAACATCTTCACAAACTTTCACATTTATAATATTATAAATAATATAGAAGAATAATAATAATAATAATTAATACATGTGTGCTATGTTCACTCGGCTTCCTTATCGAATATCCGAATAATACCGCCTTGGGTGCAATGATCAATGCACACGCGTTTCATATGACGTTTTTCAACACACTTGCGAGGAAAAACAGACTTGTATTGTTATTAAAATTTATATAAAATGGCGCGCTGGTTTTGTTTTTCCGCGCGCCGCGCACAGACAACATAAAGTAAAAAGCGCGCGTGTTTAATACACTGCATTTTGGACCTAAAAACGATTCATTAAGTGCCACTTTACGAGGAAGTGTGTTGAAAATGATTTTTATGATTATAATTCTTTATGTTTGTTACGACCGTAATATCGCAGCATTGTGCTGAAATAAAGGTTTTTTTAGCCACTGCCTTTTTGTCAAAAATAAATCCTTATTTTTATTTATTATTCTAGTCATATATGTTCATGTTAGTCCAATAATATATCTTGTCTATTCTTATTGTTATAACTCGCGAACCGGTACCCGATTTACCCACCAGATTTTTATTGATAGATATATATTCTCTAGCTATTTTCAAGTGAATATTAGCACTGCAATATTTATTTGTTTCTTGTTACAGAATTTCGTTGAGATTATTAAACACTTACCTATATTATACAAGTACGCTGGACTAAATACAGAGTCAAATTAAATTACCTAGCGTAACTCTGCAGACGCTATGGGTATCGATATCTAAACACGATAAAATTAAAGTAAAAAATATTTGATGTTTCTTTTTTATGTGTCAAAGACCGCTGGTAGTGTTGTTACTTGCAGTGTGAGTTGATAAAATATGTTTTATCGTGTTTAGATATCAACATCAATCACGTCAGGGAAGTCACTAAAAAAAAATTGAACTGATATTTCAAATGAATACATTAACTGCGGTCGATGATCCCACAAAAAAAGAAAACCATCAAATTAATTTCTTTATTGTTTTATCGTGTTTAGATATCGGTACCCACTACGTCTGCGGAGTTTTGCTATATAATTTAATTTGACCCTGTATACTATACGAAATGACAGTTGTTTTTTGTGCCGATGCAAAGCGCCCCGCTCGAGCGTCTCAGGAACTAAAACTGACACATTGTTGCAAATGGCCGTCGTGTTGTTTCGGTACGTCTCTGACGATTTAGGTCTAAATCGTGTAATAAGACTTTTTTGTGTATTTTGTGTTTGCTACAAGATATTTAGAACATTCGTCTCATGAAAATATGCGCATTTTGTAAAAGTAGCCATCAAAAATATTAGTTCCAAAGACGCTCACGTTGCTATCAGCGCCAAAATGGCGAAAATCAAATACCTTCGTTTTGACATCGATATTATGAAGTCCAGCGTACGTTTTATAATATAGATCAGCGTTATTACATAATTACGTTATTATTTGTTTGTTTCAGACAGGTCCTTTTTGACTTCGTACAGTTTTTTCACTTTTTGATTATACAGAGTTATTTTTCAAAGACCAGCCAAATCTAAGGATGTGGTATGGACCATCAAACTGAACAATTTACAATTTTGTCCATGGGACCAACATCGTATTCGCGAATAAAAATTCAGCCATCCCATACGATTAGGTCGAGTAGGTATTGAAGTTTTCTAAGGGACAGTTGATAAATTTTTCGCGAATACGATATTGGTCCCATGGAGAAAGTTGTTCAGTTTGATGGTCTGTACCACATCCTTAGATTTGGGTGGTCTTTGAAAAATAACCCTGTATTTGAGTCCAAAATAAACACTTTATTTCTCTATTTCTTATTGCAGCTATTAAAATCTGAGTCCTGAATAAACACTTTTTCTTTCTTGATTTTCTTTTGTAGCTAGTATATACCTATCTAAACGCATGTGGTGTCTCGAAATCAGCTGTACATCGGAACTGCGAGGTGTTGATGTTATTTCAACAGTTTCTCCTGCTCGTCGGCGCGCGCGTACACGTCGCCGTTGCGCGCTTCAGGGGACGCGCGCGACGCGAACGAGGAACGCGTGTGAGGGGACGCGGACACGGGGACAGGGTGCGGGGATACCTGGGGAAACAACAATTATAGGTTATTGAAATTATACTACTGTTTTTTTTTTAAACAAAATTAATGAAAACTTTCTAAAATACAGGAAAAAAAAATCAGCCAGTACGTAAAGTTTACCATGAATTATCGATGAAAAATTTCAACGCTACAGTCAAGAATCATTATGCTGAATGCACGGTAACAATTAGCGCATGATTGATTATTTTCTTGTATAGTCTGACATCATCATCTGCCTAGCCTTTTCCCGACTACGTTGGGGTCGGCTTCCAGTCTAACCGGATGCAGCTGAATACCAGTATTTTACATGGAGCGACTGCCTATCTGACCTCCACAACCCAGTTACTGGGTAATACGATAGCCCTTGGTAAGACTGGTTGTCAGACTTTCGGGCTTCTGACTACCCGTAACGACTGTCGAAGATCCACGTATGACAGCCGGTACCAATGGCTTAACGTGCTTTCCGAGGCACGGAGGGGTCTCGGTATGTAAAGATGGTCATCCCATCCACAGAACAACCGCTGCAAGCGTAGCTTAACCTGATCGATCGACCTGTGTGGTTGTTATTATTTAGCGACGGGCCCCTCTCTCTCAATATAGTCTGACAACAAAATATTTGTTGAAAACTTTAGGAAATTGTGTATTAACCTAGTGACTGCCCAAATCGAATGAATACGACAAAATATGTTTTCGTGCCCGCTTTTTTTTTTTATAAATGGCATCTCTTAGTTGACCTTGAGAGGTCGTGACTACTTAACCGGACTATCCTGTGGTTGCCTTAAGTAAACTCAAAGCCTCCAGCCAGGGGCAAATATCTACTATACTAAGCGACTACACGCTAAGGGCACCCCCTGTGGGGTACGAACCTCGGCTTAGGGCGTCGCTGGGAGAGGGCAGCAAGTTGGGACAGGCTGGATCAGGCCGCCTCAATCGTATTTATACGACTGAGAACCTATGTCCGTTCTCTGTTTTTTTATTTCATCGCACGACCCTATTCGTCGTAAGTATTTATTTGTCGATTATTGAAATAAAACCAAGCGGTAAATACGTTTAAATCGAAATGGTGAGTGAGTAAGCATGGCGATATTATACGATATGATCCAATTATCAAAATGTTTTATAAACCATGTATGTACCCAAAATATACAGCGTGTAACGGAAGGGGGGTATCAACCCTGAAGGAGGTGAATGTGCTCATGAAACTCAACAACTTTCCCCAAAGAACATAGGTCGAAATATAAAAAGAAATTTGGCGCTCGCATAGTAAATCAATCAGCTGGTAGTCAGTTTTGTAAGGGAGGGCCAAATTTTTTTTTCATATTTCGACCTATGTTCTTTGGGGAAAGTTGTTGAGTTTCATGAGCACATTCACCTCCTTCAGGGTTGATACCCCCCTTCCGTTACACGCTGTATAAATAGAAAAATAACCTAAAAATAAAATAGTCTTATAATATAAACTTGCTAATAACAGACTATGCCATCAATATATCATCAATCTAGTAAAAATCAAATTCATACATCCATGTTTTAAGTTACGATCGAGTGTATGTTATCTGTTTACCCACATTTTTTTCTTTGCTATTTTTGTTTTCTTATTTTATATAGGGTGACTGGTAATTAGTGACCGATACTTAAACACATGATTTTACTCATGACAACAAACAACTTTTACTATGGGACCAAACCTGAAATTGCGAAAAAAAACAGCTGTTCCCTACATTTTGACGACTCGTACGAACATAAATGTAGGGAACAGCTGATTTTTTTTTTCGCGATTTCGGATTTGTTCCGATAGTAAAAGTTGTTTGTTGTCATGAGTAGAATCATGAAAGAAAGAAAGAAATCATTTATTTGCTGATAATGTAGGTATACATATAAGTTGGAATGTTTGTTAAGTGTCCCGATACATTCTACCTTACGGCATGCAACATATTAGGTTTGAGTTAAATAGTACTATAGATACAGCTATCGATACGATTATTATTAGACCTAGTCAAATTTAATATGTAGTTACAGATCAGACTAAAACAAAAAATAATAATAATAATAGTAATAATAATAAAAATTATCAATGAATTAAATATAAATCTCTCGCAAATCATATAATGAAGAATATGTGTCGTAATGTGTAATGTTAAAAAGCTTAATGTCAAAATAATGCAACACATTAACGACAATCACAATTATTACTAGTTATAATCTTTACATAATCTGGTAATGTCAAAATCTGTTTGTCAAATTACAATATTGCAACAACCATAAAAAATAATAAATAAATAACAATGTCATTATTATAATCTAAAACATTCGAAATTGTAAAGACAACGTACATTTATCAATAACATTTTCCTATATAGTTTTGTCATTTAAAAAGTCCTTAATTGTGTAATAGCATTTCTCCAGCAATAGTTTTGTTAATTGTTTTTTAAACATTTTTACGGGAAGGTTTAAATGTTCAGGTAATTTATTATATACAAGCGGTCCCATGGAAAGGATGCTATTTTTTAATAAGGCTGTTTTATGACCACCTGTGTACAATTGGTTTTTATACTGGGACCTCATTGGTGCTGTGCGTTGTCTTATGTCAATCATTGAGGTAAATAGGTGTTTATTTAATTTAACGAATAGAGCAACTTCTAGTATATATAAAAAAAGGTAATGTCAGAATTTTTAGGGATATAAATACAGGTTGACAACTTTCAGTAAACTTAAGACCTGTCATTGATCGTATACATCGTTTTTGGGCTCTAAATATTCTTTCCCTTTCACTGCAATTGCCCCAAAATATGACACCATATCTTAATAATGAAGCAACTAATCCATGATAGGCTGTAAGTAATGTACATATTTATGTTTAGTTTATTTGAGAGGTTATAGAGTACATATGAAGATTTACTAAGTTTTTGGCATACATTTTCAGCATGAGATTTCCATGTCAATTTATCGTCAATCTGCACTCCAAAGAATTTAGTCACTGAAGTAGTGTCTACGATTTGGCCATTATATTCAGCGATTACTTTTTTTGGCTGTAACCTCTGGTGAAAATGCTTGACTTTAGTTTTTTGTAAATTTATGACTAGATTGTTTTTATTAAGCCAATCTATTATTGTTTTAAGCGTGCTGTTTATTTCATCTTCGTAGTTCGTCTCATTCATACATTCGACTGTAGCAGTGCTGTCATCGGCAAATAATGTCATTGGGTGTCGAATTTGACGTGGTAGGTCATTAATATAAAGTAGAAACAGTACACTGCCCTGTGGAACTCCGAACTCTATTACTCTGCAACTTGATAGATATTTCAGTTCACGTTTAGTTTTAGTACAGATTGTCGACAGTTCTGTGTACCGTTTTCTATCCGTGAGATATGACTTTATTAGGTTTAGGACGTTTCCTCTTATGCCATAGTCGCTAAGTTTATTTAAAAGAGTGTCATGTTTTACATAATCGAACGCCTTTGTCATATCTGTGAATATTGCACATATAGGGTTTTTTTTATCCACATTATTCATGATTACTTTCAAGAGATCGAATATTGCCATGTTAATATTTTTATTTTTTCGAAAGCCCTTTTGTTCTTCACATAAAATGTCATTTTTAGCTATAAAAGTATAAATAGATTCATAGATGATTTTTTCAAAGATCTTAGAGAATACTGAAATAAGAGCTACAGGTCTATAGTTAGTCATGTCTTCCTTGTCATTCTTTTTGTGCAATGGTTTTATGATCACAGTCTTTAATTCATCAGGGAATATACCTGAGCTTTTATACAAACATTTATTATATGGCTTAATGGTTTTGCGATAATATCAGAAACAAATTTGACTGCAACTGTTGAAAAGCCATCGAATCCGAAACTTTTTTTATTTTTTAAGCTTTGTATCACACGTGTAATATCTTGGGGGACATGTGTTTAAGTATCGGTCATTAATTACCAGTAACCCTATATACGTACATCTGTGCGCTCTAAATTATTAATCTTAGTTTTAGATATTTTTTCTCAGTAAGTGAATTATGTATGCAATTCTTATGAGAAATAAAGTTTTTCTTAAACCTAAATACTTGTTCCTGCTGAATAAATTGAAGCCTTATCCTGCAATAGGACCAGCGGTGTAATTGCGTAACACACTATCAGTAGCAATGGGTTTCATTTTGACAGTTCATTGCGTTATATACGCTGTTGAGCTGACAAATTTTTCAAACCTATGAAGCAATGGATTGGCAATATCCTTCAAAATTATTCAGATTATGATTAAGTGTGTGACGCAATTAGTGAAGTGAAAAATAATTAAATAGAAGAATATTGTCTGTTACCTGTCGTGAAGGCGTCTTGTGTTCACCGCTAATGCTGATATCTTCGTCTACTGACTGCAATAACTAAAATAGAAAGAAAATCACCATTATTATTTATTGAGAGCCTTTTTTGAAATTCATTTATTTATTTCTAGGAGAACCAACAGCTATAATAAATGGATAACACAATTGTATATGAAGCATAGAGCCAATTACAGGTTCTCATGGGTAAAAACAGAAAAAGTAATAGAAATCTTAGGAAATCTTTTTGAAATAACCTAAAATATTTTGCCAGTGTAAAATCAAGATATATTTTCAATCAACTTATCACACTAATATTATAAAGGCGAAAGTTTGTGTGTGTGTGTGTGTGTGTGTGTGTGTGTGCGTGTGCGTGTGCGTGTGCGTGTGCGTGTGCGTGTGCGTGTGCGTGTGCGTGTGCGTGTGCGTGTGCGTGTGCGTGTGCGTGTGCGTGTGCATGTGCATGTGCGTGTGCGTGTGCGTGTGTGTGTGTTTGTTACTTTGTTCTTCACGCTCAAACGGCTATTTCGATGAAATTTGGCACACGGATACTTTATAACCAGGATTAACACATAGAATACTTTTGTCCTGATATTCCTACGGGATCGAGACTTATGCGGGTGAAACCGCGCCTTTATAATATTAGTGTGATTAATGCCATCAAGATTCCGCTGCGAAAAAGGGATGGTGCTACAAATCACGTATAGCTCCGTCTCGCTCTCACACTAGAATAATGATGGCATTAATGCTTCATCATTCAAATCCCAAGAAAGGAATGCCGTCTTTACAGCCCCCCTTCTAGCTACAATTTTATATCAAAGTATAGTTTTACCCGAAATGACATCCAAAAAACCTCAATTCTGATTTCTCTCTAGCATCTTAATAATCCTAGAAAGCTGCACCAACATCAGCTGCTCAATCTCAACTCTCCTCTTTTCCAACCGCAGTCTCTCTTCTCTCCGCTCACTCTCAGAATTGAAGTCTCTCTCAAATTCTACGAATTTCTCATATCGCTCTAAATGCTCTAAGTGTCGGTCGTTGGACTCGATTTCTTGTTGAATGGATTTGTAATCGATTTCGCTGGGTTTATAATCGATACCTCGGTTGGGGCTATCGATTTCTAAGGGGGATTCTTCTTGATTTGGAGGGGAGAGGTCGTGGATTGTGAGTAGGGAGGAATCAGCATGGAATGTGGTTGTTTTCTTCTTTTTGCAGTGCTCTGATTCTAGAATTTTAAGTTTGGATTGTAAAATCGTTAATTAAGCGTCCTACACACTTGTTCAAGTCGACAATAATCGGCACGGCCGGGCGAAAAAATCGTATCTACAAGGTGTAACTTAAATAACGCACAACCTCTTAAGGGGTCATTGTACTCATCATTATAAACAACTTTTACTATGGGACCAAACCTGAAATCGCGAAAAAAAAATCAGCTGTTCCCTACATTTATGTTCGCATAACTCGTCAAAATGTAGGGAACAGCTGATTTTTTTTTCGCGATTTCAGGTTTGGTCTCATAGTACTTAAAAGTTGTTCATAATGATGAGTACAATGACCCCTTAATAGGTTGTACGTTATTTATGTTACACCTTGTATGTAAAGTCAAAGTTTGTTACCCATCCATGGACCGACCGCGGGAAACGTAGCTTAACCTTCGTCCGAGCCGTGCGGCTATTATTATTTAGCCATGAACCCCTCAATATTATTCCCTTATCTACTGTTATAAATAAATCGTTTAAAAATAAGACTAACCACGAGTTTTAATATCATCAGCATATTTACCCAAAACATTTTTCTTGAACCAAAAATTATTTTGAACACATTCAGCACAATCATTTGCGTCCGCATCATTGGCCGAATGTTTGGGCAAACTGTCACAGTTCCCGTTAACATACATCTCGTAGTTGGCCCAACATTTAGCTGAGTCGCAAACATTGGCGTAAGATTTCGAAGGACCAGTCTTCGTCAGTTCGATATGAGATTTGGTTTTAACTCCGATATTGGTTTTTGAGTGGTCGGAGTGTGGCCAATATTGGTTGGGTTTGGGCAAATATTTGTCTGAGTTGGCGTCCAATTCGGAGTCTGGATAGTTTTGTGGTATTTGCATCTATTCTATGAAGTTAATCCTTGGGGGTAACTGTAAATGCTAAAATATTATTTATTGCTAAAGTATATTTGTGTCTAATTTAAAAGTGTGCATTTAGAAAGTTGGCAACGTCGCTAATAGCTGTCAAATATACGTTGCTATGATTAATTAAGAAATATCGTTCTATACGACGCCAATTTGTAGGTACTAATATTATAAAGGGATAAAAGAGGATTGAATATTTTTCTATGGAGCCTGGCATACCTACCTGTCCGCCATTATTTTTTCAAAATGGCAGCCACGCATGAAACCTATATAAATTGATAGCTGACATCAATGTACAGCTGACGAGACGGAGGGGCCCGTGGCTAAATAATAACAGCCGCACGTGTCGATCGATCAGGTTAAGCTACGCTTGCCGCGGTTGTTCTGTGGATGGGTGACCATCTTTACATACCGAGACCCCTCCGTGCCTCGGAAAGCACGTTAAGCCGTTGGTCCCGGCTGTCATTCGTAGATCTTTGACAGTCGTTGCGGGTAGTCAGAAGCCCGAAAGTCTGACAACCAGTCTTACCTAGGGGTATCGTATTACCCAGTAACTGGGTTGTGGAGGTCAGATAGGCGGTCGCTCCATATAAAATACTGGTATTCAGCTGCATCCGGTTAGACTGGAAGCCGACCCCAACATAGTTGGGAAAAAGGCTAGGCAGATGATGATGATCAATGTACAGCTGACATATATATAAATTGATAGCTGACTTCCTCTCTCCTAATCGTGCTGTGCCCGACAGGGTCCATATTGATACTATTACCTTGTATATCATCTTTGTAATGCATATGGAATGCAATAAAGTATTGAATTAAATATTGAATGCATACAGAAAACATAATAGGACATAACCTCTAAAAGCGTCACGTGGCCGACATCTTGAAAAAAAAAAAATGGCAGACATGTAGGTATGCCACTGACCTTCACAGCCATTTGTGAGTTTGTAAGTAGGGGTTATCTTCGGAACTACTTATCCGATTCCATAAATTCTTTCACTAATGGGAAGCTACGGTATTGCAGTGTCATACGTTTTAATGTTAAAACAACAAATTTGACGCAAACAGTCACGGACAGAAGCTAGCGAGCAATATGTCAGTGCACGACAGAGCGAAATTTCATAATTTCGTTCAATTCCAATCAACTTTTTAATTTTACCCTCTTACAATAATAATAATAGAAATCGCAAACAAACGGATAACTACCGCGATCTTTAACGATCAATAGATATATAGTAGAAAGTTGAACCTTATTATTAGTGGAAGTAGATCCTAAATCGTCTGTGTTTCTAGTGGAGACCGTGCTGGCAGATTTACTGAGTAGTTTCTTAGATATAAGAGATAATGGAAGGTTGCCACTTGACCTGCTTGAGTTGCATACATGCTGGAATAGGTTAGAATAGGAATGGATGCCGAATGTCAAATGCTATTTAATTTCAAGTGACTGTTCTGTCTGTTTAAGAGTCCTCGCAGACTAAAGAATTTCTATCGGTCGATACTTTGCCCCCGTAAGGATACTGGCGCACACACTTTTTTTTTTTTTTTTTCTAGCTGGAAATCCTCATCGATGTCCGACTCTTACTTAGTCTGTCAGACTTTTACTGGCTAAAAACCACCCCGGTGTTCCCTCTCTCACCTACGCCGGGGGTCGCGGGAACTAACGATACTTCCGCAACCCCCGGCTGGTGCTGGCCCGCACCTGCGGGCCTCCTCGTGTCGGGGGGGAGGGGGGGTGAGGTGTTAAACTCCCCCCGCGACATCTAAGAGGGGCGCGAGTGGAACACTACACTGGCGCGCACACTGAGCTAACTAAACAATGGGGTCGATCAAAATGCGAATGAAACCAACGTAACGAATCGTTTCTCACTGACGACCCGTTTGTCCTGTGTAAACGACACTCTATGGACGTCCTTAACACTTTGCGGGACACTAAACGCCCCAATACAACTTCTATTGTGTCTCGTTCAGTGTCCCAGTACTTCCTAGGACGAGCTCGTTCACAAAGAGCTCTGCTATCAGAGTTAACATATTTAGTAATAATCAGTGATCGGAGTAGGTAGATTGATTTTTGGTACTTGTATCATAAATGCCCACAGAAAGAATAACATGGATAAGCTATTTTCCCGGAAAGCAATTCCGGTATTTCCGGATCCGATTAAATATTGTTAATGTTGGTAGTGATATTATTACTACTCAATTAAAAATTTAAAGGTAGGTATCAAAACTAAATTCATTTATTATTTATTTGAATAATAAAAACAATTTTTGAGCAGATTCCAGAAGTCAGTATGTACACAAGCGAGGGTCAAGTAATGTTTTAACAAAACAGTAACAAACAAAGAAGCGCACTCTACGAACCGAAGTAAATGAGTGAGCTACCTGGCATGTCGTCGGTGGGCGTATGCATTGTTTTGATAACCGGTTAGTGCACCACCCATGATCCTTGGTTCTGATTGGTCGCTGGGTTGTGTCAAATCGTGAGTGCCGTTAAAAAAAAATAATATAAAGAATATAATATTGCTCATTTTAACACAATTCCTACCTAAGTTCCGGGTTTCTTTTTTGTTAATAATCAACCAATTCCGAAATTACGGAGGAAAGTCCATACTAATATATACGTTTCGGATCAATGACCCCATTTCAATCTACCTACTCCGATCACTGGTAATACTGTTACCTTGTCAACTTCAGTGTCAAACTGTTCGTTGGTAGCTCCTTTAGATAAAGCGCCCTTTTCCATCAGGGTAGCACGTTTAGCAGCTAGATGTAGTGATCTGGAAATTGAGATAAAAACATAGTTATTATTTAGTACAGACGCCAGCACATCAAGCTACCCGAAACTGTCACATTTTCCCAATCAACTTTGAACCTTATGCTTTAGTGACAAAGTTGAAAATCTATTAAAGATTTTTGACAGATTGTAGTAGCTTGATGTGCTGGCGTCTGTATATTCGTCTCGTGTGATAATGTCCTTCTAAGGTATCCTCTCCCATTGATCTATATTATTACAAGAGATAAAAAAGGGAAAATGCCCACGTACCGTTTAACAGTTAAATAGAAGAGTTCCGTGATGGCTCTCACAGAGTAGTCGGGCACGAATGTGTGACGTAGCATGGAGTCCATGTTGATATTCTGTAGCGAACCCATGGCGGAAGGCGTTGGAGATTCAGCTGTAAAGGAATGGTACATAATTTACACTAACTTCTGTTATTGACTTCGTTCGCGTGAAATGTATTACAAACAGACAGCTGTGCTGCTGGGGAGTTTGTTGCGCCACTTCTTCTTCCCAGCGAAAGCACTAGGAAGTGGTGAAGGGCGGGCGTGCCGGGGGACTGTCTTTTGTAATTTTGACGTTCGAATAGTGCTGATTCTCAGCCTAGTTTGAATAAATGACTTTTATTTATTTATTTATTTAAACTTTTCGCACACAAAAAAGGTACAAAGGCGGACTTAATGCCTTAGGCATTCTCTACCAGTCAACCAAGGGTGGTAATTATTTTTTTTTTCAGTTAAACGGTTTTAATGAAAATAATGATGTAGATAATGTGCTAAAAGCTAAAAAATAATTCGGTAGGTCCTAGGTACCAGTCATCACACCACTTTTACTCATCAATCTAGGGCATTGATCGAACAAAAAAAATAAAATAGTGAGGCGCGTGAAATTTCTATCAACAGTAAACAAATAAATGCTATTTACTCAGGTTACACTACGCCTCACGATGTTATTTTTTTGTCTGACGCTGTACGCCGTCTCTTCCAAAGTCGGTCTGAACTGACGGTACATCTTTTTGGTACATTTGGGTTCGACGAAACTAAGGCCAAACAATTTCAGTAATGCAGCCGATATCGCCGTTTACCAATCCTTTCGAAACGTCAATATTGGACCGCAATATAATTTAATTAATTAAATATTTTTCATGACAACATCACTTCAATTAATTATTTTTAATAATTAAATATTTCATTTATTACTATTTTTTTTTCTTTTTTCATTGTGTTTTACTCGTAACGCCCTTTCATTTGATACCCATTGCCCATATTGAAGTGATTCTGAAATAAATGTTTATTTATTTCTTTTTATTTTAATAGAGTTAATAGCGCGGATAACATTGAAATCGCGATCTAGAATATGTCAATCGAAAAAGAAATTATTATTCGTCAGTTATAGTTCCTCTGTGGCGAAAAAGATGTCGTTACAAGGCCTTTATAAAACTTTTGTAAATGTACGGTATTATCAAATCGAAATCAAAATCAAGTCATTTTTGAAACTAGGCTGAGAATCAGCACTTTTCGAACGTCAAAATTACAAAAGACAGTCCCGCAAAACGCCCGCCCTTCACCACTTCCTAGTGCTTTCGCTGGGGAGAAGAAGTGGCGCAACAAACTCCCCAGCAGCACAGTATGCACATTATGTGCGCGGTGAATGGTGGCAACGTTGTTTCTGTTCAGTTCTCGCTGAAGTGTTCCAAACACTTGATGCTTGTTACACATTGCTCGATAGTGTAGTAAATCACACCAAGTACCAATATCACGACAGCTGCAGTGACCAATGTTTCGATTAGTTCCAATTTCTTCTGGTGGTACCGTGTTGTTGTAGCTAAAAGTGAAGATTGAGATTTTGGACTGTATTGTGTATGTGACAGGCCTGTTGGTCTAGTGGTCAGTGGCCCTGACTGCTATACGCAAGGTCGTGGGTTCGATTCCCACCCAGGACAAATGTTTGTGTGATGAGCACACGATCATTTGTTCTTTGTCTGGGTGTAATTTATCTATAATATGTATGTATTTAGAAATATATATGTATGTTTATCAGTTGTCTAGTAATCATAGCACAAGCTCTGCTTAGTTTGGGACTAGATGGCGTTGTGTGAAAGTTGTGGAATATTATTATTATTATATTATGTGTGGCATACATACCGACTCCCACATTCTGCGTGAGCGCCTGCACGCCGAAGTAGGTGAAGGGTCCGGCCTCGAACACCAGGTTCTCGCGCCCCACCGTCACCTCCACGCGGCCCTCCAGGATCAGCACGAAGTAGTCCACCTGGGATGTAAGGGAATAATGCTGATGATAATAGCTTACAGGATACCTGTACATCGTGGCGCAAGCTGTTAAAATGTATTCAGACGGTCGATTCTGTAAAAATCTCTCCGTGAAAACTTGCGTGGAGTGAGCTGTCAGTGTCATCCCACTGATGCTAGGGATTGACCAAGCAAACATTTACAATCATAATCCAGATTTTATCCCTACAGACCATGATTTTTCTTACCGGCTTAAAAAAATTACACTAGCCTGCAAATATGATGCCATTTCTCGAAAAAATATTTACAAAAATCATAACTCAATAGGCATCACGCATTATAATGTGAATTTGTGTTACGTAGTATCAATGAAATTACAAGATTACACGTAAAATGACAAATATGAACATGAACTTACTTCTACTAATTATTTCCACACTGAAAAGATTCAATTTTATCATTTTTTTGCTATTATTATACGCCGCTCGTTAATCGTATTCAAAGTACATACCTACCGATTTGAAAAAAAACATAAATAGTTAAATGTTTATTCAGATCTATCCAAAATATCTGGTACTGAATTCGTAACTGAAATACATAATAGTTAATCTTGTCAACACTAGATTACGCTACTTGGATCGATTTTTGAAATATAGGACATTTTTCGGTATGTCCCATATGTGGGACACTATGCTCTGTAGGGTTAATAACATTTTTTATGCTAATTCTATTGATCATTTTATACTGGATTTTACTGGCTCCAAATTTTTACAGGATGTTCTACTCACGAATATGAACAACTTTCACTATAGGACCAACTCAGATCACAAACAAAAAATCAGCAGTTTCATACATTTTGGTCAAGTAAGTATTGAAGTTTTGTATTAAACAGCTGTTTTTGTTTTCGTAATTTCAGAGCTGGTCCCATAGTGAAAGTTGTTCATATTCATGAGTAGAACACCCTGTAAAAATTTGGAGCCTTTAAAAAAAGCACCCAGTATAATGAGATGATGATCTCTGTGAGAGGGAGTGTTATTCTTCTGTCTACCTTGAATCCCAGTCTTTGACAAACATTCAGAAGTCCACACTTAAGTTTTGCCAACGTACAACGGAGCGCAGTATTCTAGACATTGACAGACCATATTCGCAACACCACACTGCGCTCCAAAGCACAGATTACTGACGTTGCTTACAAAGCCGCTAAGCTGAAGTGGGACTGGGGTGGCCACGTCTGCCGTATGCCCGATGAGCCAAAATAACCACCACGTGCAGCCTTGACACAGCTAGAAAACGTCGCGGCAGACCCAGAAGATGGTGGAGGGACGAGCTGGAGAAAACAAACGACCAGTAGTCCACTTTAGCCCTGGATCTTAAGAGCTGGAAGTCATAGGGAGAGGTCTTTGCCAAGCCGTGGAATGAAACAGGTTAACAGAGTTTATCCAACTCACCGGCTTCCCCTGCTGGAACACGTAGGTGCTGGGGTCCGTCTTGGTCTTCCCTTTGAGCTTGATGTGGTGGATCACGTCCTGTTTGAGGAGGCGGCGCAGAACTGTCTCGGAGACTGTGTCGGGGCGGAAGGCGTCTACACCTGAAGGAATTTGAGTATTTAGGATTTTTTTTTTTTATTAATTTTGAGGCCGATTTTATAACCTGAAATTCACACAAGATATAAAAAAAATAAACAGTCTGGCTGTATTCCCCCAAGACAGAGACGGAAAGTATTTACGCGCATAGAAAATAAAATACATACACTGATAAAAAAACACATAAAATATGTTGATACTCACTGCTACTCAAGAACTGGAAGGTAGCTAACGTCAGCTGTGGAGATATATGTATGCGCTGGTTCTCGTGTCGCTCGGCGAATGCGGCAAAGTCTTGGAGTTTGTTCGTGGGACGGTTGCGACGACGCTTGGAGCGGTTGTCCACTGTTGGGGAAAGAAGTACATAGTTAGATATTTGCACAGAATCAGCCTGTAACACTCCCGCTCAGTTCAGACGCAGTTTTCCTCTATTTGTTTATTTTATTTCGACATCTCCTCGATAACGTCTTCCAGCGTGACCAGCCGCATGGTCTCGTACAACTAACTAGAAGACTAGTCTACTCACAGAAGACGTCAGTCTCGTCCACGACCTCGGTCTGTATCATCTTCTCGATGGCATCTTCCAGTGAGAACAAGACCATGGTCTCGTACAACTAACTAGAAGACGGTCTACTCACAGAAGACGTCAGTCTCGTCCACGATCTCGGTCTGTATCATGTTCTCGATTACGTCTTCTAGTGTGAACAAGCCCATGGTCTCTTACAACTAACTAGAAGACGGTCTACTCACAGAAGACGTCGGTCTCATCCACGATCTCGGCCTGTATCATCTCCTCGATGACGTCTTCCAGCGTGACCAGTCCCATGGTCTCGCACAACTAACTAAAAGACGGTCTACTCACAGAAGACGTCGGTCTCGTCCACGATCTCAGCCTGTATCATCTCCTCGATGACGTCTTCCAGCGTGACCAGTCCCATGGTCTCGCACAACTAACTAAAAGACGGTCTACTCACAGAAGACGTCGGTCTCGTCCACGATCTCAGCCTGTATCATCTCCTCGATGACGTCTTCTAGTGTGACCAGCCCCATAGTCTCGTAGAAGGGGTCACCTTCGCCCTCGTTGTTGATGCGGTGGACGAAGGCCATGTGACCTTTGTGACCTGGGGAACAGAATATTCGATTAAGCGTTTAAAGAGCATAAGCGTCAGGCTCAGGGTAGGGTGTGAGGGTGTGAGGACTTAGCTTGTCGAACTACTTCTAGTCAAATAATTGTTTGGTTCTTTCCTCAAAAGTTGCGTGCCAGCGGAGTGTTGTCGTTCGGGTCCACGAACGAATGAGTGAGTGATCCAGAAAGTGGATGAACGAACGAAGGGTGAATGAACGAACCTACGAGTGAAATAATGAACGAAAGAGTGAGAGATTCATGATAGGTGATTGACTTACCCCCCCTTGAACTGCTTAACCGGTAACGGTCCGTCAATATGACGTTAACATCTGTCACGGCACGCACTCGCGACCATGAAGAATCGTAGCATCTGTTTTGAACTTTTTTTTCCTGTATTGCCACCCAATATTTTTCATTTTGAATCATTTAGTCGATTATACTATCTACCAGATCATAGAGTAAAACTGCCGCACAGGATATTAGACCTTATTTAACAGTAATAATAGAGGTTGAAGCCGCGTGAATCGGGTGTGACACATGTGTCACGGCGGGGCTTGACGGTTGGGGCCGGATATGACTAATTGATCACGGCGGGACGTTACCGGTTAAACATGACATCAAGCGTGACGTCTTTGAACACAAAGTTGCAGGGATTCTGGTAGTACTGACAGAGCGTGCGCAGCGGCGTGTTGTCGTCAGGGTCCACGAACGAACGAGTGAGTGAACAAATAAACTAGTGAACGACAGAAAGAGTGAATGAACGAAACTACTAGTGAAAATGAACGACAGAATAAAAGATTAATGATGGGTGATTTCCTCTCCTTGAACTGCTCTGAGTACTGGCAGAGCGTGCGCATCGGCGTGTTGTCGTCAGGGTACACGAACGAATGAGAGATTGAATGAATGAAAGAAAGGGTGAATAAACGATTGTAAAATAACGAGTTACGAATGAAAGTTCGATCGAACGAATGCACGAACTAGAGAGTAAATGAATGAACGAATGTTGACGAATGACTCTTTTCCATTATTTTTCCTCATTTCCAGTCAAGGACAATTTAAATTTACCTTCTTTGAACTGCTTAAATATAACATCCAGCGTGACGTCTTCGAACACAAAGTTGCAGGGATTCTGGTAGTACTGGCAGAGCGTGCGCAGCGGCGTATTGTCGTCAGGATCCACGAACGCCAAGTCCTTGATGAACAGCACTGTCACTATGTTGCCGCGGCCTCCTTCATACACTGGGATGCGGGAGTAGCCTGGTGGAGAGAATATGTAATTTAGAATATACGCAGTCATAAGGGAGACTTCTGACGTTTTAAACATAAACTACCACACATCCCATTTTTATAACTTTTTGAATAATACCAGTCACTCTGAAATCAACTTAATTCTCACTAACACAAAGTTGATATTTGTTTAACTTAAATTAACATCACAACAACACATTGAATATACCTTACTTGTGTGACTAGCAGATAATGGCGCCGATTCTGTTATTCACAAATTAAACTAAATTTAAGTTCAGTGTATCTTTTTCTTTCTACGTCATTAAGAAAAGGACAGAAGATAAATATTAGTTTAGGCCTGTCAAATTAAGATACTCCATATACAAGTTTAGATGTGATTAAAAAACTGGCTACTAAAAATACGTCAATTTACGTCAGGCGCTGACTCATTTGACAGGACTAAACTAATATTTATCTTCTGTCCTTTTCTTAATGACTAGAAAGAAAAACATGCACTGAACTTAAATTTAGCTTAGTTTGTGAACAAGAGAATAGGTGCCATCTCGACAATTATCACTGGAAATATTAACTATGTCCGTCATTATGTTACATTGTTGCTATATTTAAACGAAGTCATAGTTACATGGCACTGCAATTTGTGTGCAGTTAGTATATTTTACGATGTTTTGCAATTATAAACGCTTGGTAAGTGTAGATTGCCTTATTATACAGGGAGTTTGGAAGCTGGATGCAAAACCTTAAGTAGGTGACAGTTGACACCATTTAGAGCATTTTGAGCCATACATGTGTTAGACGAAGTATATATTTTTTTTTTTCCCAGTTAGAGTTGGTATGTTATTTTTGACTAAAAGTTTGCAGTTAAAATAAAAAAAAAAAACATACTGCGTCTAAGACATGTAAGGCTCTAAATGCTGTAAGTCGTGTCAACTATCGCTCCCTTAAAGCTTTGCACTCAGCTTCCAAACACGCTACTTCTTCTCCCCAGCGAAAGCATTAGGAAGTGGTGAAGGGCGGGCGTTTTGCGGGAATGTCTTTTGTAATTTTGACTTTCGAAAAGTGCTGATTGTCAGCCTAGTTTCAATAAATGACTTTTGATTTGAATATATTCTGTCACCCACACAAAACACTATACATACTTTAAAATATCGTAGATAATTCATACTGCGCACTAATTCCACAAGCTGCAATATTTCATAACAGACTCGTTCTAAATACGGCATGTTTATATTTACCATAACAGCCGCCCCCTTGGATATCGTCCAGAAATCTACACGCATTAAATTATGAAATAACTTATCGTATTTCTAGTATGGGAGATCGATTATTATTATTTGGTTAGACACGCTAGCAGCAAATCAGTCGATGCGTGTGTATTAACCCTTAAATTATCACCCTTAGATTTCTTGTGTGTATAATGTTGAAATTGCGTATATGGGTTGAAATTAGAATAGAAAAGAGTATAAAGAAAAAAAAACATTTTTTTTGTATTTTTTTTTATTGTTTTTACAATGTCACAGAAAACGGACACTGTCCATTATATGTGCAGTTGTGGTACATGAAACTACGTCACATAAAACGGACATGGCATATTATATGTGTAGTTGTAGTACAGTGCTTAGGAGTGTCAAAACAGCGTCTGTGTGCGTGGAAATACTGCGTCCTTTAAAACGGACAAAATCAATTTAAGGGTTAAATAGCTTGGAGATATTTCATATATCCAGTCGATTCTTGAAGCAGTTCAGTGTGGGAGCCGTCACATTTTCCGGGAGCCTTTTCCATACTGTTACAACTCGGTTAGACAAGAGTTGCTTCATAGCTTTTTTTATCCGACTTCAAAAAGGACGAGGTTATCAATTCAGCGGTTTTTTTTTAATGTATTTTCGGTCATAACTCCGTCATATATGTACGGATGTGCAAAATTCTTTTTTTCTTCGATAGAGGTTTATTCCGAAATGGTCCCATTTAAATTTCGTAAAGATCTGATGATGAGTTTCGGAGACAGACAACGGAACTCTTCAATAAATACCAGTAAAACAACCGCGGTTGCTGCTATCGCATATGTAAACATTGTTTGCACAATCGAACAGCATGACATCACGTCTGTACCCTATAAACGCAGATGCAGCTTCCTGTCACTGATATTTACATAGCAAGTAGTGTTTATATGAATTTGTTTGGGGTAGGTATAACTAAAAAGTGAAAAATAAAAACTTTTTATAAAAAATAACAACCGATTTCCAAAAAAACAATACAAAGTGAAAAATAATTTTAATTTCGGAAGTCGGTGTCAAAAAACGAAAATGCGGAACCAACGACACCGACTTCCAAAATTAAAATTATTTTTCACTTTGTAGTGTTTTTTGAAGTCGGTTGTTTTTTTTTTTATAACAAAGTTTTTTTACCAAATCACAACTACCTTAATGCACTTTTAAGGTTTCCTAGGCAATGCAGCACTCACCAGACTTGATAATCTCGGACATCGTTTCGAAGTCCAGCACAGAGCTGATGGGCAGCATGAACACGTCCTCCAGCTTGGTCATCACGTCCGACACCGTCTTCTTGCGCAGCTCCAGGGCTCCGCTGATTATGTTGACTTCGTCTTTGTCCAGGTCGTTAACGTCTGTTGTTACCTGAGGGGCGCGGAGATGGGTTAGATTAAGGGATATAGGTATTTGTGTTTTGTTAATAACACACGGTTTCTTTTTTCTACTACTCCGACCTTTCAAACGCTAATCAATTTTCGGTCTCATGTCATTTAAAGTCATAATTTCACTTGGGAACAAATGTCTCGCAACATGTCGCACCAGATATATCACGCGATGTTGCCCGACTTCGCACATGTCTGGCGAAATCGAAAACTGCGAAATCGATTCATACTTTTCGCGGATAATTTATCATTATTCTTTATAATTCAGCTTTATTCTTGGCTTTTAGATCTATTTCAACGACAGGAATACACGTACATTTCTAAGAAAAACTCACAAGTTAGGTGGCGTTTGATTATTCGGGAGTTTTACTCTTAATTTTAGAATCACTTACGTAGCACATCGAAAGACCACATTTTAACCATTTTTTGTACTCTTTCTATAATAACTACTGTTCCATAGTTCTTGCCAACCCCCGTGGGAAGAAGACGTGAATTTATATAAGTATAATAACTAAATCGTTTTAGAAAAAAATAATTTATCATCGTATTTGACGAAGTAACAGTTTAAGACATGGCCTTTGGTATATGTAATGCAAATCATCACCTACACAGTGGCAGGGACGCCGACGCGCAGCCTCGCAACCGGTTACCATGGATTCAGTATATGATTCTGAACCCAAGGGGGTTCAGAACGTTGAATTTTATCGTCGGTTAAAAAAAAAATCTGTTATTTCACAGAAAACTGCAAACTTTTTTTTTTATTGGGTTGGCCAATAGTAATGAGACACTACAAAAGTGTATACATTTCCTTTTTCAAGTTAATTGTTTTCGATAATATTCTAGAATTTTGTAGAACATTCTAGGTACTTGTGATGTGGGGATATGCCGCCCTCGCGATCGGTTTAGTCAGTTTGAAGAAAAATGGACGAGCGACAAGTTCGAACACTATACTTATACGAGTACTTGTTAGGCGACTGAATCCAAGGTAACAGGATTTGCGTCGATGTTCCTGACGCCCTGTTTAGTCAGTAATGTAAATAATAATTAGGCTTGCAATTATATTGTTTGTGTCTCAATGAAAGCTTTTTTTACTTGGTGCCGCGTTGGTGCCGTGTTTAATCTGCAAGGCATTGACTTATTCTATAATAATGAACTATCATTATTTTTGGTATATACACCATGTATCAGAAAGGGTACAGACGGATTGCAGACCATTCCAGCAATACAAAGAGACGAAACAACTAACGCTTTAAGCTGTTTAAATGTAGTTCTTTTAGAACGAAGTTTTTTAACGCGGATTGCAGTGGAATAAACTGGTAGAAATCGTCACGTAACGACAAAACGTTATGGTCACTCCATGCAACTTTCTTTTTATTATAATCAAACTGAACAATTTTATCCGTGGGACCGACATCGTAATCGCAAAAAATTATCAACCGTTTCATACACTTGGCTGGAACAGGTATTGAAATTTTGTATGGGAGTGTTGTTGTTCAGTTTGATGGTCTGTACTGCGCCTTTCTGATACAAGTTGCATTTTAAAATATTGCCACTACTTGCATATTCAGAAGGAATTTACTTAAGAAGTTGTCTAGGTGTACTTCAAGGAAGCATTTTTGGTCCACTCTTATACACACAAACACACACACAAACACACACACAAACACACACACACACACACACACACACACACACACACACACACTAACAAACTCCTGGTCGCACTTATAAACTATACTTATAATTAATATTCAATTCAATTGTATTTAAATACACTACACATATCGGATTATTCTACTGGGAGAACTGTGGCCTAAAAAGCACTCACAATCGTAATAACTTTTGAATTTGACAGATCATCAATATTCAGTAAATGATAAATGATTTTATTTCTGCAAGTACGTCTGTGCAAGCATTTTGACACATCCTTCATATTTTAAAAAACTAGATAATGTCGACGTTTTCTATCTGACTACTCTAAGAATAAACACCGGTACAAACACAAAGATCACAGCCTCTTTTTAAAGTCCAGACATAATCTTGGACAGATCATGTGAAGACCATGTAGATTGGTGTCTGAAATGGTATTTTGAGGAAGTTATAAGTTATGATCAATGATTTTGTTAACATTACTTATTTATAAAATACACTATGGTTGATGAAATATGAAAACATATTGTTGAACTGTCAAAACAAAATTATCGAAATCGTAAGTGTTATGTCATAAATCTCTGGCCAAACTGAAGCGATTCCCGCGCGGGATTCGAGACGCAATTCGCCCGCGTCGATTGTGTCAACTAGCTTGTATGAAGGTGTGCAAACTGGCATCAATATTCGCGTGACTTCCAAATCGCTTCCAAGTTATGCAGAGGCGATTTTTATCGTGACGGTGTTTCATGACGCACTAGATTTTCATCTCTCTGTGCTCAGCCGAGCATTGAGAATCCAACTCGGCTGTAAGCAGTGCTTTGAGAAACCAGTGCACGAAAAAAATCACCTCGCGTAAACAAACGACGCTCGAAGTCGTATCCCGGGTGGGATTCGCCTATATGGCCAGAGCTGAAAATTGGTGAAAAGTCTAAACAGAATCTTTAGAAATCGTGGGTGGTATGCAATACGGGAGTTATAGTAATTTATCTACATTCATTGTAGCAGGAAAATCTGCAGAGGAGGTCTACTTGTCATATAACATGCACACATTGGCATCGCTAAGAAATATAGAACCTGCAAAGAAAATTCTACGCTATACTTACGAAGAAGATCACACATCAGAGCCATGTATATTGTTTTACATGTAGAGGTATGTATAAGTATTAAAGACTCGGAAACTGTAGAATGCTTCAAAAAACTGTTACTTAAAGGACATGTCCAGTGGAATAATGGACCATTGCCTAGGTTGTCAAAATCAGTGTTCAGTAAAGATTTTTATATTTTTATAACCGCTATAAATCCTAGTTTATCAATAATTGATAAACTAGAATTTATGACTCCTAAAAGTTATTAATTATTAATAACTTTTAGGAGTCAGGAACTTGCCGAAGCTGATCAAAATATGGTTTGAATTTCTGGAATTTTAGTATGTTTTATTTTTTACTATAACGCCATCTGTGAGTGGGCACATATTATACTAACTTGGGGCACACCAGTAGTGCACCAGTAAAAAAATATTGGCCTGATTTTGCATTTTCCTTTTTTTTATTGCATCACTAAGCATATATTCTTTATTATGTATTTACTTAAATGTTGTTTATTTACTCAATACCCATATTTATTTGTCTCTCACTATAATGTTGCAACTGATTACAGTATGGCTGTCGAGAGAATGCGTTCCTGACACCTGATCAAATTAAATTCGCAAAACACGTATTTGTTTGTATGAAACTGACAGGTGTCAAGACGTATTCTCTGGTCGGTCGCACTGTAGTATGCATGAAGTGAGAATAGCAGTAAATGAAATGAAGAATGGTAAAGCAATAAGTTCGGACCGGGCGGAATACCAGCTGAAGTGTGGAAGTTATTACGGATGGACGTGGTTAGCTTTATTCTTCAGTAAGTTATTGCTGAGGGGTTATTAGAGGTTATTAGAGGGAGTTATTAGAGGGGGCTTGTGGCTAAGTAATAACAGCCGCACGGGTCGATCGATCAGGTTAAGCTACGCTTGCCTCGGTTGGTCCGTGGATGGGTGACCATTTTCACATACCAAGACTCCTCCGTGCCTCGGAAAGCACGTTAAGCCGTTGGTCCCGGCTGTCATTCTTGGATCTTTGACAGTCGTTACGGGTCGTCAGTAGCCCGAAAGTCTGACAACCAGTCTTACCAAGGGGTATCGTATTACCTAGTAACTGGGTTGTGGAGGTCAGATAGGCAGTCGCTCCATGTAAAATACTGGTATTCAGCTGCATCCGGTTAGACTGGAAGCCGACCCCAACACAGTTGGGAAAAGGCTAGGCAGATGATGAAGTTATTGCTAAGCCGACATAAGGAGCTATCTGCGTTTGGAAAACTACGTCAAGTCTTTTCGTCGCCTATCCCGCAATGTTTGAAGACTTAGGTATTTAACCAGTGCGTCCTGCCCGGTATGACATACGGTGCCGAAACGTGGACACTGGCAGTCAGGCTGGTCGTTCAGCGCGCTATGGAGCGGGCTATGCTCAGAGTTTCTTTAAAAGAGAAAATCAGGAATGAAATTATCCGGAAAAGAACCGGAGTTACCGACATAGCTTGCAGAGAAAGCAAGCTGAAGTGTTAGTGGGCTGGCCATGTTTGTCGAAGGACCGAAGGCCGGTGGAACAACGTGTCCTAGAGTGGAGATCGCGTATCAGCCAGCTTACTGCAGGGCGCCCCCCAGCTAGATGATGATATGTTTAGAAAGGGGGTTATCGAGATGACGACTAATAGAGAAGCATGAAAGAAAAAGACATGTTACCCCGACCCCAAATAAATTGGGATAAGGGTAGGAGAATGTTGATTCGTCGACCTTGAAAAGGCATACGACCGAGTGCCTCATGCAGTTTTATGGTGGGCCTTTATGAGAAATGTGTGCCTGGGAAGTATTTCAAGTTGATTCGATCTATGTACAGTCGATGCAGTACCCAAGTCCGGTCTACAGTGAGCACTAACGGCAGCTTCCATGTGGTTGTCGGCATACACCAAGGGTCAGTACTCAGCCCTTGCTCTTCCTGGTGCTCTTACGTCGGGGATCCAGGAAGAGGTTCCCCGGTGTATGATGTTGACATTGTGCTGGTTACTGAGAGTGAACTAGAGGCCCAGAGCATATTGGAGGTGTGGCAGGAAAGACTGGAGAGTATTGGCCTTAGATTAAGTAGACCCAAAACGGAGTACTTGTTTACTTTTATTTCGGCGGTCTCTCCAGTCTTGTAATCATATCACTCGCCACTTTTATCGATCCGATGCTCCGACTTTCGGTAGCTTGTCCAAGCGTATGACGAAGTATACCGAGACGTAACACGCCGAATCAACTGAGGATGGATGAAATAGCGACAGGTCCCAGGAACAACTTACGCAACCCACGGATGCCGCTTAAGTTAAAGGGGAAATCTACAAGTCCGTGACAAAGCTTGTCGTACTGTTTGGATCGAAATACTAGGCCGTGAAAAAGACGGATGAAAAAAAATTGCATGCAGCGGAGACGACGATTGACGCTGCTGAGATGAATGTATGGAGTGACGAGCATGTATCCGAATTTATACTAATAAATAAATGAATACAATACATATATACACACACACAATACGCACATATACATAATTAATGAAGAAAGGGGAAGTTTGAAAGTGGCGCCAGTGACAGAACAGTTGAAAGGAAATCGTTTGGCTTGGTATTTCCTCCCTCTTCATGTGATGAGGAGGGAGGAAACGCATGTGACTAGAAGAGTGATGAATATAAATGGTAATGGATGGACTGGGAGAGGAAGGCCAAAGAAAAGATGGATTGATGGTGTGAGGGATGATAAGGAAGAGAAGGGAATGATAGCGCGACGGTTGACAGGGGAGATTGGAAGAAGAAAACGTGTTGCGCCGACCACAAGTAACATGAGACAAGGGCAGGAAGACGATGATAATGTTCCAACCGAATTAGGATTAACACAGGGTCAAATTAAATTAGCTAGCGAAACTTCACAGACGTATGTTAATCGTTATTTAAACATGATAAAACAAAAAAAAATATAATTTAATAATGTTGTTTGTGGGGTTATCGACCGCAGTTACTAAAGTCACTTGAAATATCAGTTTT
This sequence comes from Eremobia ochroleuca, assembly GCA_949629135.1. Lineage (NCBI taxonomy): Eukaryota > Metazoa > Arthropoda > Insecta > Lepidoptera > Noctuidae > Eremobia > Eremobia ochroleuca. The sequence continues at coordinate 4,056,269 of OX451413.1, read as the reverse complement.
AAAAACAGTTTTTATGAGTAAGCTTCACAGATGTGATGGGTGTCGAACTGTCGATGTCTAAACATGATAAAAAACATTTTCTCGGCAATTTCTTTTTTAAAGATTCTTTTTTTATTATTTATCGTGTTTCGATATCGATACCCAACATGTATGCAGTTCCGCTAGCTAATTTAATTTGACTCCTTACGAGTAAAACTAATTGCCGAACGAATTCGTTCTGCAATGCATGCATAATTGTAAGCAAAGCAGAAAGTACATTGTTGTTATTGGCGCTAACTAAACTAAATTTAAGTTCAATGCATCTTTTTCTTTCCATTCCATTAAGAAAAGGACAGAAGATAAATATTAGTTTAGTCTTGTCAAATTAAGATACTCCATAGACAAGTTTGGAGGTGATTAAAAAATTTGCTACTAAAAATAAGTCAATTTACGTCAGGCGCTAACTAATTTGATAGGACTTAACAAATATTTATGTTCTGTCCTTTTCTTAATGAAATAGAAAGAAAAAGATACAACGAACTTAAATTTAGTTTGATTTGTGAACAAGAGAATCGACGCCAATATCAACATTGTCTATAAAACACAATTTGTACCTACTTTTATCATCTGGGAGATCCACGCGTTTGTTCATATTGACAAAAAAAAAAAAACATAATTTTAATAAATCGTTCATATGATCCTGATTTTTTGCGACATATTTTAGGGTTGGTTTTTATAAGGAATGTTAATGTATTTTGGACATTATTGCCCCTACGTAAAATACGTCAAAGATATGTCATGTTAAAGAAATAACAAATGTAACTTCATTTTAGGAAGCGGATATTTAAAAAACACATTTTTTATTGTTTTTACACGTAATTAATTACGTTATTACATAATATTCCTTTGATCTAAGGCAAACTGCTTACACTTTATTGTTGAAACATTTTAAAGGGTTAATTATGGGATAAAATGGGACGTCAAAAATATTTTAGCACCTCGTTTTAAACATATCAAGGCGGAAATACTATTAAACTCTTTATTTTTTTTATGATTTTGTTCCGCAAGTTTAAAAGGATTAATTAATCCATCGTAAGTTAACTAAGATGTAAATCGTTAGATTTGCCCTCACAGTACTAAGTCGCGCGAAAAAATATTCATTCTTATTATAGTGAGCTCGCATAATAATAACGGCGTTTCCATGACAATCAAATCAATCTATGCGACATTGTGTGTGTCAGAGGTGTCAAAACGAAACAGAAACCCGGCCATTTATTGACGCGGCAGGGCAAATCAACGATTGAAACCTTTGTAACTTCGATCTTAATTTTCAAATCATAGTGTTTAATCGGCGATCCTAAACATTACCCATAACTATAGGGCAAGAACTGGACATGTCCTTTTTAAACCCTGTATAATAAAATATTAGTAAGGGCTTTCAAGGTCCGTGGCATACATAGCTGTCCGCCATTTTGATTTTTTGACGTGATAACGTCTTATAAATCGATGAACGCCGGCCGCACGTAAAATCATGACTCATTGTCACGTTCCGCCTGAGCCGAGCGTGCAAGCGACAGCGCGGGACAAGCGATAGAGAGGCACGATCGGCCTAAGCTTTCGGCATGTGACGCATCTATTTCTCTTCCACTCCATCGTTATCGCGTAAAATTATCGTCCGTAAACCGACTTTACAGACACCCATTTTTTTTTATTTTTTTTTTCAAAATTCCGGTTACTCATGAAACCTACATAAATCGATAGCTGACAGCATTGCAAACAGAACAAATGAAGACCAAACCCCGGTAAAGTGTCACGTTTCCGAGATATTGACGTTCAAAGTTGATCACGTGATATCCATATTTCTTAATATTGTTTACATTTTGTTGAATAGATGTACAAAATAATCACTCTTGAATGTTTAAAATAATCAACGTGACGCATTCCGGGGTTATATAGATCCTATATTTTATGTTTGCATTGATGTCAGCGATCGATTTACACAGAGTTCATGCGTGGCCGCCATTTTGAAGAAAAAAAAAACAAAATGGCGCACACGTATGTACGCCAAGCTCCTTATACGAAACGTTCAATCGCCTTTATTGTTATCATCCTACTGTTTCATTAATATTTCAGTCAAGTACAGGGTGTGTGCTTCAGCTGTGCTTTGGACTTAATAAACGACAGTCATGTGCATAAAGTAGGTGCAGGGAAAGGTACTTAGTTCCAACTTCTCATTGAAACATTTTTTTGAGGTGCGTATATATCTCAATGTACAGGGTCAAATGAAATTAGCTAGCGAAACTCCACAGACGTGATAGGTATCGATAACTCGACACAACAAAAATAAATTAATTTAACGATATTTTTTGTGGGTCACCGACCGCAGTAATTGTAGTCATTTGAAATATCAGGTAAAAAAATCTCACAGATATGATGGGTATCCATATCTCAACACGACAAACTAAACAAAACAGATTTTCTCAAACCTAGCAGGTCGTTCAACCCCAACCCCGTCTGCAGAGTTTCACTAGCTAATATAATTTGAGCCTGTATTTTCATCATTCCGGATACACCCTGTATAAGTGATGTGGACAAATGCGTCTACGGAGTGGTGAGGTCTCGGTTCGATTCCCAGGTTGAGCAAAACGCTTTAAGGTTGCAAATAGCATAAGGCTTGCTATAAGGAAGATAGTCCGTGGCCACTAAATTCAACGAAAACTGTGGATATACAAGAAATTATAATTTAATAAAATAGGATACATCGTGAATTTTTTGGAAATTTCGAAAAGTAATCAGTACAAAAAAAACTGCCTCGCCTTTTCCCAAATATGTTGGGGTCGGCTTCCAGTCTAACCAGATGCAGCTGAATACTGGTAATTTACATGGAGAATCTAACATCTACAACCCAGTTACTGGGTAACATGGTACCCCTTGGTAAAACTGGTTGTTGTTGTTTAAACAACGAAATACAGTCCTTTTTATGTACAGACGCCAGCACATCAAGCTACTACAATCTGTCAAATTTATTTAATGGATTTTCAACTTTATCGCTACGACATTAGGCTCAAGGTTGATTTGGAAAATTGGACAGTTTCGGGTAGCTTGATGTGCTGGCGTCTGTACGTTTCGGTTTTACAATAGAGAATCATCGACCCGTCGAATAATTTTGAACGTTTTCACGATGCACAATAATAATAAATTAACCTGTTAACCGAGCGGGACGTATAAATACGTCAAACGTAAACAATAGCGTGTACGGGTAGGACATATGAATACGTCCTTGAAATGTATGTTGCGCCCTGGAACGAATGGGACGTATAGTTTCGTACAACAAAGGTATTAGTCATCGATACATATTTTCCTTTGTGCTATATACATATATGTACAAATAAACGAAAACATTAATATTTCATAGTCTTTTCATTTATTTTAAGCATAATTAAAAATAAAAAAATATATGAAATTACGTTCTCCGGGCGTGACGTACTGACACGTCCTAGAGAAAGAGTTCGCATCCGTTATATGCTGCGTAATTAAAAAGGGAATTCCCCGGTTAACAGGTTAAAGAAAAAAAAAAAACTTCACACACCATACCAACTGTTACTACATACTCAAAATCAGGACTACCATTCACTAAATTTGCTTAGTGTAAATGTAAATATACCGATATTTACGCAATAAGGTACGGTACATACCTTCCGGACGTTTTTAGTTCGGAACGCAAAAAGAGACAGAGTCTCCCTCACCTTCACGAGCTCCTTAAGTCTCTCTCTGTTGTAAACGCTGCCTATCTCCTCGCCTAGGAAGTAGTCTAGGAGCTTGCTTACTGGAAACGCTAGGGGCGCTGTGAGAGCCATGACTGCCTGTGGAGGAAGGGGATTAGTATGCCAATCTTGGCTCAGAATCTTAATATGGTATTTTTTTTTAAAGAAAATGTCGAACTCAAAAACGTTAAAGGTAACTAAATTAATAATAAAAATTGATTTTACTTATACAGGTTGAAATTGAAAACATGCGACAAATTGAAATGAGAGATTGTACTCATCATTGTGAACAACTTTTACTATGAGATAAAACCTGAAATCGCGAAAAAAAAAGTCAGCTATTCCCTACATTTATGTTCGCATAACTCGTCAAAATGTAGGGAACAGCTGATTTTTTTTTCGTAATATCAGGTTTGGTTCCCATGGTAAAAGTTGTTCATAATGATGAGTACAATCCCCCATTTCGATTTGTCGCATGTTTTCAATTTCACCCTGTATTTTACTCACTCTGCCTAGCCTTTTCCAAACTATATGTTGGGGTTGGCCAGCGGTCTCACCGGATGCAGCTGAATACCAGTATGTTACATGAAGCGACTGCCTATCTGACCTCCACAGTCCAGTTACTGGGTAATACGATACCCGTTGGTGAGACTGATTGTCAGACTTTTTACTTATATTTTACTATTGTAATTAAATAATTCCTTTAATATTTTTGGGTGTAGGTACAAGTAAAGTCAACAGCGCTTCAGTGGAAACAATTTAACATTAACAGCTCCTTTATGTCGTTGCAATAAGTGTGGTATTCGTAGTGCAAGTAATACCACTGATGTAGGGAGTTGAGTTTAACTAAACGATATTTCTTTTCAAGAATTTTCAGTCAGTTTTCAGTTTAAAAAAAAAACCGGTCAAGACCGAGTCGGAGTAGCGCAGCGAGGGTTCCATACCGTCACATATTAAATTTTCATCGGGGAGGCCTATATTCGTCAGAGAATTTTTACACTGCGATGTAGAATATTGCAGTTTTAGGTCAGCGCCATCTCATGGCCCATAGTGGAACTAATGTAATTTTTTTGATGATTCCTGAAAAAGTGTGTTATTAAGAGACATCGTTTTATTTTTCCTGTAATCGTTATATAAACTTTTATCAGATTTTTTTCTATGCAAACTTCGGAGATAAAGGGAACGGTATTTTTTTTTTACATTTTTCATCAAATTCGAAAACTATGCGGTCTAAAAAAAAAGAAAAATTGTTTGGAGAATGTGTAAACAGCGCTCTTTCACACGATACCCCACATGCCCTAGTAGACCTACTTCGAATTTTTTACCCCTTTCAATGCCTATTGCAAAAAAAAATACATATATGTATTTTTATATCTTTCTTATTTGCAAAATAGTTAGGCAAACGTCATCCAAAACTATTCCAAATTTCAAGTTGATAGCATTAGTAGTACTTGAGATATCAGACAGACAGCTAGACTGAGTCGCACCATAAGGGTTCCTTTTTACCATTTGGTAAGGAACCCTAAAAAGGGATTCACTGATAGATTTATAAACTTTAGGTAGCAGTTTTGACGTTTTATAACGTAACGATAAGAAAACTGTTCTAAAAATATCATTATTACACCATATCTGTTCGTTTCGCGTTACGTTTACTGTGCCACTAGAGTACATCTATAAGATGCGATCCAGATACACATACTATTTCTGGAATTACGCAACAGAATGGTTTTAAAACGTTTTATTTTTATGTTCTGTTTTATGTTTGTCTGTGAGGGCTGGCACACACCTGGCGAAAGGAAGCTTAGCGCAGTTTTCAGTACTTACCATAAAAAAATATCGACATTGTGGATGTCGAAATAAAGTCGAAAATATCGAAATATGTTCTCTGTGGCTAGTGGTTCAGATTATTTATTCATCTACATTGTCTTTAGCCACCCACCCCTCAACAAAAACCTACCCGAAACGTACCTTAGTAATCATAATACTCTTCGCGCCAACCATCAATCCATGTCTCGAGCAAATCGCTTGAGGAGTAATCTCGCCCAACAGCACAATAGCCAAGGTCGAGAATATGACGGCAAACAGTCCTGAGGTCAGCTCATCCAGGAGTATGGTGAAGGTGGAATTGACGGCCACGTTGCCCAGGAGTATGCTGCAGAGAAGGTAGTTGCCGTGATCTCGGACTGGCATTATTGCCCGGGCGTATTTGCGTTCTTGCTCAGTGCCTGTAAGGGGAATTTTTGACGTTGCAAATTGAATATTTTACATAAAGACGGATGCTTACCGCTAAAAGTGAAATAGCCTCCTGAGTCCGCCATATTTATACCTAAAATGTACAATATTCCTTCATCTAGTTTTCGCTGACGCATTTTTTCTATACTACGTGTAACGTTAAATGCGCAAAACCTCAGACACCCCAACTGATTTTTAATTCAATTAACCTATTTCAGAGAGAAAATAACTCATTAAAGAAATTGTAAAGGTTTTATGTGCTGTTTTAGTTTTACTGGCCATTCTGATCGTTTCTTGCGTCTGCGACGACGCTATATCGAGGGAGGAGTCATCACCGGGCCGCTGCGCCGCGCTGACATTGGCTTGCTTGACTTATTAATAAATAGACACGGCAACGTTTTTGATGAAGTTTTTTTGAAAAATGTGACCTATATTAAAAAGTGGTTCACTTAATTCTGCTCGTTATTCTGATCAAACTATTTTCAGGTTTTGCGCATTTAACCTTACACGTTGTATATGTCTCTATCGTAACCCTTTGTACAGTGGCTTGGGTTCGTTCATATCAAGCGGTGCCACGTGACTATTGACTGTGCAGCAGGGTGATTGGGCAGCACACTATCAGTAGCAATGGGTTTCATTTTGACAGTTCAACAACATTCATTGCGTTATTTACGTTGTTGAGCAGACACATTTTTCGAACATACGGAGCAATGGATTAGCAATATGCTTCAAAATGATTCAAATTGAGAGTAATAGTGTGTTACGCAATTGGGTAGTTTCATGATATTGAATACTATATATTCTAGTAGATAATATATCCACACATGTAATACAATAATAGAATTCGACATCAAATTTGAAATCGGTCGAAAAATAAAAAACTTATAACTTATAGAAACTTTTTGTCTATCTCTTTCTCGCAAAACGAAGTTTTGCATGTAATTTATATGGCGATACTGAACTATGACGTCACAATTCAGTTTTTCCCTCTCTGTCTAATTGAGAGTTTTGAACGCTCATATCTTTTCAATTTTTAAAAATATTAAACAACTGTTTATACCAAGCTATTAGTGAGGTAAAAAAGCTTCAATTTAAATCATTAAAAAAAAATAGTCAACTCGCGGATTATGGTGGTGGTAGCGGTAGAGTTGCTGATGAGAACCTCTGAATCAAGCCGGTAGGAATCGTGTTGTATGGTGTTTTCGCCACGGATAGGTAGTTATCACACTAATATTATAAAGACGAAAGTTTGTAAGTGTGTTTGTATGTTTGTTAGTTCTTCACGCACAAACGGCTGGACCAATTTTGATAAAATTTAGTTTATAACCAGGATTAACACATAGGACACTTTTTGTCCCGATATTCCTACGGGATCGAGACTTATGCGGGTGAAATCGCGGGTCGCTACTAGTATAGTATACAAGGTGTAACTGAAATAACGCACAACCTCCTAAGGGGTCATTGTACTCATCATTCTGAACAACTTTTACTATGGGACCAAAATAGAAGTCGCGAAAAAAAATACAGCTGTTCCCTACATTTTGACGAGTTATGCGAACATAAATATAGGGTACAGCTGATTTTTTTTTATTGCGATTGCAGGTTTGGGCCCATAGTAAAAGTTGTTCATAATAATCAGTACAATTACCTCTTAAGAGGTTGTGCGTTAATTCTGGGCCATTTTGTATAGTGTAGTTAATCTTGTAATATACAAGGTCACACGATTTTCTACGGCACTGTTAACACGCTGTACCGTAAAGAAACCGTCACGTGTACAAAGGGCCTGACGATCGGTTTAGACTCTAAAGCTAGACCAATCTTAACAAAAATCAAAAACCTACAAATAAATACAACGTGTAACGTTAAATGAGCAAAACCTGAAAATAGTTTGATCAGAATAACGAGCAGAATTAATTGAACCACTTTTTAATATAGGTCACATTTTTCAAAAAATCTTCATTAAAAACGTTGCCGTATCTTTTTATTAATAGGTCAAGCAACCCAATGTCAGCGCGGCGCGGCAGCCCGGTGACGACTCCTCCCTCGACAAAGCGTCGTCGCAGACGCAAGAAACGATCAGAATGGCCAGTAAAACTAAAACAGCACATAAAACCTTTACAATTTTTTAATGACTTATTTTCTCTCTGAAATAGGTCAATTGAATTAAAAATCAGTTGGGGTGTCTGAGGTTTTGCGCATTTAACGTTACACGTTGCATAGCTCATCAATTACCTGTATTCGAAATAATCTTCAGCTCAGTCCTGTCCAGGGACATCAGCCCCAGGTTCAGGCCAGAGAATAACGCGGAGAACGTCAGACAAGTCATGATCAGGAGCATCGTCACCCACAGAGGTAGCAGCTTGTTATGCGAAGCGAACATCTTGTAGACTTCCGTACCTAAATCGAATATTAAGAAATAGAATAGAATAGAATACTCTTTATTATGTACACCATATAAATTACAGACATAAATATAGAAATTTTACAAAGGGTGACACAATATTTTAAAGACAAACTTTGGATGGATTGAAAAGGGAAGGAGAGAGAAATGCTGTAGGTAGTCTGTGGTGTACCATTTACACGATAAAATGAATACATACATAAAGTATATGATACTAATCTAAATAAATATATACATATAACAATAGAGATGAATCAGTAGTAAAGAAAATATAATGGTGGAGAGAAGAAGTGCTTTTTTATCACAATTTCAATTAAATGTATACAAAGTACCTACCGCAAGGAGGGTTTGTAACCGGTACCGAAAGTACGGGTTCTGTATCGATACTTAGCGGTTCTTGCCACTTCGGTACTTGGGCACCGGTCCCAGTCGGGTATCGGTAACAAACGTCAGCAACGTCGCTCGATTTAAGACTTCAAATCGACCGGGCGCCAAAGCAGCGCCGCTCGAGTTGACACCACAAATCGACCGGGTGCCAAAGTAGCGCCGCGTATAAATAAATACAACTACAGAACGGTACCTTGATGTAAGTATTTCTCTTCATCTTTAAAAGGATCGTCTACGCCAAGCTTGAGGTTTTTAGCACATATGTATAGTTTGGAGTCGGTAATCGGCGCCGGCGCTACTACGTCAAATAGCGCCGTTTTCGGTCGCAAGGAGCCTTCCTTTACCTGTGGACAGAGGCAGAAACATAAGAGCATCACAAAGTACGCAAGCTGAAGTGGCAGTGGGCTGGCCGTTCGTCGAAGGACTGATGGCCGGTGGAGCAGACGATGCCTGCATGTCGATTCTGTAAAAATCTCACCGTGAAAACTTGCGTGGAGTGAGCTGTCAGTGTCATCCCACTGATGCTAGGGATTGACTAAGCAAATATTTACAATCACAATCGAGAGTTTAATAATATTTTTTATGGTAATTCTATTGATCATTTTATATAATTAATCAAAATTAGTATTTTAGTTGTCAAAACATTACTATTTTATGGCGTTTTAAAATAAAATAGCAAAACAGAAATCAGAATATCTATTTTGTTTTCTTTTTCTATTTTTTCCTAGACTAGTCCTTAAATAAGGACCTGCCTTTTTTTTTCTTAGATTAAAACCCCACAAAATAGTAATGTTTTGCTTTTGACCATTAAAATACTAGCTTTGAAATTATATAAGATGATCAGTACAATATTAGCATAAAAATAGTATTAAAATCTCGATAATGATTGTAAATGTAGGTATGCTTGGTCAACCCCTAGTATCATGTGGGATGACACTGACAGCTCACTCCACGCTCACTTCACCTAAGTTTTCACGGTGAGATGGTTAATGAATCGCAGTGGTGGAGTGGAGACCGCGTATCGGCAAGCGTGGTGTGGGACGCCCCCAGCTAGATGGACGGACGACCTAAAGAAGGTGGCTGGGGTAGACTGGATGCGGAAGGCGGAGGACAGGGTGTTGTGGCGCAGTCTGGGAGAGGCCTATGTCCAGCAGTGGACTGCGATAGGCTGAGTTGATTGGAGAGCATCGTCTGCCTAGCGTTTTCCGAATCGAATACATGCGTGGCCAAGGTTATTTCCAAACTTTTTAACCGTGAGAGTGTCGGTGAATTTTTTTACGCTTCAAAAATTATCATCAATTTTTGTTTTTTTCAATCACATCGCATAGTGCTCAAAGAAAAAAATAATAAAAAAAAACTATCAGGGCTATCAATTAAATTTTTCGTCAGGGCGTTTGTAGAATAGTGGACCTTTCCTGTGGTAATACTTTTACGCGGCTAGAAAACATGTGTTCAATAAGAAAAACACATTTACTGCAAAGGCAAAAATTTTTGTTCAATTTTCGAGCAAAATTTTTATTCAATTGCATCGACTATCTTAGGGTTAAAACGTTTGGAAATGACCTTGCCCACGCCCCTATTCGATTTGATTCGTACTTTCAGGGACACCCTGTATACAGGGTGTAAGGAGAACGCTTCCGAAGCCAGAACGTACATTATATACAACCTAAATGGTAACGAATACCAATAACCTTTCGCTTTAAATTGGTTATTTTCAAAACTTCATATTTCGTAAACACGCAATGGAAACCGTAAAAAAACGTGAGGTCACTGACACGCAAAGCAACATTGCGCCACAGCGCGTACGCGCGTCGCGGGCGCCGAGCGCTCCGTACGGCCGAATCACGGGATTTATACGGAATTTACAAACACCACTTTCAAATGCCTACCCCTACAACACTTCAGAAAATTATACATTTTAATCGCATTCGTAGCCTACTGTTAAACATTAAAGCTGACAGAGGTATTTTACGTACCTGTCTAAATCCTTTGTGACCTTATGAGGTCTGGCTCGAACTGCGCTCCGTCCATTTCAATACAAAGCCGGGCCCGTCGCTGTGTCGACCCGTGAACACGAGGCATTAGTGTAGGATCCTCAACACATTCTGTACGTAATCTATCAAAAACGCTCACTATTCTGCCCCGCATTTCATCAGCACTGTCACATTCCCGATTAAACACTCTTTCTTTCACATAACCCCACAAAAAGAAGTCCAAAGGTGTTAAGTCGGGCGAACGAGCCGGCCAGGCGTGCGGCCCCAGCCTTCCGATCCAGCGATCATCAAAAAGCTCAGTGAGACGCTCGCGGACGGGTCCCGTAACATGCGGTGGAGCGCCATCGTGCTGGAACCATGCTCGACGAAATTCAGCCAGCGATACATTATCTAGCATATCATCTAAATGTCCATTTATAAAATTAAGATATGCTGATCCATTGAGGCGCTGCGGTAGAAACACTGGTCCTAAAATTCGTCCATTAAAAACACCAGTCCATACGTTGACGGACCACCTGGTCTGATGGCCGGTTTCTTGAGTGGCGGACGGGTTCACATCTGACCATACATGGGCATTCCTTCTGTATGCTTAGTGTGAGTTTTTCTAACTTCACCATCGCGTTAGAGTTTACTCAGATTTGTATGGCGCGGAGTTAGCGCCATCTAGTGCCATACGCGAGAACTAAAAATTGTGAGTGTAAGTCTTTTATTTTACTTCGTCGATAGTGACGATCGATTCCCACTCGAACGTGAGCTCGTAAATCAGCGTGACTTTGTGTAATCGCGAGTGTGAGTTACAATTTTGACAGTTTTGAGAGCTCGTTTGAGAAACGCGTTCACTTTCGAATACGTTAATTGTTCACTGAAAGATTTGTAGTGAGAGCCTTGTGAGTGTGATGAATTTCGAAGGTTATTTTATTTTAATTCGTTGTGTGGATTAAACTTAACTAATATATTTTGCTTGGAAGATGGTATCACGTTCATATTTTGCATGGAAGATGTTTGAGACCGCCAGGGCACAAGATGAGCGCAATTACATCCAGTTTTCGTGCAAACGCCCGTACTTCTAGCAATGCCCTAAGAGAAATGAATGTTAATAAAACTATTTTATAAGAGTATGTGTGGAGTTTCTTGCCCATTCTCCAAGGGAACTAGAATCATTTTAGTATTATATTTTTTAAGTTTGTTGTGGTCTAATTGAAATAAATTGTTTAACTTTGAAGAAGTAACTGATTTATCGTTCTAGAATAAAATTGTTTAACACACTTGTAAGAATATTTTTTACTTTTTCCTAATCAAAATTAAATCTAATAAGTAGGTACTTTCAGTACCTATTTTATAAATTAATAGCAATCATAATGTGTTACCAATCAGTTGAGCATATTTCTTACAAAGTCATTATTTGCTATTCCTTTCCAAGTAAGTATATGTATTTGGGTCGGCTTCCTGTCTCAACTGGATTTAGGTGAATACCAGTAGGATTTCACTTGGAGCAATTGTCTATCTGACAAAATAGGCAGTTTTTCCATGGTGATCATGCTGACTTTCTGTGTAGCGAGTGTCCCAGACAGAAAGTGTATTTTACATGTAAAATAATTATGAATTATTTCTGTTTAGAATTATTATTAGAAAGGTTGAGTAGTGAATCTGACCGTAGAAAGAAAGTTATTAAATTTTAATCAGAGAATCATAACAAATTGGGACGAACTTGTCTTCATTTTTAATTAATAAAATCAATTTCGAATCAAATAGGATTCCAACACAATAACTAACTTCAAACACGAAACATAAACAATTAAAAAAGTCATTATAACCATCACAAATTTGATAGACGGCCGCTATCATTAAGAACACTGAATATAAAATATAATTCTATTTGGTCGGCTTATCGGACGTCGCGTACGTGACACCAACCTAAGAACAATAATGATCACTATTCACGGTGAGCAAACGCATACGGGATGGTTAACTTTGATGGCAGCTCGCACTCGCTAGCATTCGGTTCTCGATACGTTTGACGTTAACTCGATTTACGCGATGGTGAAGTCATTCGAACAGTGTTGTCAAACTCACACTAAGCATACTGTTCCACATCCCGTTTCTCGTGAATGTGGACTCGTCCGTCCAGATAATGTGCTCAATAAAGCCAGGCGCTCGTTGTTGTTGATCTAGCAGCCAACGACAGTACGCACGACGACGAACGTGATCATTGGGTAGCAAAGCTTGTACTTTGTGTATTTTGTAGGGCCGCATTCTGTTCCGGCGCAAGACTTTGTGAACTGTCCAATGAGAGACAGTCGGTACGCCCCGGCGCCACAATAATTTCGCGGCACTTCGTGTGCCCAGGCGTGGATTTTGGCGAATCACATTTAAAATACGCTCCTCGGTCCGAACATTTACTTGATGTCCACCACCTGCCGCCACCGGAGCAATCGGTCGATTTTCTAAGACTCGCTGAAAAGCCGCCGTTATCATGCGAGAATCATACGGATGCCGGACGTTCGGAAATCTGTTCCGGTAAATTCTCAACGCTAGAGAAGCATTGCCACGGGCTTCTCCTAAACACATCAACATGTTGCCGTATTCACGAGCACTGTACACGTATGCCTCAGGCATTGTTTAACACAACAAAAATAATAACTAAAAAACAATAAAACAGTACTAGAAACGTAACAATAATAACTAAACACAAATTTAAAACTAACAAAACAGTATTAAATACGCGATTAAATACGATTTATACTATCGATCGATTAAACGTAACGCACATTCGCTCACGAACCGAGTCGGAAAGGAACTAACAGCTAACTAGATTAATAAAGAAGTACTAAAAAGATCAAACAATGCCGCCAAACAAAAGCCGCGCGTGCGCCGCCGACTCGGTGGCTCGTAGTCACTTAGCGGCGTCTTTGACTGTGCAAAGATCAACAAATTACAGAGGAGAAAATGTTAAAAGAATAATTATGAAATCAAAAACCAATTATTTTTAATTTTTAGGAAATTGTACTTATGCTTTATTACAAACTGTTTTCATTTTCTAACTTTTAAATAAGATTTAACGGGTTTCTTAGACTAAATTAATTTAATTATCCACTTTAATTTGATTGGGTTTACTTACTAAATGAAGGATACAATTATTGCAAAAAACGAGCGCGCGTCGTGTGACATAAAGTTCAAATTCAATTGAATCACGCGCGCTAGTTGCTTCAAACTGTACACGCGATGAAATTTGTTTTGTCAATCACAGCTAAAGTCAGCGATCTTTTACTTTATTTCATTCACTTTCGATTATCGACTTACATACAAAACTGTTATTAAATGCACGACACAGTGCATCAATTTAAAACTGTTGACGCTTCTGTAATGTTTTTTCTCATTTAATTTGGCGGCGCTTTACAAAGGATGCTTATGGTCGCCGCGCCGCCGCGTCGCGCATATCCGTGGATGCCTACCTCTCAAACTAGATGGCCCGGGTTCAAACCTCGGCCTATACCAATGAGTTTTGTGATCATTTACCTTGATTATCAGTATTCGAAGGAAGGTTATTAGTACTAACTTGAGCAAATCGGATCAAAATTGTAACCCTGTTCAAGGGGAAAATCATTACGATCCTTGCATGAATGAAATCCGAAAGCAGATATCCCACTAGTAGGTAGAACTGAAATGAAAAGACATTTGCTAAAAGCGATCGAGTAAAGGTTAGGAGCTTAGGAGAATAGCAATAGGATCACATGGCACCGCGCAGCACGAGCGAGCCGTCGCGTCGCGTGGATTTGGGGTCGTCGGCCGCGCCGCGCAGCTGTTAAGCCGGGTACACATTGGTGCAATGTAACATGTAATGCAACATGCAATGCAAGAATTTGACGTCCACATTGCTGCAATGTATCATGTAAAGTAACAGAATTCCCATAGTGTAGACGCCTTGCGCGCACGAACCGCGTCTACTACGCGCACGAACAGATTGTTGCAACTCTTGCGCGTAGCGACCCGAAATTTGTCGGTTTTTTCCCCGAACACAAAGAGGCGCGCAGTATGCGCGGAGCGTCAGTGTGGACAGGTTGTGTGGTGTGTACGGCTAGACGCGCGCGAACATGGAACAAGACGACGCTACTGCGGCGGAGGAGGCGGTTACATTTACGTGGAGTGAAGAAAAAGTGCTTAAATTAATTGAAGTGTACAGATCAAAGGAAATTTTGTGGAATCCACAACATGAGAATTTTTATAAAAAACATTTTAAAGAGGATGCATGGATGGAAATTGCTAATTTGATGGAAACAACACAAGAAAAATGTTACAGTAAAATGATTAGTATTTTATCATCCTACCGTCGTGAAAAAGCGAAGGAAAAGAAATCGAAAGGAACAGGAAAAGGTAAATAAATAATAATAATTTACTATTTATTATTTATTCATATACTTTATTCTTAGTACAATCGTAGGTTGGAAACCGCAAAAATGTTTGTGTATTGAAATGTAAATTGGCATAGCCGACTAATATTGAAATTGGCTTTTTTCTCTACAAAATGACAACTTTGACAACAACTACAATATTTTAATGGATTGAAATCACAAATTAATTATTAAATATTATTAATTATTATTAGTCAAGTTTACTTAAAAACAACTATGTTTAAAACTGACTGAATTATGTTTTTTATTTAATTTTTTTCATGATTATTATTTTATTTTTTCAGGTGCCTCGGAGACATACAAAAGTCGATGGTTTGCCTTTGATTCTTTGAAGTTCTTGGACAACCGTAACAAACCGAGAAAGAGAACGAACACGGTAAGTAAAACTGGATTGATTCTTTTACGAACATCTGTCTTGCCAATGAACCTTCCCTTCTTTCATAAAATAATCGGAGAGCTCATCTCTTAACGCATTCAAATGTGCAGGCGATCGTCGAGGAATATTTCTCATAGGTAGTAGTGATCTCATATCTTCATTATTTTGCCTACGTGTGTCTTCATTCGTAACTTCATCTTCAGTGTCATTCATATATGTATTTCTAGAGTGACGTCTCAAATAATTATGTAAAAGGACAATTGCCATAACCACTAGCTCAGCTTTATCAGGCTGTAAAAGCATTGGTTTTCTGAGAACTCTAAAGACAGACGATATGATACCAAATGCATTTTCAACAGTTCTTCTGGCTCTGCTTAGCCTGTAGTTGAATACTCTCTTTGAAGTGCCTTTTGGATGTGCCCCAGCATATGGTTTCATCAGATTTTCACTTAAAGCAAAGGCACTATCACCCACAAAGAAATATGGTATTGGAATATGTCTCCGTGGGAGTGAATCAGGTGATGGAAGGTTTATTGTACGATCTTCTATCATTTCACAGAGTTTTGTATCTTTAAAGATGCCACCATCTGAAATCCTTCCTTGGCATCCCACATCTACAAATAGAAAATTATAATCGGCGTCAACCAAAGCAAAAAGAACGATGCTAAAGAAGTTTTTATAGTTGTAGAATTCAGTTCCACTTTTGATAGGTGCCTCAAGCACAACATGTTTTCCGTCCAGTGCCCCTAAACAGTGTGGAAAATTCCACTTCTCTTCAAACTGTTTGCTTATGTTCAACCAAGTTTCTTCTGTCGTTGGAAGCTAAAACAAAAAACTTTTATTTAATTTATGGCTACGAGACAGTCATTGTACTTAGTAGCCCAACACTCGCTGGTGACAATTTTTGAGGTGCCATTATAGTGAGCATCTCTTGATTTTATTGCTAGCTATATTGAACTAGACTAAAAAACGAACTAAATATTTAGTCGTTTCGACATTTGTCCATCGGTGCCACGATACCTACCTTCCTGGAGAGTTATATCTACTATCTAGTAGTTTATATCAAGAGATGGGACCTACAGTTATAAATTATTTTTATGTTTTTCAGGAGGCGGTTCAACAACCGATTAATGAAGAAAATCTGCAGAACGAATTTGCTACTCCACGTACACGGTATGAACCTACGCGAGCTAAACAAGCAAAAAAAGATGAAAGCAGCAGTGTACTGGCCGATGTAGTGGGCATATTACAAACTACTGCCAATAAGTTGGGAAATTCAGGCGCTCCAGATTTAACTACAACTTTCGCTTCCTATATATCAGCTAAAATGAATACTTATTCCCTTCAAACCAGGAATTCGGTCGAACATGGAATTTTTGAAATTTTGATGAAGGCTGACAGAGGTTATTATGAATCATCATATCGACAGCAGGATAACTACCCCAGTTCATACCAAGAATCCTATTATGCATCACAGAAGAAAGGACAAGATTATGTGGATCTGACCGGATATGTTAATCGTCCTGGAACTTCCGAATTTAATCGTCCCTCGCCTTCCGCGCAAACTCCAGATACAAATCAAGCCGGACGCTATGGCTATACCACGGCAAGGAACGAAGAATATATGAACCAACAGCCATCGTCTGTAACGTCACTAGAATCTAACCAATCCTATGACGACTTTAATGATTTGATGTGATAATACTGTTCTTTAATTGACTTATTAAGAATAAAACTTACCTTGATATAATCTTTTAATTCCTCAATTATGGCGGAGCATACTTCTGTAATAATGCCACTTATGGCTTGTTTTGATACTCTGAAGGTATACTGTAAACTTGTGTAAGAGTCACCACTAGCTAAAAAACGAAGTGTTATTGCCAGTCTGTCTTGGATTGAAATTGGAGCCCTTAACTGTGTGCGATTCCGAAAAATTCTTGGTCCGACTAATCTGAGTAGATCTTCAAATGTCGTTGGACTCATCCTTAAGAAATTTTGAAATTGTCCAGTTAATCTCATATCGGCCATTAGTTTTGCACCAGCTCTCTGACTATACAACTCTGTACGCCACCAACGTCGATGTCTTCTGCGTTTTATCACATGATTCACTATTAATAATGAAGCACTGACTATCATCAGAGCCCGCAATTGGTCGTCACGATCCATTCCTTTGCGTGTTCTTTTGCAGACTGAGCGATCCGTTCGCGCGCATCTCGGAAACAGATGTGAGTAGGTACATGCGCGGTTCGTGCGCACGTTGTGCGCGCCCCGCGTCTACACTGATGCAATGCTCGTTTCGTGTTGCATTGCATGTTGCGTTGCAGCAGTCTGTACCCGCCTTTAGCGAGCGCGCGCGCACTTTGAACTCGAGGTTATGCGCGAGCGTCAGATGATATTTATTTACGAATACATTGCCTGTTAGCGTTGTTAAGAAAAAAAATGTGTTTAATCGCAAATAATGGTTTCATTTAACTGTTCTCACAGCATAGTGTACGAAAAATGCTAAAAAAATACGTAAAATTGTTCATTTTTTTTTCAGTTTTTTTGATAGTATCGTATCGAGAATCACTAGCCCTATCACCTGTCTTCGTTTTCGGAAGCGTTTCCCTGGCACCCTGTATAGTAGGTGTTACGGACGTCGTCGCTTCATGATTGTATATGATATAAATTAAGATTAGACATAAGGATGATTAAATAAAAACCATTTGATAGTAGGGAAATTACTAATGTTGACAGAATAGGTTGTTTTACTATCCTGTAGAAGTAAGACGTCAAAGTACGACATTGTAAAGAGGACACGAACACATTCGTACAGGTTTGGACAGGTCGAAACCTGTCCGATCTCCGCCATGATTAAACTCTGAATAACGAAATGTGATTGGTTGAATAAATATATCGTGTTCGCCTCCTCCCACTACTTGCACCCTGTAAAAATGATATATAACCAGGGTGGTTAGTCGCAAAATTGTAGTTCAATAGTTCAGCTGCAGTCGTCTCTTAAAAGTGAAAAGTGAATCAAAACTGTGAATCAAGAATAAATCAACTTATCATCAAACCAGGTATTTTATTCCTAAGGAAAATACAGTCCACCTTGACAGTTTGGTCCTTCGAAGACGGATTTATTTGGATCATCACTTGCCTGGTAAGTTGAAAATCAAGAAAATAGTGCAGTGTTCCTGTAATCATGAAGACGAGAAGTATTGCGGCGAAAGAAAGTGAGGCGGAATCGGGCTACGACAGCCGACGTCCTCGAACATTCGAAGAACCGCCAAGATCGCCATCAACGGTTGCGTCTGTTTTGCCCCGCGCCCCGCATGAAGTGCCAGTGACCGCACCCCCCGTCACCGCCGCGACGGGAAGGGTTGCGCCGTCGTATGATGGTGCGTCCGCCGCGCTTACCGCACCAGCTCCTCATCGCGTACCGGTGAGTCGAGCAACCGCGATCGCGAGTGTAACAGTGCGTGAAGAACAACTCGCCACTCCAAGCACGTCGCTCCAGTCAAGAATACAGGACTCTGCCAGGACAATGACGGCAAATATGTCGGTAAGAGACACTGCAAGCACGATTAGATCAAGAAGATCCTACAGCAGTGATGTGGCAAGAGTGAAACTAGCAGAATATGAGGCACAAAAAAGAATTGCTGCAATAAGGAACGAGCAATTAGAGATAGAAAAGGCTCTAGTGAACAAGCGGTTCGAATACGAAGTATCGGCGATTGAAGCAGAGGCAGAGGCTCGCGAAGAGGGCTCCGGACATAGGAGTGAAGACAGGGTGGATGAGTGGCTGCAAAGTATTGACCAAGGCCACCCACCAGTCACCGAACAAAGAACTCAGCCGCCGCATCCCACCGCCCAAGAAACCGCTGCAGAGCCGAACACATGTGTCGACGCTACAACTCCTGCCATGCCACGAAGGAGACAACGTTCGACCTCACGTTCGCCCACAAGAGGGGAACGTCGAGTAGGAAGAGGTATCGAACAATTGGCCGACACGCTAGACAAAATGATACGTGTACGCCCGCCGCCACGACAAGTGACAGAACTACCCTTGTTCACCGGAGCGGCTACGGAATGGCTACCATTTAAGGCAGCTTATGAAGACTCATCAAGTGTCTACAAATTCACCGCAATGGAAAACCTAGCAAGACTGAGGAACTGCATCAGAGGTCCAGCAAGGGAAACTATTTCTGCGCTATTGTATTCTGCTTCTGACCCGCGAACAATTATGAAAACGCTGGAACAGTACTATGGAAGGCCGGAGATATTAATGGACCACGTGATGGAAGACATAAAGAAGTTACCTCGACTTACTAGTGTAGCAAGTGAACTGAACTCCTTCGCGGTGAAACTACAAAACATAGTGTGTGTGCTATCCAACGTGGACAATCGTGGATACCTGTGTAACCCTATGTTAGTGCGTGAAATCGTAGAAAAATTAAGCCCGCACGTGAAAGCAAGATGGTGTGACTACGCTTCTGAGGCTGTGGAAACATCAGGTGAGCCTGAAATTATGCTATTGTCTCGATTCCTGATGAGAGAGGCTGACCGTGCCATGAGGTACGCCTTCACAAACCCGACGCCCACGCCCGCACCGAAGAGAGAAATGAAAAATGTGGTGCAAGCTAGTACTAAAAGAAAAGCGGGCCGAGAGGTCATCTACACCACATCAGAAAAGGAAGGAGAGAAGAAACGGGTATGTTTGTGTTGTGGTGGTGACCATGAAGTACCTAAGTGCGCCAAATTTTTAAAAATGAGTGTCGACGACAGATGGAATTGGGCACGAACAGAAAAGGTATGTTTTAAATGTGTTACTAATCGCCATCGACGAGAGCACTGCCGAGCTAAACGATGCGGCAAAGAGACATGCACCCGCCCGCATCACGCGTTGCTTCACAAAGACATAAGAGAGGTGTCGCAACAAAAAGAAGAAGCAACGGATGTCAAACCCGTAGCAGAGTCCGTGATGTCTGTCTCAGCAAAAGGTAATGCACCACATCGTGTACTTTTAAAGATGTGCCCCGTCATCTTGTATGGACCAGGTGGTCAAGTGAGCACATTCGCGCTAATGGACGAAGGATCGACGACCTCACTCATCGATGAAGATTTAACACGCCGTATCCAAGTAAGAGGGCCAGTCTCTACACTTAGAATACAAGGAGTGACCTCACAGCCACACGAAGAACATAGTCAAGAGGTTAAGCTGCAAATTCGTGGCCAGAACGGGAACCTCCAGGAGTTACGCGCACGAACAATAAAGGATCTGCGACTTCATGGTCAGACAGTGGATAGATCGATATTAACTAAATATCCACATCTTCGAGACATACAACAGGATGCATTCTTTGAGGAAGCCACACCAAAAATATTGATAGGTGCGGACAATTGGCACTTGATTGTGACTCGAAAATTACGCATGGGCAAGAAGAACGAGCCTGCGGCCTCATATACCCAACTGGGATGGGTAATCCATGGAACAGCGCCGCGCTCAATGTTGACTCAAAAGGAGGGTCAACTAGTGCTTCACATCTACGACGTGTCTGCAAACAGACAGACAGAAGATGTACGGCGCGTAGAAGAAATAGTGAAAGCACACTTCAGAATTGATGCCCTAGGAGTCTCCCTGGCGAAGAAAGTCAGACCGGAAGATCAAAAGGCAATCGACGTGGTCCAACGAACAATGAAGAAGGTTGGTGAACACTTCGAAGTAGGTCTGCCATGGCGAGACGAAGACGCTCCGATGCCTAATAATTATCACTGTGCCTTGAAGAGACTAAAAATGATGGAAAAGAAGATGGATTCTTCTCCAGACTTCGCAGCACAGTATCGCGCTCAAGTAAAGAACCTCCTCGATAAAGGCTACGCTCAAGAGTGCGATGGACAAGAGGCAGAAAACAAGAAAATATGGTATCTGCCACACTTTCCGGTCGTGAATCCTAACAAGCCGGGAAAGATGCGGTTGGTTTTTGACGCGGCACACCGATACAGCGGAGTGTGCCTCAATGACCACTTACTAGAGGGACCTGACCTTTTGAGATCGCTACCAGGAATCCTCTTCAGATTCAGAGAACGTCAGGTAGCCGTGACAGCAGATATTCAGGAGATGTTCCTCCAAGTAAAAATAAGACCACAAGACCAAGCAGCTCAAATGTTTCTCTGGCGAGATGAAGAACGTGAGAAGCCACCGAAGAAGTATAAGATGGTATCAATGATCTTCGGGGCCTCGTGCTCACCATTCATCGCGCACTCAGTGAGAGACGCCAACGCGAGGCTTTACGCACAAGCATACCCCAACGCTGTGCAAGCAATAACATCGAGCCACTACATGGACGACTACGTCGATAGCTTCACGACAGAAGAAGAAGCCATAAGAACAGCACAAGAGGTCATGAAGATACATCAAAACGCACACTTCAACCTCCGCGGATGGTGCTCTAACAAACCCAATGTAGTGGACAGCGTGATTACAGAAAAACGAGGGCTCAATGCCGAAGTGAAGCTTGGTCAGAGACAGGAAAACTCTGATAAGACGCTCGGCTTGCTCTGGCATACAGAACGAGATGAGTTAGGCTTCAACACAGGACTTAGCCGTCTAGCACCCGAAGTAAAGATGAGAGACAGAGCACCGACGAAAAGGGAAGCCCTCGGAGCAGTGATGGCCGTCTATGATCCCCTCGGTCTCATCAGCCATTTTACTATCACTGGTAAAATTATACTACAGAACTTATGGAGACACGGAGTGGGATGGGATGAAGCGATTCCCGAAGAAGACTTACAACATTTCGAGGAATGGCTTCAAAGTCTAAGCGTGGCAACGAAACTACGCGTCCCAAGGTGCTACGGGAAGAGCTCGGAAGACGAAATAGAGCTCCATGTTTTCTGCGACGCGAGCGAGCAAGCGTACGCAGCAACTGCCTATTGGAGGATCCTGAAACCAAATGGAAGAGTGACAGTGAGCCTGGTTGCGGCAAAAGCAAGGGTCGCACCATTAAAACCAGTAACCGTCCCTCGACTCGAACTCCAAGCAGCAGTAATCGGCGCACGATTAGCAGAAACAATCACAAGGGAACATCGAGACAAACCCAAAAGCGTGACGTATTGGACAGACTCACAAACAGTCCTACGTTGGATTGAAAAAGATGCCATCAAGTACACACCCTTCGTGGCACATCGCTTGGGTGAAATAGCAGAACTGACCGACATCAGTCAATGGAGATGGGTGCCCACAGAACAAAATGTGGCAGACGATGCGACGCGCCCTAATTATAAACTACAGATGAAACCAGAAGATAGATGGTTCATCGGACCTGAGTTTCTATATAACAATGAAGACCTCTGGCCGAAAGAGAAAGCCAAGAAAGAAGACCAGGAAGAAGAAGTGACCTACGTGGTCACAGAAACTGAAAAGAAACACGCTTCTTATCTGCCCGACATAAGCAGATTCTCCTCTTATGAGAAGCTAATACGAACTACAGCGGTACTCTTTCTCTTCAAGGAAAAGTGCAAAAGCCGAGCCAGCCAGATGACAGTCGACCTGATAGAAAAGGCCGAGAAGACATGGATAAAACAAGCGCAGCTCGACGACTACGCAGAAGAGACAAAACTATTGGAAAAAGGAAGACCAGTGCCCAAATCCAGTAGCCTGTATAAACTGGACCCTTATCTGGAAAACCAGATTCTCAAGGTAAGAGGGAGGATCGGGCACGCTGCAGTTCCAGACACGAAGAAGATGCCTATCATCTTACACGGCAGACACCCATTTACCAGACTACTAGTAGAAGACGCCCATCGAAGAGCCGGCCATGCAAATAATGAACGCGTGGTCAATGACCTAAGACAAAAATATTGGGTGGTCAATCTACGCCCTACAGTAAGAGCCATAGCGCAGCGATGCCAACTCTGTCGCATCAGAAGAGCGACACTAGGAGCGACACTATATCAGCGGGCGCTAAAAGAAGAAGTGCTGCTGACCGTAATGATAGAGGCCGAATACTCTATAAACTCTCGGCCTCTCACTCACGTTTCCGTTGATCCTAAGGATCCGGAGGCGTTAACTCCGAACCACTTCCTTATCGGGACCTCCTCAGGCCTTCCTCACACTGGGCCTTGCGAGGAGGCCAGCCGTAAGCAATGGAGAGCTGCCCAAGCGCTCGCCGACCATTTCTGGCGGCGCTGGGTAAATGAATACCTGCCGACGCTCGTGCCCAGGGGGGCATCTGACGACCAACGACGACCTCTACGTGTTGGTGACCTGATTGTCATCATCGATCCCACATTGCCACGAGGAACGTGGCCCCGAGGCGTCGTGGAGACTACGTACGTCGGTCCAGACGGCAAGGTGCGATCAGCCGACGTCAGGACTACGGTGGGCATCCTTCGGCGACCTACGACGAAGCTCGCCGTCCTCTGCGTGGAAGATAAGGCTACGGTAGCCCTGCGCCGGGGGGAGGATGTTACGGACGTCGTCGCTTCATGATTGTATATGATATAAATTAAGATTAGACATAAGGATGATTAAATAAAAACCATTTGATAGTAGGGAAATTACTAATGTTGACAGAATAGGTTGTTTTACTATCCTGTAGAAGTAAGACGTCAAAGTACGACATTGTAAAGAGGACACGAACACATTCGTACAGGTTTGGACAGGTCGAAACCTGTCCGATCTCCGCCATGATTAAACTCTGAATAACGAAATGTGATTGGTTGAATAAATATATCGTGTTCGCCTCCTCCCACTACTTGCACCCTGTAAAAATGATATATAACCAGGGTGGTTAGTCGCAAAATTGTAGTTCAATAGTTCAGCTGCAGTCGTCTCTTAAAAGTGAAAAGTGAATCAAAACTGTGAATCAAGAATAAATCAACTTATCATCAAACCAGGTATTTTATTCCTAAGGAAAATACAGTCCACCTTGACAGTAGGAGTTATTTTGGGTGTGTCCAAACCACGTCCGTCCAGGGAGCTAATCATCAAATGGATGTGTGGGTCACTCTAATTGTAATGGTCGTAATTTCGCAAACTGTAGCGTTCCCCAGGTAAGCGGATGGCAGACAAAGTCGATATTAATTAATTGGGAGCATAATGGCTGTTCAATGTCGCTTTGTTCTACATACGACGTTTCATAAGTCTTCATGTAGGCTTTATTGAAATAAAATATTTTGAATTTGAATTGATACATTTATGTAGATTTCAAGTAAAACTTGATTACAGTAATCCCCCCTATAAGGGCCCGTCCCCATCGCCACGGGCGCGGTGCCGCCGTTATACGAGGTCGTAAAAACAAAAACGAGGTCGTATAACGCGGAACTAATCTACCGCGTTATAGGGGGGATTACTGTATAGTGTTAATTATGCACTTACCATGTATTCTCCTTTGAGGAGAAACTTGCAAGGCTGCCCATATTGTTGAATCTCATGTGTGAAGGCTATCACAGTCCTTGAGGTTATGCCATCGCCGAATAATCTAGAACATCAAGCACAAATTACAATCCTACCTAGTGTACTGAAGGGGTATAATAGCTTCAGGCATACAATGTTTATGAAGATACAATTCCGAATTCATATCAGTCCGAATTCATCCAGTCTTACCAAGGGGCATCGTATTACCCAGTAAGTGGGTTGTGGAGGTCAGATAGGCAGTCGCTCCATGTAAAATACTGGCATTCAGCTGCATCCGGTTGGACTGGAAGCCGACCCCAACATAGTTGGGAAAAGGCTAGGCAGATGATGATGAATTCCGAATTCATATACAGTTCATGCGAAGTCTACATACAAGTTATATTGTATATAATGAAACAACGGTAGAGGTAAAGGCGAGGGGTGTTCAAAACCGATTTCTAGTTCTAATCAATAATCTATCAAGTTTGGAGTCAGTCGAGTCTGCGTCTCTTGTCAGAAAATTTTAGGTTCAGTAGTTTCGGAGATAATTGGGAATGGTCAATTTTCGTCTATTTTCTTGAATAACTTGGAAACTATTTATTTTAATATTACAAAAAAATATATTACAGATCCTCACAATAAGCCCTTTCATTTGATATGTCACACAATGCAGTTTGCAGTTTTTTATTTTTTTATTTTCCATCTTGACCCCAAAATAGGCCCCCATATACAGATTTCGTCTATTTACTACACACCTCTGCGTTTGGGTCACAGAAATTGATATGTGTACCAAATTTCAACTTAATCGATCTAGTAGATTCGGAGATAATTGACTGTGACGGACGGACGGACAGACGAACACACGAGTGATCATATAAGGGTTCCGTTTTTTTTTTATTCGGACGTACGGAACCCTAAAAAAGAACCAAGAAATACTTAATATAATAATAATAATAATATTCCACAACTTTCACACAACGCCATCTAGTCCCAAACTAAGCAGAGCTTGTGCTATGAGTACTAGACAACTGATAAACATACATATATAAGGTCCCATTAAAATAGTTGGACAAATTTTAATACAGCGTTCAGTACGTCTAACCAAAGATATCCAAGCAAAAAAAACAATGATTAAAGTGATTTTATTTTGATCGAAAATAATAAATTGTTCGGCACCACAGCCGGCACTCTAGAATAAACCCATCCTTATGGGTAGGTACTTGCACTCGGGCGGCCAGTACTGTTAGGGCCGACACATATGGCGAGGTGCTTGCCATTGTGAGCCTTAAAATAAAGTCGAAAATAAATAACCTAAGACGCGCAATTTGAAAACAGGCTAATATTGGGGGTGAATAAACTTTCCTTGAACACATGATTATGAACCGTCTAGGTACGAAAAGAAAAGATTCTAATTTCCCATCACACTTTACCAGGCTTTGGACTGTCTAATTGCGTGCTGAACTGTTATCAAAGTATTAAAGCAAATGCAGAAAGTTGTAAACAAACAAGCGCGCAGTGGATACAATGTAGTGTTATGAATCTTTTTTATTTATTTAAAGTTCGATAACAGTAAAACACTGAATCAGTCATGGTTAAAAATTAGAATCAGCCCTATTTACAATAATTAATATAAATACTACTTACTCTAAGACGATAGGTGGATAGGTACGTAATTACATTCATTGTTGAACGTGCCTACCGTTATGAGCGATGCACTTGCGAGCGCGTTTAATTTCTTTGCACTATTAAAAGAGTGTCACTTTCACTTTTTATTGTTTCAAATGCGAGGGTGATTCGCGTACATAGCTCATTCACGCTGGCTATTAAGTGTCCATTTTCACCGTACAATAAATCTTTAGCAAGACCCCAGAAATAAAAATCAAGCGGAGTCAAGTCCAGGCTCCTAGCAGGCCACGGGACAGGACCACCCCGACCAATCCACCGGTCTCCGAACCGAGAATTGAGATAGTCTCTTACGTTTCTAGCGAAGTGTGCTGGCGCGCCATCATACTGGAAGTAGAGGTCACGCCAGACTACCAGGGGTACATCTTCTAACATTGTTTCAACATCGTTACGTAACAAGTCTATGTACGTATTATTGTTTAAACGGTTAAGAAACAGGCCCTAAAACTTTATTGTCTAGCACTCCTACCCACACATTTACACTAAACCGTGTTTGGTAATAGTCCGGTCTCACTTTATTTGGGTTAATAGTTGTCCAGTAATGGGAATTATGTATGTTAAATAACCCAACACGTGTAAAAGTACATTCATCAGTCCAGAGAATGTGACGTTGGGGTTGTTGCAGTAGCCAGCTACAAAATGTTACTTTGTTCAGTTCTTGCACACGAGTGCAATGATATGGGTGGTGGCCTTTATCACGAAGGAGCTTCTTCCACACGTAAAAATCGCTGACGTTGAATACACGACCGGCATCGGCAGTGCTCGCCGTGGGGTGTATTCTAAAGAAATCTAAAACGTCTTCTTCAAGGCGCACCGGATAGCGCGGTCTTCCTGCGTCAACCGCTGGTGGCATGAAGGTGCCACATTCACGATGGCGCTGTACTGCTCTCAGGATTATGGTGAGGCTCGGCCGCCTTCCAAATCTTTCTTGATAAAGGATTTGGGCTTGTCGTAAGCTTTCGTTGCACTCACGATAACACAGGACCATTTCCAAGTATTCTTGGTTGCTGTACGCGTAATAAGGCATTGTTGTCGATTGTGATAACTACGTAACAACACACACGCAGACTTTCATGTAACATGTTCTGTTGGCTCGGTTGCGCGACGAAAACTGAAATGGCTTCATTGTCAATTTGTCATATTTTACGTCAGCGGCCCTTCGCCCCGGGCATCCCCGCGGTGAAGGGCTATGTTAGAGTGAGATGGCATGAGTTGAACAATGAAACCGGCGGGTGGTGACATGGCCACGTGCGCCTGGACCATTATTTCGTAGAATCAGAATTTATGAGATAGCAGACATGGATGTGTTTATGCATTGGGTAACCAAAATGTTTAGTGCATTTTCGCTAACTGATTTTTTTTTTTTTTTAAAGTATCTAATGCATTTTTCTTATTTTTTTTTTTACCATTGTCCTTATTTTGGTGGTCTGAATGATTTGTAAAAGTTTGTCCACCTATTTTAATGGGACCTTATATATTTCTAAATACATACATATTATAGATAAATTACACCCAGACAAAGAACAAATGATCGTGCTCATCACACAAACATTTGTCCTAGGTGGGAATCGAACCCACGACCTTGGGCATAGCAGTCAGGGCCACTGACCACTAGACCAACAGGCCTGTCAAATATATATCATACTTACCTCAAAGTAACTCTAGAATCAGCCAGCACACTAGGAATACTCTCCTCAATAATCTTGGGCTCCTTATCAGAGTTCTCTATCCTTAATCCCTCGATATTAACCACAAACGTTGCCGCTCTTACACTGAAGAACTCCTGTTCAGGTAAAGTCACATCCCGTGGCTTTCTCCCCACGGATTCTAAGTCTAAACCTTCAGAAATTCCAGCTAAACTATCTGAAATAGTTCTGGAAGGTTCTAGGACTCGAGATGTCGTTTTTTTGGAGATATCTCTCTTGAATCTTTCAATAGAATTCTCATTTAAAGATTCTTCAGTATCCTTTTGCGCATCAATTTTCGTATGTTGTAACTCAGTTAAAGGCACATATTTGTTATTGAATAGTACTTCTATATCTTCTCTTTCTTCTCTTGTAAGTGATGGAGTCTTCTCGAGGTGGTTGACGTCTGTATCGTGGGAGAGGTCTGTCCATTCTGTGTTTGTTTGTTGATCTTCCGTTAGGAGAGTCGGTTTTGTGTAGTTTTGGTGTCTGGGGAGAAAAGAGAAGTTTATATTAGTATTTTGAAGATGAGGAAGATACGCTCAGGAGTGCTACACTTGTTCGGGACGACAAATTCGATTTGGCAGTATTAGTTCAACAACAAAGTCGACCCGAAGTAATCACATATTCGGCTTCATTCGGCTCGTGCAGATTGGCTTACTGCGCTCGGAATCTACCAACGGGCCACCACTGCTTCCCACGAGTAAGCAGTAGTGACCCATTGTTACCAGCTAGTTAGCTTTGCTACCAGTTAGTGGGCTGAAGCGAGAGCGGCGCGGGGGCGCCGCGTGGTGTGAGCATATTTTTGTACGGACATCCAGGTAACATAACAAGCTTATAACTTTGTGATGTTCATGATACAGTTTTGCAATTTTGTACATAGATTCTTTACATAAAAATACTAGACACGTGTTTTCGGTTTCGCATAAAAGTAATGTTGTATAAATGCGAAAGTAACTCTTGTCTGTCTGCTTGTCTATTATCCTGAACCAATCGTTCAATTCAACAGATAGGTAACCTGGGACCTGGAGAAGGACATAAGCTGCTTTGCATCTTCGAAATAAGAACAGGAACACTTGAGACGAAAAGATCGCTCTTAGCGATAAGAACGCCCATTGTGTCACCCTTTGTAAAATTTCTATATTTATGTGTGTAATTTATATGGTGTACATAATAAAGAGTAAAAATTGTCAACACGTACGGGAGGCATACTCATACTCACTGTATGAGTTTGCATCCCATAGATGCATCCTCTCCGTATGAAAAGAGCTTTTGCGTTATTGTTAAAAACGTTATTGTTAAAAATGTCGTTTACTAGAGACTTTCAGAACCATTTGCTTAATGAAAAACTCCCACGGGATATAGATATGTCCTTATAATATACAAGTTCGCGTTTTAGCACGTTTCACTAATTAAAAAAAGAATCCATTGTAGTACGTTTCGTAAAAGCTTCAGTTGTTTTGACACCTCTAATTGCGTTGCGTGGCTTATTCTAATTTTATTTGTCTACTAGTACTTGCAGCAGGCCGCACCCCAGTATTAACCCCGCAGAGCATGATTTTTCTTATCGGCTAAAAAAAATACACTAGCCTGCAAATATGATGCTGTTTTTAGAAAAATATTTACAAAAAATCGTAACTCAATAGAAACGTGTTTTTTGTGTATGACCCATATATGGCACATCACGCATTAAGTATAATGTGAATTTGTGTTACGTGGAATCAATGAAATTACAAGATTACACGTAAAATGACAAATATGAACATGAACTTACTTCTACCAATTATTTCCACACTGAAACGATTCAATTTTATCTTTTTTTTTTTGCTATTATTATACGCCGCTCGTTAATCGTATTCAAAGTGCATACCTACCGATTTGAAGAAAACATAAATGTTTATTCAGATCTATCCAAAATATCTGGCACTAAATTCGAAACGGAAATACATAATAGTTAATCTTGTCAACACTAGATTACGCTACTTGGATCGATTTTTTAAATATAAGACATTTTTCGGTATGTCCCATATGTGGGACACTATGCTCTGTAGGTTTAAAGCTTTGACGTTGAACTGGTGGTGTTCGAACTCGAACTCAAACTCAAAGCATTTATTTCAAGTAAACCAATTACAGGCAGTTTTGAATTGTCAAGGGGTCGGTCAGTCAGAAAGATGAAGCTAGTTGCCCATTCCAAAGCGTAGTAGGTACCTGTGGAGAAGAACGGGCAAGAAACTCCACGGACACTCTTTTAAATCATAAAAATTGTTACAAAATTTTGGTTACATCATTCATGTTGAAATTATACATGTGAGAACGATGTAGAAAGACGTACGATCATAGCATAAGTACAGTGCCAGCGGTGAGCAGTTCTGGCACAGTGGTAACGACCACGACATACAAGTTGTACGTCGTGACTTCGAACCCAGGCAGGCACCTTACTTTGTGTATTTAATAGAATAGAATAGAATAGAATACTCTTTCGTTCACGTACGTTCGTTTTTTGTTCGTCGTTTTCGTTTCCTTTCGTTTTTTTTTTTTTCTTTTTTTGTCATTTTTTTTTTTCATCACTGCTAATCTCAAAACTGTGAAGGAAAACATCGTAAGGAAACCGGCATGTCCTATAA
Organism: Eremobia ochroleuca; assembly: GCA_949629135.1. Classification (NCBI taxonomy): domain Eukaryota; kingdom Metazoa; phylum Arthropoda; class Insecta; order Lepidoptera; family Noctuidae; genus Eremobia; species Eremobia ochroleuca. The sequence continues at coordinate 4,025,356 of OX451413.1, read as the reverse complement.
CCAAAAATTGAAAGACATGCGACATCGCTCTCACGGAGAGCTCTGTGTCCTAACAGTGAGAACAGTACAAGCTGATTATGCTTCAATGCTGCGAGTACTTACAGCAGATCGCGCCTGTGTTAACGCTTTGACCTTGAGCTGCAGTGCGATTCTGTAACAATCTCGCCGTGAAAACTTAGGTGAAGTGAGGGTGAAGTGAGCGTGGAGTGAGCTGTCAGTGTCATCCCACCTGATAATCTTGGTCAATCCCTATAAAGCTTGGTCAATCCCTAGGAATTGACGAAGCTTTTTATGCTAATTCTATTGATCATTTTAAATAGGGTGACTGGTAATTAGTGACCGATACTTAAACACATGATTCTACTCATGACAACAAACAACGTTCACTATGGGACCAAACCTGAAATCGCGAAAAAAAATCAGCTGTTCCCTACATTTTGACGACTCGTACGAACATAAATGTAGGGAACAGCTGATTTTTTTTCGCGATTTCGGATTTGTTCCGATAGTAAAAGTTGTTTGTTGTCATGAGTAGAATCATGTGTTTAAGTATCGGTCACTAATTACCAGTCACCCTATATAATTTCAAAGCTAGTATTTACGTGAATTCATCAGAACATTAAAATGTTATGTTAGCAAAAATACTGACAACAAATGGACAACAACATTTGTACCTAACACATTTGGGAGCAGTGGTTGCCCAGTGACAACGGCCTGACGTGTTGTACGGACGCCAGCACATCAAGCTACTACAATCTGTCAAATTTCTTTAACAAATTGAACGCCATGGTGGTCACCGGTGAGCGACAGCAATTATTTTAGTTAATTCTTTGAATAGTAATACGAAATAATTATTTAGAGTGGGGTTTTTGACTATTTTGAACCGTATGAGCCAATAAAATATAATGTGTAAAATATGCCGAAATCGCGAAACATCGTCAGCCCAAAGTTGAAAAGTTCAGTGGTGGTCAGTGGTGGTCACCGGTGACCACCACGGCGTTCAACAGGTTAGTAGATTTTCAACTTTGTCGCTAAAGCATAAAGTTCAGAGTTGATTGGGAAAATTTGACAGTTTTGGGTAGCTTGATGTGCTGGCGTCTGCACGTCGTGGGTTAAGCGGTTTTATAAGGGACTAGCAGCGCCCCGCGGCTTCACCCACATTAGTCTCGTTCCCATGGGAATATCGGGCCACAAAGTATCCTATGTCCTAATCCAGGTCATGGTCTACCCACGTGCCAAATTTCTTTCAAATCCGTTCAGCCGTTTTAGCGTGAAAGTGTAACAAACAAACATACAACAAAAATCAAATATTTTCTCTTTATAATATTAGTTTGGATGAAAGTTCTTCATTTATGCTGATGGGAAAACCTATCGGGGCCAGCTTGTAGTAACATAAAATGCTTTCAGAAACTGGAGTTAAGTTAGGCAGAGATCGATCGACAGACAGAGAGGGAATGAACTATCTCAGGCGACAGAAATCAGCCATGAGTCAGCCAACATGCAATGAGCTATATACAGTATCACAGACGACCTGGATACTTCAAGTATCGTCCTACAGGCGCCTCGATGTCTAGTCTTCAATCTGTATTGAGTAGATGTTTGTGAGGACAGTTGGCACGCTGCCAAATAAATGTTTTAGGCTTAGTTCTCAAATTAATACTAAGCCTAAAACATTTAAGGTAAGGTAAAAAAAGGGGCCCGTGGCTAAATAATAACAGCCGCACATGTCGATCGATCAGGTTAAGCTACGCTTGCCGCGGTTGGTCTGTGGATGAGTGACCATCTTTACATACCGGGACTCCTCCGTGCCTCGGAAAGCACGTTAAGCCGTTGGTCCCGGCTGTCATTCGTGGATCTTTGACAGTCGTTACGGGTGGTCAGGAGCCCAAAAGTCTGACAACCAGTCTTACCAAGGGGTATCGTATTACCCAGTTACTGGGTTGTGGAGGTCAGATAGGCAGTCGCTCCATGTAAAATACTGGTATTCAGCTGCATCCGGTTAGACTGGAACCCGACCCCAACATAGTTGGGAAAAGTTTAGGCAGCATGAAGGTAAGGTAAAAAAGGCGTCCCACTTCATGCCAAAGGTCTGTGCTCATACAGCGAGAAAACGAAGCTCACTGCCCGTTGGCTCATCAGCATTCAATTTCACCAACTTATGTATTTCGCAGATTGTTTAATACCATGTCTGTTTCATTATTCACAATAAGGAAAAGGATATTGTAAAAGTAGGCTTTTTAACTTTGAGCTTGGGTTCAAGTACCGCCATTTTTATTTTGTTTCGTTTTTACTGTCTCACTGCTGGGCAAAGGCCAAGCCCTTCCAAGAAATGTTTACCCGCGCCACCTAGAAAGAAAGAAAGAAAAGAAAGAAAGAAAGAAAGAAAGAAAAGAAAGAAAGAAAGAAAAGAAATAAAGAAAAGATGTTTATTCTGCACAAACAAAACTGATGACAGATACTGCAAACAGGATGCTTGTGTGAATATAACGTTATAACGTGCACGTATTTCCATACATTTTATGGACGTGGACGTCCACGATGATATCGTCACGTTAGAAATTATAAAAGCGCTCAATCTAGTAATGGATTTTAAAATAGCCTCTCATTCATTGAATGGTCTGTCAAGTTGATCGCGTGACGTCTCACACAGTATAGGTTCATTCTATATTTACTGTTTAAACACATCGTAGTAAATAAACAAGTGCTCTAGAATCTAGGCTAGTAGGTGCACTGCACAGTATTGGAAAGGGCAGAGTGCTCTATAAGACATAGGAAAGAATGAATTGACTTAGATCTCCTCATCGTCTACGTAGACTTTCCCTACTATGTTGGAGTCGGCTTCCAGTCTAATCGGATGCAGCTGAATGCCCGTGTTTTACATGGAGCGGCTGCCTATCTGACCTTCACAACCCAGTCACTGGATATTCCTACAATCTATCACCCAAGGAGAATGCCCCTGCAGGATGTAACCATTCGTGGTCAAGTTGGAAGTCCCTTTTTTTTTTTTTTTTTTGTTTCGGGGTGGAAAATCCTCATGGATGTCCGCCGCCCTGGGGCGGGCGGCGGGGTCTGTCAGACTCTTACTGACTAAAAACCACCCCGGTGTTCCCTCTCTCACCTACGCCGGGGGTCGCGGGAACGAACGATACTTCCGCAACCCCCGGCTGGTGCTGGCCCGCTCCAGCGGGCCTCTCCTCGTGTCAAGGGGGGAGTGAGGTGTTAAACTCCCCCCGCGACGTCTAAGAGGGGCGCGCGTGGAACACTACGCGCCGCCGCCTCGGGTCCAGATGTGTGGGGTGCGACGGACGTCAAGTTGGAAGTCCCTGCACCGACTCTGCTAACCTAACGACAGAAGAAACGACAGTAGTGTGGATGTGGAAGCTATGTCGCAAACTACGCTCGACCTTCTATACTGCTTCTAAAATCAAATTCAAAAGTCATTTGTTCAAACTAGGCTGAGAATCAGGACTTTTCGAACGTCAAAATTACAAAAGACAGTCCTCCAAAACGCCCGCTCTTCACCACTTCATAGGACTTTCGCTGGGGAGAAGAAGTGGCGCAACAAACTCCCCAGTAGCACGGCTGTCTGTTCAGTTAGAAAATACTTGAGTGAATACAATACAAGGTATGGAAAGTAATTAACATTACAAGACACAGAACACTAATATAAATTATTTGCTATATGTCAGCTAGCCACGCCAATATACCAACAAATACAATAATAACTATACGTCATCATCATCTGCCTAGCCTTTTCCCAACTATGTTGGGGTCGGCTTCCAGTCAAACCGGATGCAGCTGAATACCAGTATTTTACATGGAGCGACTGCCTATCTGACCTCCACAACCCAGTTACTGGGTAATACGATACCCCTAGGTAAGACTGGTTGTCAGATTTTCGGGCTTCTGACACCCGTAACGACTGTCAAAGATCTACGAATGACAGCCGGGACCAACGGCTTAACGTGCTTTCCGAGGCACGGAGGGGTCTCGGTATGTAAAGATGGTCACCCATCCACAGACCAACCGCGGCAAGCGTAGCTTAACCTGATCGATCGACCTGTGCGGCTGTTATTATTTAGCCACGGGCCCCTCCCTAGGCTAATAATAACTATACGTACTCAAGAAAAAAAAAAATCAATATTAAAAATGTAAACAAAAACTTACTATCCAATGAAGGCGCGCCGCACGAGACTATTGCCGGCTCTACTCAGAGACTGATGCATCTTTAAAACTTTATTGAAAATCTGTGTATTAGTGTAATCTGATTTGAAAATAAACTATTACGTAATGAGAGTTAAATTCTTTCAAATACCAACCAGACAGGCTAGCAAGACATTAAATACAGACTGTGGAGGGTGGCCTTATTTATAAAGGCCCTCCCTCACCGGGAGCATTCGCGTGCAATGTAACGTTACAGAGTCGAGCATTACATCAGTGAGGGAGGAATATCGAGCATTATAGCGCGCACCTTGTAATGATACAGTGTGTAATACAACTTTTAACATCAATGCGCTCCAATTGTAATTTGTCCGGCCCCCGCCCCGCAATCTTTACTGTTACATTACACGCGAATGCTCGTCAGTCAGGGAGGTAGTATTGTAATGTAATGCTCAAAATCGAATTTGAAATGTTACATTACAGGCGAATACTCCTGGTGAGGGAGCACCTTAAAACTTCCTCCGACAATATGTGACGTAATTCCACGTCAGTCGCGTGACGGCCATACCTACTAAGTTAATTTAACACAAGATGTTTTCCAAACGAGTGGCCGCTGAAGTGAAATCTTCAGCTGAATTCATTAAACACGAATCGTTTAATTTATAGTTTTGAATTCCACGCGTCTAATATAAACTGAAACTCGAAAGTATTTATCTACACTAATATCATAAAGAGGAAAGATTTGATTGGTTGTTTGTATTGAATAGGTACAGCTGTATGTAGGGAACAGCTGATTTGTTTTCGCGATTTCGGCAGGGTAATTGCGTAACACACTATCAGTAGCAATGGGTTTCATTTTGACAGTTCAACAACATTCATTGCGTTATTTACGTTGTTGAGCAAACATACTTTTCGAAAATATGGAGCAATGGATTAGCAATATGCTTCAAAATGATTCAAATTGACAGTAATAGTCTGTTACGCAATTAGGGTGCTGGTTTGGTTTCCAGCAGTGGACTGTAATAGGCCGAGTTGATGAACTTAGGCTAACGCGTTATATTCTACAAGATCTGACGTCATTCGTACGACAGACTAAACATTCATTATAAATATTTGCCGGCCGGCTCACCGCTAAAGTGAAAACGTATTTCATACATTCATACAATTAAAATAGCTTGAAATAAATTCCTAGTTCTTAATATGAAATACTAAGAATTATTCAAGAATGGCTAGGCTAAGTACGTTCAGTTTCAGACTGAAAGAATTGTAGGAATATTTGGACAATTTGGCTTCAGTATACAATGTGTAACGTTAAATGCGCAAAACCTGAAAATAGTTTGATCAGAATAACGAGCAGAATTAATTGAACCACTTTTTAATATAGGTCACATTTTACAAAAAATCTTCATTAAAAACGTTGCCGTGTCTATTTATTAATAGGTCAAGCAAGCCAATGTCAGCGCGGCGCAGCGGCCCGGTGACGACTCCTCCCTCGATAAAGCGTCGTCGCAGACGCAAGAAACGAACAGAATGGCCAGTAAAACTAAAATAGCACATAAAAACTTTACATTTTTTTATGACTTATTTTCTCTCTGAAATAGGTCAATTGAATTAAAAATCAGTTAGGGTGTCTGAGGTTTTGCGCATTTAACGTTACACGTTGTATACATACAGGATATTTTTTTTTTTCAAAATTTTCAACAATCTTAGTCATATTGCAGCCTATTTACAAAAAAAAACTTAATTAATTATACACTTAAACCTTCTTCATGAATCACTGCGTCCATTGGTAAAAGCCGTATGAAAATCCGTTCAGTAGTTTCTGAGTTTATCGCGTTCAGACAGACAGACAAAAAGACGCGGCGGGGAACCTTGATTTACAATATTATTGTTATTACAGGCATTGTAAATCCAAGGACTCTCTAAGTAAAATTGAAATGTGCTCATAGGCACTTTGTTCTTTTAAATAAGCGTATCGCCTCTTGTCCATTAGTTTGCTGATTATCATATTTTCCTTGTCATAGTAATCACAACAAGATAACAAGTATTTCTCGTTTTAAAATGCGTTATTTACATGCAAGATAATACTGCCGTGCGATTCTGTAACCATTTCACCGTGAAAGCTTGGGTGAAGTGAGCGTGGAGTGAGCTGTCATTCACTAGGGATTAACACTATTAAGTGCTCACTTCACTTATGATTTCACGGTGAGATTTTTACAGAATCGACCGGCTGGTCTGATTTATAATATCGTAAGTAAGTTCTAAGTGCTACGGTCGTGGGAGTGAAATTTAATGAAATAGTTAATTCTTTCTAAAAATGAATATTACAAAGATAGATATTTGATTTTTTACATGTTTCTTTCTTACGCTTTCGCGCTAAAACAGCTGAACGGATTTGAATAAAATCAGGTAACACGTGGGTAGACCAAGACCTGGATCACGACACAGGATACTTTTTATCTCGATATTCCCACAGGATCGAGACTTGTGCGGGTGAAGCTGCCGGGCGCTGGTAGTATAATATACAAGGTGTAACTTAAATAACGCACAATCTCATAAGGGGTCATTGTACTCATCTTTATGAACAACTTTTACTATGGGACCAATCATGAAATCGAAAAAAAAAAAAAACCTGCTGTTCCCTACATTTTCACGAGTTATGCGAACATAAATGACTTCAGAGTTCTCCATAACATTGAATGGACATAAGAGAGAATAAAAAAGGTAATATTTCATCGTTGCATGGGAGACGTTTAATCCCGGAAAAAGAATTACTACGAAAACACTCTTGCAGAGCTAAAATAGTCTGAAATAAATTCACGAGGTTACTGTTATATAAAAAGTGAATACTATAATAAAAAAAGTGTGCTAGTTTAATATTCTTCTTGTTTTTGCGACGATTGACGCATACAGAAGGCCTTCGGAAGCTTCAGCCAATAGTCATAAAATCCAGAGTAGATTGCCATTTGAAAACGTTTGTACTTGAACTAGATTTATATTCAATAATATTTTATTACAAATCTGAGGAGAAAAATAAAGATGGCAAGGAAGAACACAAGGGGATGAAGAGAAGGGAAGACGATTCTGACATGAAACTATTAACTTAGATTTTAGCATTGTCAGTCCATATACAGCGTGTAACGGAAGGGGGGTATCAACCCTGAAGGAGGTGAATGTGCTCATGAAACTCAACAACTTTCCCCAAAGAACATAGGTCGAAATATGAAAAAAAAATTTGGCCCTCCCATAGTAAATCAATCAGCTGGTAGTCAGTTTTGTAAGGGAGGGCCAAATTTTTTTTTCATATTTCGACCTATGTTCTTTGGGGAAAGTTGTTGAGTTTCATGAGCACATTCACCTCCTTCAGGGTTGATACCCCCCTTCCGTTACACGCTGTATAGGGTGACTGGTAATTAGTGACCGATACTTAAACACATGGTGATGATGACAAACAACTTTTACTATCGGACCAAATCCGAAATCGCGAAAAAAAAAATCAGCTGTTCCCTACATTTATGTTCGTACGAGTCGTCAAAATGTAGGGAACACCTGATTTTTTTTTTCGTCATTTCACTTTTTGTCCCATTATAAAACTTGTTTGTAGTCATGAGTAGAATCATGTGTTTAAGTATCGGTCACTAATTACCAGTCACCCTACATAATGTTCACATTGCTGGGACACAGGCCTCAGTCTCTCTGAGAGAAGGAGTGGACCGTAATTCACCACGGGGGCCCAGTACGGATTGGAAGATGCCACATGTCTTCGAATATTTGGTTCTAGGACATGCCGGTTTCCTCACGATGTTCTCCTTCACCGTTTTGAAAGCAGTAGTGCTGAAATAATTTACACAAAGTTAAATGCCTGTTTGGGTTCGAACCTACAACTAGTAAGTCACGGCTGTTCCCACTGGTCCACCACTGCTGTTTTGATTACAAGGGAAGCCGATTCCGAACAGATATGATTAACTTAGCTTTGAAATGGAACATTTTAAAAATTGCCTCCATTGAACATTTTAACATAATCGGAATAAGGCAAACACATGGAAAATCGATAGAAAAATTGGACTGATAGTTGCAAGGGTTTTAAAACTGAAAAAAATCGTTTCACTCCTTGCTTGGCTAGGATAGGGAATAATCTGAGAGGAAAAGCGTAGTGTTTTTTGCGCGAATTTCGTCGCGGTTTTTCGCGCAGATTCGTCTCTACGGCCCTCACGACTTAGTGCTCATACAGACGACCGACAAGCGTCAATGATGGCAGAGGCAACTGCATCCGTCGACATCCGTCGACGCCCCCCGAAGCCAAACACGCCGCTCGTGTATATTAGCATTTAACCGATTCCGTGCGGAGGTCTTTGTAGCAATCTTTAGTGCCTGGCGTCGAACAAAAGTTCCGTGATACCTGTGGGGCACCAAGCGCCAGAGAATTAGATGATTCCCCTGGGGAATCATCCGCCGTGAATTGTAACTTTTAGCTTTTTTTCGTGTTTCCACTTGCTAAAGAGTCATTTGCCATTGGGTATCGAACGTAAACGGTCAGTAAATTCGTTCAGTGCGTGTAAAAGTAACTATATGTGTGTTTTTATGGAAATGGAAGGTATGTGACTAATTTCTATCAGGGGTTGTAAACCTTTTTGCATTATTTTATGAATTTATTTATTCAAAAGTGTTCTATAGAATTTGTTTACGTACCATTTGAGTTTACAGCGAGGTTATATTTATTTATTATACTTACAGTGTTTTGTAGGGAAACAATTTTATATTCGCTACTTTGATGATAAAATTGTTTCTCTATAAAACACTGTAATATAGAACATTTAACTGAATGGGAAGTCTGATTCTAATGAATCAAAAATATTATACTCGTACCTACAAACATTTACATGATCATGAAGTGTTTTATTTGAATAAGAATGTAAATGTATTGTTATTGATAAAAAATATCTAGGTCTACCTTAAATTATAATCAATAATAAAATGGGAGTCGACCACTAGGTTTTCAACCCCTGAAGTCTGGTAATTTACGAAATTACTTGAAACGAACACTGTGGGCATGATATGGGTGACAAATAAAGACACATTTATTTACGGGACACTTGACAAATATCGTTTTAGCCGAGTTTTTTATGTTTTAGTTTTGTATCCTCTCGGGCATCATACGCCATACGCAATACATTTACATGGTGCCTGTGCGGCATCATCCGCACGGAATCGGTTAACTCACACACGAGAGCGGCAAGTTGTCGACGGCTGCAGTTGCTTTTGTCGTTGACGCGTGTCCATCACACCACGCTCTGGTAAAGTGAGAACAGTTGTCATAATCGCATACCAGGCGTATTGGTAACCGTCTATCGTAACGGACAGGAGAACGCTGCCCGCCCAATCTCTTTATAATAAGCCGTACGCGAAGCTGACAATCCGACTCGTAAACTAGGATTTAGGTAATCCATACTAATACAATAAATTCGAAAGTAACTCTGTATACAAGGTGTAACTTAAATAACGCACAACCTCTTAACGGGTCATTGTACTCATCATTATGAACAACTTTTACTATGGGACCCACCCGGATATCGCGAAAAAAAAATCAGCTGTTCCCTACATTTTGACGAGTTATGCGAACATAAATGTAGGGAACAGCTGATTCTTTTTTCGCGATTTCAGGTTTGGTCCCATAGTAAAAGTTGTTCATAATGATGAGTACAATGACCCCTTAAGAGGTTGTGCGTTATTTAAGTTACACCTTGTATATGTTACCTTTTCACGCCTAAACCACTGAACGAATTTGGATAAAATTTGCTAAGGAGACAGATGGCATCCTGGGGAAGGACATATTATGCTACTTTGTGTCCCGGTAGCACGTTCCCATGCGATGAATTCCGCCATCCATAAAGACGAAGTCGTAGGCAGAAGCTAGTGCCCAATAATTGTGTTGTGGACATCAGATGACAGTCTTTACACACAAAATAATAATATCCAACCGCACTAGGTAAGACCCTCAACATTATGTCGTTGAGAATAGGCGAGGCGAAGAACAATGCGAAAGCCTTTTATCACAAGCAGCTTACCAACTCAGCCTATCGCAGTCCACTGCTGGACATAGGCCTCTCCCAGGCTGAGTCACAACACCCTGTCCTCAGCCTTCCGCATCCAGTCTGTATCAGCCATATGCTTAAGGTCGTCGGTCCATCTAGCTGGGGGGCGCCCCACAGTACGCTTGCCGATACGCCGTCTCCACTCCAGGACTCGTCTGCTCCACCGGCCATCGGTCCTTCGACAAACACGGCCAGCCCGCTGCCACTTCAGTTTGCTTACTCTGGAACCTACGTCGGTAACTCCAGTTCTTTTCCGGATAATTTCATTTCTGATTTTATCCTTCAAAGAAACTCCGACCATAGTCCGCTCCATAGCGCAATGCTAAAGAATTCATGAAGTAGCGCACGACGAAAGCGAAATTCGACTTTTGCATTGCACTCCAGATATACACAAACAAACACACATCTGCCATCTGTCACCCGCACGTGCAGGCAACACGTGCTGTCCTATCGTCAACACACATGGCGATATTGGCGACCTGCCATAATCATTACCTGAAAGATGATGGAGTACTTCGTAGAAAATTAATTATTTAGTGATAATCTCTTCCGAATTTATCTTGGACACTACTGACATCGGTAACGGATAACATTATGAGGAACCTGGACTACAAGTCAAATTCAGTATCCCTTTGCCGATATCCAGATGAAAACGTGACAGCATAACTCACGTGTCTATTAAATGAATGAGAACTAAACCCTTAAAATAAACGAAAAAAATATTTGCCAAAGAAAAATGTCTTGCGAAATCTCCCTAAAGGCATACTAGGGCTGCCTTTTGTGAAAGTTTCTCCTTTATTTTTGAATTGGAAGGGCTTCGGCAAGTGGAGATCTTTGTTAAGATTCCGAGAAAAACTCGAGATTGTTAGACATTTTTAAAAGAAAGTATCCAAGTACTTGCGCAACTGTTGTGACGCAAGAGAAGCCTCTCCACAGTAGTCGTGAAACGAAATTGAGACATGATTTTATGGTGTATAATTATCTTTTATGAATTTACTTTAGGGACTTGACGGGTTCGTGCGTACGTAGATGCTTTCAAACTCATTTTTGTGAACTTATGATCGAGAAAAAAGGCTCGACGAACCCTCCAAGATGTTATGTTTATGGCCACACATCACGGTATCGCTGCTGCAGTACCTACTAATAAAATTCGTGGCTCTGAAAGTGCATTGAGCGCTTCTGTCCCGGGCCGCCAGTATCACACTAATATTATAAAGGCGAAAGTTTGTGAGTGTGTGTGTATGTGTGTGTGTGTGTGTTTGTTACTTCTTCATGCTCAAACGACTGGACCAATTTCAATGAAATTTGGAACACAGATAGTTTATAACCAGGATTAACACAAAGAATTCTTTTTATCCCGATATTCTTACGGGATCGAGACTTATGCGGGTGAAACCGCGAACGCATCATAATTTTAAGAAAAACTAATAGAGTATGAACGCAACGATAAGTGAATGAGAGAGTACGTGTGGTAAGTAGAAAGGGGAAGCAAGGAAGGTGCCAGATGGCGAGCGAGCTATTAAGATGTTAAGACGTTTTTAGATAACTCAAAATCCTAACCACTCGCCTGAAGCGTGTCTATTAGTGCGTGCGTTTTCGTTCATTATATGTAGCCGAACTTCTGTAGTTATATATTCTGTGCTTTGTCAGTAAAACTAAAATATCTAGGTCACATCTATGCGTAGTTCAAGGGTCATGGGGGGTCGAGGGTGGGATAGTTCACCACCCTGTAGCCACCCCTTACTACGCTGCCTTAAAATAAAAACTACGTTAATGTATTGGAGTATGCTGCCAAATATAATGATGTCGACGAAGCAGTTCGTCCTGGAAGTTTGCGAAAATGATGTCGTCTTTAACTTTGACCAAATCTTTACTTTTAATTATAAAGTTGAAGAGTTTGTTAGTTTTTTTGTTTGAACGCGTTAATCTCTGGAACTACCAGTCAGATTTGAAAACATCTTTTTGCATTTGATAGTACAACTTTTGAGGAAGGTTACCGTCACGCTATGACTCTTAGGTTAGGAGCCGAGCAAAAAGAAAAAAAGTCAAAAAGAACGCCAAGCGAAAATTACGTAACAGCATGGGAGGGCCCTGCGATACGAAGGGGGGCGAGGGCGTGCGTGCCGGACCACGCACAATGAAGGGTTCCGTAGTTGGAATGAATTTATCCCAAGAAAAAACTTAGCATTGCAGTTGAAAATCATGTTCTTCATACATACGTAAGTTGGTCGACTATTACTCGTAAACTTGTAAAGCCTGTGATAGTTTGCCATTTAACTTCGTTGTACAAGTTGTAACTTAAATAACGCACAACCTCTTAAGGGGTCATTGTACTCATCATTATGAACAACTTTTACTATGGGACCAAACCGGAAATCGCGAAAAAAAAATCAGCTGTTCCCTACATTTATGTTCGCATAACTCGTCAAACCTACCCTACCTACCCTAAAAAATCATGATTTTATTTAGCTTTCTAGTACTAAGTCTCTGAGCTGCGCCGGTCAGGAGTTCTCACCCACACTTTACACTGGAACACAACAGAGCTGTTTTTCGACAGAAATTATCGTCGAAATTTTAAGGTTATGGATTTCTGACCCTGACAAGCGTCGAAAGGTAAAAAATTCGCAACAACTTCTGTAACCAGCAAAACCTTTTAAAACAGTTAAGTACAGACGCCAGCATATCAAGCTACTACAATCTGTCAAATTTCTTTAATAGATTTTCAACTTTATCCCTAAAGCATAAGGTTCAACGTTGATCGGGAAAATTTGACAGTTTCGGGTCTCTTGATGTGCTGGCGTCTGTACACGGAAAGAAAATTCTTAGAAAAAATTCTGTGCCCGGCACTTTAAAGTGAGTGCAAGTGACATCTACAGAAAATTTTCTGAGTGAGATTGGGAAAAATTCACTATTTTTCCAATAATTTTTACTATGCTAGCATGGTAATTTTTCCATTACCACTCAAATGCACACAGATTATGAGACAGCACAGTCAGTTTTCTAAGATTTTTCTCTCCGTGTACCTAACCATTTATTTTTTTAAGAGTTTTTCAGTGAACTTTTTGCAAAAGAATAATATAAAAGCCTTTTTCACAACTCGGCCCTTCACCACGACCACGTCAATTCCTTAGATAACCACAACATCTGCTATTAACGTATACTGGAAATATGAAATAACGTAAGGGACATTTTGTCGAAAATGAGTTATATATTAAAACTATAGGATTTAGTGATTTTTTTGCTATTTTACCTTCAAAGAATGAAGAAATCTAAGAAACTTTGTCCTAGACACTTTTTACATAAAACATATAGTCAAAAAATATACTCAGTTTTGTAGGAAAAATATCTTATTTTTGCTCTTCTGAAACCTTAGTTTTGTCCCTTACGTTATTTCATATTTCCAGTATCGGTATTCTCTATGACACAATGGCGTGGTCTGAACTTTCAAAATACAGTCATGTTGTCCGTACGGTTGACATTTCAATTCCATGCCGTTAACAAGACACGATATTGAGGTGGTTTGCACGAGGCAAGATTTCGCGGGGAATAATAATAAATATAAATTCATTTATTTCAGGTAAATAATAGAACGAACCCATTAATAGAACACGTATAAAATCAAATAACATTCAAATAAAATCAATACAAATCAAATTAAATGGAAACAGAATAAATCAAATTAAATTAAATGAAAATAAATCATACAGAAGAATAATAATTACCATAGAGAATTGGGGCCCAGGTCACGATACTCAAAAAGATTTGACTTGGAAGCGAAGTTCGGGTGTCAAGGTCTTCGTAAAAACAGGCACACTAAGCTTGAAGCCGTTTAACATCGGTTAGCAGTATATTCCTAACATTCACACTTTTGCTGCTGAAACTATCGTGTGAACGACGAGTGGCGAAAAACGCAGTATTTGTTTGATTTTTTTTTCTAAAAATGCATTTTTTTCTCAAGAAAAGGTGGTGAGCGATGTCAGTAAGCGTGATCCGCAGGAGAACCAAGGTAATGCCAGCATATCAAGCTTCCCGAAATTGTCAGATTTTGCCAATCAACTTTGAACCTTATGCTTTAGCGATAAAGTTGAAAATCTATTAAAGAAATCTGACAGATTGTAGTAGCTTGATGTGCTGGCATCTGTACATAGCCCAAAGAATTGCCAAACTTAAGTGGCAGTGGGTAGGGCACATTGCTCGCAGAACAGACGGCCGATGGGGCCGAAAGTTTCTGGAGTGTGTTGTGTTGTGTATAATATGGACTTATTTTTTGGAAGTGACTACAGTGCTGCGTTGTGCCTCACCAGTTGTGTGCCCGCCCTTGGGTTGCAACGATGAGTCACAGCCGATACAAATATTATATAGTGCTGATAAAAATGCGTTGGAGCTGTACACAGCACGGAGACACCTCGACGGCCGCTGGTAGAGGCGGCATTGTCAACACTTTCCATACAAAACAAGTGTATCATCGTTTGCTCGCACTACGTGTCTACGATGTCGTACACTAATCTGCATTCGCGATTTATTTGCCAAAAATGTAAACCAATATGAGTTTATGGAAAAATAACTTTAAATCCTAAATTAAAAGGTTCAGTTTACTTACGCTACAACTTCAAACATTTTTAAATGATAATGATAAATTATTTATTTTCTGTAAGTAGGTTTGTACAAACACTTTTACATGTCAATCATATTTTTTTTTTAAACTAGATGAGGTCGGCGTTTCCTATCTGACTACTCTAAGAAAGGCCGAAACAAACTCAGAGGCCACAGTCTCTTTTAAAGTCCAGACATAATCTTGGTCAGATAACGTGAAGACCATGTAGATTGGTGTCTGAAATGGTCTTTTGAGTAAAGAACCACACAGATTGAGCGGACCTGTCCAATCAGTGCACGCATTTGTCACAAATCGTGCAGCTCAACTCAGAACTTGAGGAGCCTCATGATTCGACGAACAATACCCATGAAAGGACATTTGTGTAGGCCGCATAAATTACTGAAACTGTCAGATCATGATTAAAACTAATCCGGAAAACAGAAAAAAAATGACCCACAATAGTGCTAGTCACTCTCAATCTGAAATCAACTTAATTGGCGTTGCAATAAAGTTGATATTAACTTGAAATAATATTAATTTGTAACATAAGCAATAAGTTTGAATAGACTTTACGACCCTTATGACGTAGGTATACAAACACAATTTTTATTAGTACCGCCGCCGCCGTCTCTAGACGTTGACTGCGCGGCGATTCCAACCTCTGTGGTCGCAACGATGAGTCACCGACGATACAGTGCTGATAAAAAGGCGTTCGGGGGTTGCACTATGTAATAGGGTACTTATCACTGTACAATTATATGATACTAGCGACCCGCCCCGGCTTCGCACGGGTGCAATGGAGAAACTGATAATTTTAGAGCCACTATTTCTCGTAAAAAGTATAGGATAAAAAATGGTTATTGTGGGTTATCCCTAAGAGATAGACATACCATTGCGGACTTTTTTGTAGACCTTTTTAAGGTGTACAATACTATAGTACATTATTTTGATCTGTCTCGACGGGTTCAGCCAGCGTTTACAATGTAAGCGCAAAAAAATGTGTTTATTTACATCACATTAGAAACCTCTAAAATTATCAGTGTTTCTCTACTATATTATGCATGTATTACATATAAACCTTCCTCTTGAATCACTCTTATCTACTAAAAAAAACCGCATCAAAATCCGTTGCGTAGTTTTAAAGATCTAAGCATATACAGCGTGTAACGGAAGGGGGGTATCAACCCTGAAGGAGGTGAATGTGCTCATGAAACTCAACAACTTTCCCCAAAGAACATAGGTCGAAATATGAAAAAAAAATTTGACCCTCCCTTACAAAACTGACTACCAGCTGATTGATTTACTATGGGAGGGCCAAATTTTTTTTTCATATTTCGACCTATGTTCTTTGGGGAAAGTTGTTGAGTTTCATTAGCACATTCACCTCCTTCAGGGTTGATACCCCCCTTCCGTTACACGCTGTATAGGGACAGACAGACAGGAAGCGACTTTGTTTTATACTATGTAGTGACTAGCATCCGCCCGCAACTTCGTTTGCGTAGAATTCTGAATTCCAGCCGTTTAAATCCTATTTACCCGTTTTCCCGTAGGAATAAAGCATTTTCCCGTGGTAAAAAGTAGCCTATGTTCATCAGGGATCATGTCGGCTTCTAATGATAAAACAATTTTTCAAATCGGTCCAGTAGTTTCAGAGCCTATTCAATACAAACAAACAATCAAATCTTTCCTCTTTACAATATTAGTGGAGATTATCAGTGCCTTATCACACGGTAGCAGTGGCCAGGGTATCCTTATCAGTAGGTACAGTATTTTTATCTCACGAAGCTTTACGTGTTGTTAAAAAGTCTACAATATACTGTGAATTATGTGTAAGCGCAGGAGCTCTCGGTACCGTCCGAGGCAATGGCGTAGTCGGAAGTGTGTGTGTGAGGGTGTGTGTATGTGTGTGTGGTATGTGCTGATGCTACTCGTCTTCACACACACGTTCACACTTAGTCAATACAAAGTAAAGCGCGAGTCGCTTCGTAGCAACTATGGTAGCAACAAATTAGAAAAAACCTTTTTTATTATTTTTAATGCACTTGGCAACTGATAAAAATAACAAAAAGTTAATATAATAAAAAGATAAATGTAAGACACTTCAAAGTAACAATTATGTTTTATTATAGAAACTGGCTTTGTTCTTCTATAGAAAAATGTGTGTACAAAGGGCCTAAACCTTTTATAGCATACTCCTCATCTGCCTAGCTTTTTCACAACTATGTTGGGGTCGGCTTCCAGTCTAACCAGATACAGCTCAATACCAGTATTTTACATGGAGCGACTGCCTATCTGACCTCCACAACCCAGTTACTGAGTAATATGATACCCCTTGGTAAGACTAGTTGTCAGACTTTCGGGCTACTGATGACCTTTAACGACTGTCTAAGATCCACATATGACAGACAGGACCAACAGCTTAACATAGTTTCTGAGTCATGGACGGGTCTTGGTATGTATACAGCGTGTAACGGAAGGGGGGTATCAACCCTGAAGGAGGTGAATGTGCTCATGAAACTCAACAACTTTCCCCAAAAAACATAGGTCGAAATATGAAAAAAAAATTTGGCCCTCCCTTACAAAACTGACTACCAGCTGATTGATTTACTATGGGAGGGCCAAATTTTTTTTTCATATTTCGACCTATGTTCTTTGGGGAAAGTTTTGAGTTTCATGAGCACATTCACCTCCTTCAGGGTTGATACCCCCCTTCCGTTATACGCTGTATAAAGCTAGTTACCCATCCACAGACCAACCGTGGCAAGCGTAGCTTAACCTGATCAATCAACCCGTCCGGCTGTTATTATAAATCATATACTCAAATTATGGAACCGCTGTACTTTAACATCCTGACTTTTAAAAGTAGTTAGCAATTTTTTTATTTTTTTTTTTTTGAGGTAAGTCCCTTTTTAGTGTATTTTAGAAAACCCCAAAGTGCGCAAAACCATAGCTGCCAAGAAAAAATTGCCCATGTTTCTTTCGGGATTTGTTACAATTTTTTTTATTTTTTTTTTATTTCAGTTATTTGCCCATCCTTAATAGTGGAACTATTAAGGGTGGGGAAGATCACATAGACTTTCCATTTCTATTCTATAATTTCTGATGCTGACAACAGTTTAAACAAAAACCTAATAAATTTTGAGATAGAAAAGGTAAAATGCACAGCATTAAGAAAATTGAACCTTATAAAATTACTAATTATTAGAAAAGATATTGAGTTACATTTTCAGCAAAGCAAAGGAGTTATAAAGTGATGTAGGACTAAGGTGATTGACCTAAAAGTCCATAAAGAAATCATATAAATGCAGCTTTGTTTAAATTGCTTAGTTAAGTTTACTAGTTATTACATTGAAAACCATTTACAATGGAAAGCCTCGGTGAGCACATGCCTTATTAATGTTTTATCATGTAAGAATAAACGCAAAAAATCGTCAATACAGTTTCATCAGCTGTACATAGGGTTGCCAACTTTTATTTGAAGAAATAGAGTATATATATCTGATTTCAAAGGAGGTAAATAAAGAGTATGGACTTATAAAAAAGAGTATCATTTATTTAAAAAATTTAAATAAGTAGGTACATTTTGGTACTTTTTGCACCACATAATAATTGTTCATTGTTTTTAAAAGAGTACAATACTCTATTTTAGAGTGCGGTTGGCAACGCTAGCGGTACATCGAAAACAATGCAAAAGCAGTCGATTTTACGTTCATTATATTAGAAAAAGTTACTCACGAATCCTCGTTTTTCGCATCCAAGTAGTATTCAGCACCCTGGTGCACCCACTTGCCTCCAAACGGACTGTTCTTCACATTATTTTTGTAAACACAAAAATATACTTTCGACTCGATAATGGGCAAAATAATTTCGAGTTTAGTCAACCACTGCATTGTAGAAAGCTCTTTTAACTCGTAATTAGGGAATATGACGTCACATTCATCACCTCCTGAACCTTCCACTGGGGTTAATCTCCACGAATAATGCCCAAGAAACTCACCACCCTTCATATTTAGTAAATATTTACAATTTACATTATCACACTTTTTGCTGTCCAGTTTTAACGATATTATCCGTGGTTCAGAGGCATTATTTATATTGGCGTTCACACAAAATATTAAATAAATCAATAAACCACAAGTCCGCACCACATTCAGCACTTGTGCCATTTTCACAGAGCATAAATTTAAAGAAAATGCGAGATCGCGTCGACCGCTACAACGGCGACGACATGTTTGCGTTTGACAGTTCGGCGGGCAATTGTTGCCGGAACTGCAGTAATTTGAGAAAAGTGTTGTCATATCCTGTTTTATATTTGTTATTGATTTATGAACAAAGATAGCTTTCAAACCAATTAAATTGGGAAGAAATAACAGTACTATACTTTTAATGAAATGTATTGGAATAAAACTGTACTTTTGATAAATGTTTTTTTTTTTTTTTCTATGAAGATGTTTTCCTTTCATGTAAAGTTTCCGAACGTTGTTGTCAATTTTTTTACAAGGTTGGCTAGTTCGGTTCGGATACACGTAACTCGTGAATTCATCGGATTATACACCTCTAGAAAACTTTTATTGATTAACAAATGCTGTTATTTGAATGAACACTTCAGATGATCAAATTAAACAATACTCTGTTCTGATTGAAAAAGTTAAATAAATAAAGTAGGTAGTACCGAACTAAACTCAATTGAGAATTAAGAAGAAGTGGGAGAAAAAAGAAAGTTATATTTGTGTGTTAATTGATACGCTCATCTAAAATATCACTTTTAATATGGGATAGTAAAGGAATTTGTCTACCTATTTTTTTTTAGCAAATGAAATTATCTCGAAGAAGGAAGAATATAGTTTTTTACTGAAAAATTAACAGGGAAGTGAGATGAGAATGGCTTAAGAAGTGAGATGAGAATGAGTGAGTTTTACAATACAATACCGATGGTAGAACCACGATCGGTCAGCGACCATTTGGCAAGACAACTAAAAGTCAAAAACGAGTGTGTTGGCCCTATTTTTAGTGAAACAAAAATCAAACCAACGTAATTTCAATATTATAATGAGATCACCGTTTAAATATTCATTTAACTAGTTGAATTAAGTGTCTGAGTGCACACATCAATTGTTCTTTGTTACATCATGAATAAAAATTTATCGAGGAAAGAGAATTGATTTTCGGTAGCGTAAAAATTAATGGAAATTGATATAATGGAGGTGAGAGGGGCTGGAGATGGGGCTGCAGCGGTGGAATACATACGTCCTCCTTCGCAACGATACTCCTGGGCCGAGGTTCGGCAGGCTGTTCACGATTTACGAAAGGAACTATCATGCCTATCAACTATGGTTCCAATTGCTATAAGTTTTCGTAAATTGGGCAATGGGAAGACGAGGATATATTTTTTGAGGAACCCACAGAATGGATGGGAGATCACACTGCTTTACACTGATGTGTCACCAACACAGCAGCCAAATAATTCCAGGTTAGTTTTATTTTTGTCATCTCATGACCATGGCTGTTTTCACTTACCTTGATAAAAAAAAAAATAAAGGCTGTATGGGTAGATGCTTGGGAAAAAAATTAAAACAACTAAGAAATAATGGTTGTCTCTTTGTTCTTCAAACTCTTTTAATTCCTTTGTTTCATGACATTGTAGTTTACTAGTTATTTATGAACACAAATAATGAATTCAGTAGAATACACAGTACCTACTGTTAGAATCCCAGGCTATTTAGATACTTATCCAATTAACATTCTATTCTATTTTCTTCTAGAACATTTTCAAATGTTTATGTTATGCATATTTTCCTTGTAATTAGTATCATTCTCATAGCAATGAATAATTAACTCTTTCTTTTTTCGTAAATAACAAAAACTGTTTAACTGCCATAAACTTTCAAAGACACTCAGTCTTGATCAACTGCAAAATCAGGCAATAGGCAATATATTGCTTGTAACATGAGTTTAAAAATTGAATTTAGCTCATTGTTGTGGTGACCAATGCATATGGTAGTTTTAATATAAAAATAATATAGGATTCCGTGGTGTCACAAGTCAGAGTCATACAAATCTAACCAAATTTTTATGTAAAAACTGTATATGAGTTATAACTTTATCAGCTGATTAGCATAATTCATTTTTCACAGCCTCGTGGTCTGCCAACTGTCACTAATATTAGTGAAGGTTGGCAAACTGCTCAGCTAAATGCAGTATTAACCCTTCGTATGCCAGAACGCAGGTCTGCGCTCCAATTTTTAAAAGCTTCAAACGTAGATCTGTGCGGTTTTAACTTTACTCAAAAAAACAATTTTACTGTATTCTGTTGTGGGGAAATGCCGCCGAAATTCAGATAATTTTTATTTTACAAAAAAGGGCAATTCGTTCCATTTATAAATTAAGTCCCAGACACTCCCTCAGAGACAAATTTAAAGAGATTAATATAATGACTGTGCCTTCTCAGTACATTTATGATAATCTTTTGTATGCACATAAAAATATTAATCTGTTTAAGAAATACAGTGATATCCATAATATAAATACTAGGAACAAACATAAATTTGTTGTTCCTACAACAAGGCTCAAGAAAATAGGTGGCTCGTTTAGATGCCAATGTATACGTTTTTATAATAAACTTCCTAGCCACATTCAAGAATTAAGCATTAATAAATTCAAATCTTTTATAAAGATAAAACTATGCCAGAAAGCCTATTATACTGTAAAAGACTATATTGAGGACAAAAACGCTTGGGATTGAGCTGCTCCAATAGGTCTAGACAGTGAATGTTGTTTATTTTTTATTTTTTTTGCTGATTTACACTTTTGTTTTTTTAAATACATATCTATTTATATACAGAATGACATGAACATTTACTGTTTAAAGTCTTATATTATTTTAATTATTGTGAATGTGAGGACTATGTGGGTCATTGTTTCCGTTTTAATCATGGTCTGGCAGTTTGAGTGGTTTATGCGGTCTACACAAATGTTCTGTCCTTGGTATTGCTCGTCGAATCGTTGAGCTCCTTAAGTTCTGAGTTGAGCTGCACGGTTACTGACGAATGCGTGCACTGACTGCACAGGTCCACTCAATCTGTGTGGTTCTTCCCTCAAAATACCACTTCAGACACCAATCTACATGGTCCTCAAAGATCAAAGATGATGTCCGGATTTTTATATACACATTGACATTGATGAATTTTATATAAACAATGACATGGATATTTACTTTGTATAGTATCTTATTTTTTATTATTATTATTGTGAGTGTGAAGACTATGTGGGTCATTTCTTTTTTCTTTTTTCCTTCTTAGTTAGTTTTAATCATGGTCTGGCAGTTTGAGTAATTTATGCGGCCTACCCAAATGTCCTTTCATTGGTATTGTTCGTCGAATCGTAAGACTCCTCAAGTTCTGAGTTGAGCTACACAATTTTTGACAAATGCGTGCACTGACTGGACAGGTCCGCTCAATCTGTGTGGTTCTTTACTCAAAAGACCATTTCAGACACCAATCTGCATGGTCTTCACATGATCTGACCAAGATTATGTCTGGACTTTAAAAGAGACTGTGACCTCTGAGTTTGTTTCGGCCTTTCTTCTCAGAGTAGTCAGATAGGAAACGCCGACCTCATCTAGTTTAAAAAATATGATTGACATGTAAAAGTGTTTGTACAAACCTACTTACAGAAAATAAATCATTTATCATTTATCATTATCATTTATCATTTATCATTTACTAGTTTTTTCAAAAAAACAAACAAATTAATGTAAATATGTATGCTTTTTCAAAAAAAGTAATAAAATCGCGCAGATCGTTCTGAATTTGGAGCGCAGACCTGCATTCCGGCTGGCATACAGAAGGTTAATGTCTAATTTTTTTTGTTATTTGGTTTTGTGGTGTACATACAATAAAGTATATATAAATAAATAATAGTAAATAAATAAAAACCAGTTTCTTTTCAATAATTAGTAAAAATGCATAAATTTATTTATATACACTTTATTCCACCAGTAAATACATAACAAAAAATATAATTAACAGTACAAAAATACAACAGCCGGCAATATCTTTGTGCTCCAACAATAATTATTGTAGGTCTTTTACTTAAGTATATATAATATATTGTTTTGTTATTTCAAAACCTTATTTGAACTTTGTCATAATCTAATATTTAACTAATACTTGCTGACCTAATAAATGTCCCATCTAAATTTCAATAATCAGTACAAACAACCTATGGAAAAAATTGTAATAGCATTCAAATGTGCCTTTTATATCCCTATTTGAAATACCTACATGCTTTGACTTTGTATTCCACACATTTAGTATTGTCTAATTGTGATATTCAACATAAATATATCCCTCCTTTACAATTATAGAGACAAAATTTTTTCAAAAGAGGTAGTATAAAAGTAGTCAATTTTTGCCCAATGAGCGGCAAGTTAAATAATGATTGGTAATTGAAGTTCACATTCTACAGAATTTAGAAATATAAGTTGTAAACATTTTACTTCAAGGGAACATTTTAAAAATTATTAAGTACTCAACCACTTGTGATGATACACACTTGTGATGGTAACATAAAAAAACTACCAATTTCAACTATTTTATTATCTATATTGCAATGGTATCGGACCGTATGAGACTCGTTCGCACATTATTATTCTCGTTCATTTCTATTGATACTCTATGTGAAAAATTAGATTATTTTATTAAGAGCTCTCACACCAATTCTCTTGGGAAATAATGTACTGGTGAACTTATCTTATTCTATCTAAATCAATAATTATCGTCTAGTGCTAGTTTTCAATTATTTTTGCTATATCAGTTTATTCTAGTGTTTTTTTTCTCTCATTTCTCACTTTACATGTATCTCTGGGTTTTTTAATAAATATTTTTGAAAACAAGCAGTTGAAATTGGTAGTATGTTACTACCACAAGTGGTTGAGTAATAATTTTTAAAATGTTCCCTTGACGTAAAATGTTTTTAACGGATATTTTAATATTCTGTAGAACGCGACCTTCAATAACCAATTATTATATAACTTGCCGCTCATTGGGCAAAAATTGACTACTTTTATACTTCCTCTTAGCTTTAATTCTTAAGGTGTAATATTTTTATAGTTTGTTATACTCCATTTGAAATAAGATTAGACATTTAAATAAACCTTTTTTACCGTCCGTTCAACCGATTTTGAATTCTATTGCGTTGTTGGCATGACAAATGGCAGCTCCAGTAAACAGTTGGTATTGTAACCACTTTTTTGCTTTTAATGCCATCCTTATGCCTACGGTATAGAAGTCAAAATCGGTTGAACGGACTGTAAAAAAAGTTTTTTTTAATGTCTAATCTTATTTCAAATGGAGTGTAGTTAATTTACTAAAAGAACTTTATCCAGTATATTTTTATCTCGGAAATAAATTATTGAGACACTTTATTAAGCTTGTGGCTAAGTAATAACAGCCGCACGGGTTGATCGATAAGGTTAAACTACGCTTGCCGCGGTTGGTCCGTGGATGGGTGACCATCTTTACATACCAAGACCCTCCGTGCTTCAGAAAACACGTTAAGCCGTTGGTTCCGGCTGTCATTCGTAGATCTTTGACAGTCTTTATGGGTGGTCAGAAGACAAAAAGTCTGGCAACCAGTCTTACCAAGGGATATCGTATTACCCAGTAACTGTGTTGTGGAGGTCAGATCGCCAGAGGCAGTCGCCCCATGTAAAATACTGGTATTCAGCTGCATCCGGTTAGACTGGAAGCCGACCCCAACATAGTTGGGAAAAGGTTAGGCCATGAGATAATGTTTGAGTTGCTGGTTTGCAACAGCTCAAGTACAAATCACGAAACAAATACGAAGTAATAAGGTCTTTAGTCTCTGAAATCCTAAATTCCACTGGGCACACGAATTGTCTCAGTCTAAAGACCATATTTTTTTATTACAGACTAGATTGGAAACCCCTTATAGAGTCGAACGTCGCTCTCGGTGTGACTTCAGGCAAATGGTCCCGTGAGGAACAGCTGCTGTGGGAGAGGCAGCGCGTGGCCGCGTGGGGCATCGCTTCGTACGAGCTGCACCAGAGCACCGGCCGCATCATGTTCCCGTGCGCCTCCTCGCTATTCGTGGCCGACGAGGGTCTCAGCCAGGTGAAATATAGACTGAATTTATAGGCAACACTTGAAGAAGGCTTCAAAGAAGTACACATCTCCCAGCACAAGTATGCGCTTCGGAAATGACAGACCTGTTGGTCTAGTGGTCAGTGGCCCTGACTGCTATGCGCAAGGTCGTGGGTTCGATTCCCACCCAGGACAAATGTTTGTGTTATGAGCACAATCATTTGTTCTTTGTCTGGGTGTAATTTATATATAATATGTATGTATTTAGAAATATATATGTATGTTTATCAGTTGTCTAGTACTCATAGCACAAGCTCTGCTTAGTTTGGGACTAGATGGCGTTGTGTGAAAGTTGTGGAATATTATTATTATTAAATCATCGTCGATCTTCGGGAATTCGAACGCGCGGTGGTGAAATCTAATACAGAGATTTTACAACTATGGAAGTACTCACCTATTTTGTAAAATAAATAGATTAACAACTATGCCATTCTAAAAAACTTTAACCCAACAGAGAGAAGGCTTCGTAAAAACTTGCAATGATAAGTGCGCTTTGACAAAGCGCGGCAGTACAAAACTTAGAAACTTTGCTTCTGTAGGGAATTACTCTGTGGCACGACGTTCTTACTCATTAGGAAACACGAAGATTGGCGAAGCGCACACCTTTTCTGGTTTAACTTGTAAGTAATGTGCCAAGTGCAGAAAACGCTACTTGGTAACAGCGTTTTCGAGTAAATTCTGTAGGTGAGCTCGAGTGAGGATAGAACTGCGTGTCATCAAGATGGAATAAGAAGGGAGGTTCGTAAAGTCCATAACACAAAGCATCTGAAGGCAGACAAATCTTTCTAAATTAAGGATAATTATTCTGTTAGTGTATTCATCATCTGCCTAGCCTTTTCCCAACTACGTGTCGGCTTCCAGTCTAACCGGAAGCAGCTGAATACCAGTATTTTACATGGAGCGACTGCCTATCTGACCGCCACAACCCAGTTAATGGGTAATACGATATCCCTTGGTAAGACTGGTTGTCAGACTTTCGGGCTTCTGACTACCCGTAACGGCTGTCAAAGATCCACGAATAACAGCCGGGACCAACGGCTTAACGTGCTTTCCGAGGCACGGAGGGGTCTCGGTTTGTAAAGATGGTCGGCATCCACAGACCAACCGCGGCATGCGTAGCTTAACCTGATCGATCGACCTGTGCGGCTGTTATTATTTAGCCACGGGCCCCTCTTTGTTAGTGTATTCATAA
This sequence comes from Eremobia ochroleuca, assembly GCA_949629135.1. Taxonomy (NCBI): domain Eukaryota; kingdom Metazoa; phylum Arthropoda; class Insecta; order Lepidoptera; family Noctuidae; genus Eremobia; species Eremobia ochroleuca. Next base: position 3,999,154 of record OX451413.1, on the reverse strand, counting down.
ATTTAAAAAATAAAAATTATTTTCGCCTTATTGCAAAGCGTTGGGATAGGATCTGTCTTATCCCAGTAAGATTGTATTCCAGCCGTGAGATTCTGTAACCATCTCACCGTGAAAGCTTGGGTGAAGTGAGCTGTCATTCGCTACGGACTAACACTATTAAGTGCTCACTTCACTTATGATTTCACGGTGAGATTTTTACAGAATCGAACGGTTGGATACATTATTGAAATGTATTTCTCTTCACTTCCAGTCGCCCCCCCTCGTCCCGCGCTCACTGAGCACGGGCGGCGGGGCCCCGCTGACGCCGGCCATGTGCCCGCGGGCCCCCGAGCTGGTGGCGCACGCCGCGCGAGGCGACATCTGGCTCGCGGGCGGACATTTACGGAGACCTACGCGTCTTACGTACGCCTGTAAAGGACATGAGCCTGATCGGTGAGTTTTTTTAACCCAACAGAGCATGATTTTTCTTATCGGCTAAAAAAAATACATTAGCTTACAAATATGACGCCATTTCTCGAAAAAATATTTAGAAAAATCATAATTCAATAGAAACGTATGTTTTTGTGTATGACCCACATAATTATGGCACATCATGCAATACTGGATGATTTTTTTTTTCAGGCTCCAATTTTTTACAGAGTGTTCTACTCATGAATATGAACAACTTTCACTATGGGACCAACTCTGAAATCACGAAAACAAAATCAGCTGTTTAATACAAAAGTTCAATACCTACTTGACCAATTTGTATGAAACAGCTCATTTTTTCGTGATCTCAGACTTGGTTCCATAGTGAAAGTTATTCATATTCATGGGTGGAACACCCTGTAAAAATTTGGAGCCGATAAAAAAAAGCATGCATGCTGTATAATGTGAATCTGTGTTACGTAGTATCAATGAAATTACAAGATTACACGTAAAATGACAAATATGAACATGAACTTACCTCTACTAATTGTTTCGACGCTGAAAAATTCAATTTTATCATTTTTTTGCGATTATTATACGCCGCTCGTTAATCGTATTCAAAGTGCCTACCGATTTGAAGAAAACATAAATAAATGTTTATTCAGATCTATCCAAAATATTTGGTACTAAATTCGAAACTCAAATACATAATAGTTAATCTTGTCAACACTAGATCACGCTACTTGGATCGATTTTTAAAATATAAGACCTTTTTCGGTATGTCCCATATGTGGGACACTATGCGCTGTAGGGTTAAAGATTTTTTTTTTCTATGTTAAACAAATATGTGACCCATCTATTGGTACGTGTTCACTAGTGTCTATAGACGTCTAGTAAAATCAGGAGCATCGTAGATATCTCATCTTCTTCTTAGTGTCGATGGCAAAAATAACACAAAAACAATGTTTCATCATCTGCCTAGCCTTTTCCCGACTATGTCGGTGTCAGCTCCCAGTCTAACCGGATGCAGCTGAATACCAGTACTTTACATGGAGCGACTGTCTATCTGACCTCCACAACCCAGTTACTGTGTAATACGATACCCCTTGGTAAGACTGGTTGTCAGACTTTCGGGCAACTGACGACCCGTAACGTCTGTCAAAGATCCAAGAAAGACAGCTGGGACCAACGGCTTAACGTGCTTTCCGAGGCACGGAGGGGTCTTGGTATGTGAAGACGGTCACAGCTCACGCGCTCAATAGCTCGGACGGCACGGTTGGCGCAGTGGTTAAGCGATTGACTGCTGCGCTGCGTGTCGCGGGTTCGATTCCCGCACGGAACAAATATTTGTATGACCTACAAGTAGTTGTTCCGGGTCTGGCTGTTTGTGTATGTGAGTTTAAATGTTTGTGAACGCACCCACAATACAGGAGAAATTCCTAGTGTGGGGCAACGTTTTTTTTTTTAAGCTATTGCATAGCTTTTATCTCGGGCTTTGAGCGCGGCGACCGAATCAATAAATTCCGTAACGAAAAAAACCTAACACCCCCCACTCCGACCGGCACAGCGGTGCGGCGTTGAAAGCCGTGCATCGTCTAACGTCGTTTCAGTTCGGCAGACTTCGGCACGGTGTTTGTGTGCGTGCGACTAGACGTATGCGTGTAGACTGTACGAAGCTCGCACGGATCGAGACGAGCTGCAATTTGTTTTCTTATCGCTCACCACGCACAAAAATATTGCATAAATATTATAAGTACATAAGGTATGCAATAGCTTTACCGCGGCCGTCCCCGAGTGCCACACGTATTTTTTTTTTTTTTTAAGGAATAGATATACAGCGTGTAACGGAAGGGGGGTATCAACCCTGAAGGAGGTGAATGTGCTCATGAAACTCAACAACTTTCCCCAAAGAACATAGGTCGAAATATGAAAAAAAAATTTGGCCCTCCCTTACAAAACTGACTACCAGCTGATTGATTTACTATGGGAGGGCCAAATTTTTTTTTCATATTTCGACCTGTGTTCTTTGGGGAAAGTTGTTGAGTTTCATGAGCACATTCACCTCCTTCAGGGTTGATACCCCCTTTCCGTTACACGTTGTATATCCACATTATTTATCTCCTCAGGTTAGCAGACGACCCTCGCCAAGCTGGCGTTCCATGTTACGTGACTCAGGAAGAATTCTCAAGATACACCGGATTCTGGTGGCAACCACAAGCTGATGGTGAGTGAACACACTATTATTATATTATTTTAACTGCCCCGTTGGTCTCGTGGTCGCAAGCGCGACTGCTGGGTGTGGTCCTGGGTTCGATTCCCGGGTCGGGCAAATTGTTATTGAGTTTTTCCATTAGGAATTTCTTAGTGACGGCCCGGAGTTTGGAAGTCGGCGGTGTGATACCTCCGTGCCTCGGAAAGCTCGTAAAGCCGTTGGTCCTGCGCCTGATCTCTCTCCGGTCGTGTTGGATTGCCGTCCCTGAGGACTGTGAGAGTGAGGGAAGAGGGAGTGCACCTGTGTCTGCGCGCACACGCCTGCACTATAATACCTCCCGCGCCGAAGGCTAGTCTCCGTTGAGATTGGCCGCCGTGGCCGAAATATGGTCTGGAGGACTGAATATGCCTTTTTTTTTACTGCCTTCAAAAGTCAGTAAAAAAAAAGTTTTTTTTTACTGACTTTTGAAGGCACTGGGCAGAATGCTAACCATTACTTTACGACTGAAAAAAAAAAAACAAGCAACTTCCAAAAAAACACTACAAAGTGAAAAATAACGTTAATCTTGGAAGTCGGTGTCGTTGGTTCCGCATTTTCGTTTTTTGACACCGACCTCCGAAATTAAAGTTATTTTTCACTTTGTAGTGTTTTTTGGAAGTCGGTTGTTTTTTTTTTTTTTTTTTTTAAGTTTTTATTTTTAACCCCAAAAAAATTCATTTAACACTACTTGCTATGTAAATATCAGTGACAGGAAGCTGCATCTGCGTTTATAGGGTACAGACGTGATGTCATGTTGTTCGATTGCGTAAACAATGCATACATATGCGATAGCAGCAATCGCGGTTGTTTTACTGGTATTTATTGAAGAGTTCCGTTGTCTGTCTCCGAAACTCATCACCACCAAGCCGCACTGGGCTTGCGTGTTGAAAGAAAAAAGAAAGAAAAAACGTTTATTCTGCACAAACAAAACGCACGCTACAAATAAAAAACAAAATAATAATAAAAAATAAAAAAGACATAAAATATACAATGTAGCCAAAAGCCTCGTACTCAAGCGCTTGATGTCAGGGCCAGGGACCAAAGACAACACATACATTAATCAAGATGCGCCCGCGACACCGGCAGATGACAACTAAACAATAACAATCAAAACACACTGAAAAAAAACTACTTTTGTAACAAACAGTAACAATAAAATAATAATAAGTATAACAAGCCGTGCGTCCTACATATGTGCCATGCGTGCGTCGCATCTGTGCAAGAACAGGTCGTTGCTCAGCAAAATGCTGTGACTTCGGCCGAACCTATCGTCAACAGCGCTGATTTTCAGCGCGGTGATTTTTTGTTGCGTGGTGGATTACAGCCCACTCCCTCTCAGAGACGAGGCCCGTGTCCCAGCAGTGGGAAAATTATTGGCTGATTATGCGTATGCTGTGTAAATCAGGCGTTATACTTTTAAAATCTATCGGGAAAACGTTAGTGCTATGGCGTAGGACTTCTCTGGACAAGGATCTTCTTAACCTTTTGAACGCCATTGTCACATATATGTGACAAACGAAATCTTAGCCTGAACGCCAACGTCACAAATATATGACAAAATACACGTCGCACCATATTATGAAATAAACAATTTAATCATTACTTTTGTGTGTTTTTATTTATATAATTTAAAAGTTTAAGCTTTCGTCTATATTGTATTGCATGAAACTAATATAAATAAACCACCAATATCGAGAAATTTGTTGTTTTAAAAGTAGATGTTAAACGCGTATAAAAGGAGTGTCTCACACGCCGTAGTCTGCCATATGTGACAGCTAGTGTTGTGACGTATGATTGTAAAATCAATAAAATTTTTAGTCCAGAGTATATTATTTGTGTATAAGTTGGTATCAGGAGATAAAAATGTAAAGATTACTATATATAGTGGCAGGTTAAATAAAATTTCAGTGTCTTGAGTACGGTTTATTAGAAAATTAAAGACGAAAATAAAAACTCAGTTGTATATAGATATAAGTTTTGGAATCCCCATTTTTTATGAAGGTCATTTGACAGAAAAAGTGGCCTGGCGTCAGGGGTACGGCGATACGTTTATACTCTGGCGTTAAAAAGGTTAAAGAGTTCTGCTAATATTGATGGTTATAATATTTCATGTTATTACAGATGATGTATTCAGGATAGTTTACGAAGAAGTGGACGAGAGCGAAGTCAAGATCTACAGCTTCCCTTCCTCTCAGAGCAGCAGCGGGGAAGTCGAGGAGTTCAGGTTAGTAATCGTTTAGTAATTATTTGCTAGAATGAAATAGCACTTTTGGTTGGAATGTAAGTTAATTATTTGCTAGAATGAAATAGCACTTTTGGTTGGAATATAAGTTAGTTATTTGCTAGAATGAAATAGCACTTTTGGTTGGTATGTAAGTTAATTATTTGCTAGAATGAAATAGCACTTTTGGTTGGTATGTAAGTTAGCGATCTATTATAAAACTAAAATTATTTAAGAAAAATGTATACTGCATGACAATTATTATTTACAATCATTTACAAAATAGCTTTCAAGACTTACCTCTGACAGTGTTTAAAAAATTACTCTTCAAACTATTGCTGCTTAAAAGATATTATACCATTAAGGACTATTTAGAAGACAAATCTATAGAATCTGTTATTTGTAATTTAGAATAATTTACTCTTGATTGTGAAGACATTTGTACGCCAGGTTATGGCAGGATATGCTGAAACTAAATTACTGTAACATCTTATGTACTACATTCTGGCAAATAAATATTTTTAATTGATTTGATATTGCAGATGTATTATTAAAAATAAATAAATATGTGGGATCGTCAGGATTTATTCCATTAGATTCAGTGAGATGGTTACAGAATCGCACGGCAGGTCCAGCTTCTGTAGAATTTTTTCCGATGTTCTTTAAGTCCAATAATATTTCCCTCTTTTCCCCCAGATTCCCTCGCGCCGGCACTCCCAACGCGAAGTCCTCTCTGAAGATGGTGACGTTCAGGCTGCAGAAGGCGGCGCCCACCACCGTGTTAGACTACTACCAAGAGGGCGCGGCAGAACATTGTAAGTAGTCATGTTGTGTAGTTTGTCATTTGTGACTTCAAGTGACAGCTATGTGAACAGAACCCAGCATTGCATAAATATGTAAGCGGCCACGCCCTTTAGAGCACTTACACACCATTTTTTTCTTCCGGCGCCGTCGTTTTTTCTGCCGCACGCACGCGCGCACGCACGTACGTACGCACGCACGCACGCACGCACGTACGCACGGACACGAACACACGCAAACACACGCGAACACTAAAATCTATTTTGTCCCGTTCCTTTTGTTAAGTCTGGAACAAATTGTTATCTCTGTCCTAAGACGAGCCGTGATAGTTGCGACACAGTTTTAACTTTTTTTTTTTTCTTTTGGCTTCACACGGTTTGTGCATTCAGCCAGTGTCACGTTTTCATCTTATATTACAAAGGGAAAAAAGGTAGGGAAACGAAAAAGTTTTAACTTTTCAAGCTATCATCGTTTTCATAGAATAGAATAGATACTCTTTATTATGTACACCATATAAATTACAGACATAAATATAGAAATTTTACAAAGGGTGACACAATGGGCGGTCTTATCGCTAAGAGCGATCTTTCTTCCTTTCTTTCATTTCTGACATTTGACAACTGTATCTATGTTCCTAAATAAAGCTTATTAAATAAATAAAACCATAAACGCATTTTTTTATTTTTTATTATGCTTTGAAAGTTTTTCGGATTTGGAGCAAAGTATTCCTGGCAGGCGCAAAATCACTCCAAGTTACGGTACAAAATACGTATGGCATTAAGTCCGCCTCTGTACAATTATAGAAAAAAAAATAATATATATATTTCTGCCTTCATTTCATGTCAGCTGGTGACGCAACAAACGGCTGCATGGAGGTGACAGACATCCGGTGGTACGAGCTGCGACAGCCGCTTAAAGACAGCTTCCCCTGGTTCGAGTACCTCGCGCGGGTCGGCTGGACGCCAGATGGGCAGTAGTAAGTACACCATCATCTTCAAGAAAGAAAACTTTTTTATAAAAAAAAAAAACAACCGAATTCCAAAAATACACTACAAAGCTTATTTATTTATTTATTAGGAAACTCAACAGCTTATAATTAACTTACATGAGTTATGAATGTACACCCCACTATCAATGAACAGTTCAATGCAGTTGCATAAAAGTTACAGCATCTTGAGTTTGCATGCGCTGTTCAGTGATAGCGAAATGATGACAATTATCACTTAAGCCAATAACAGAGTTTCACGGCATTGAAAAAGCTAGGTTAACTAGAAAGTAGCGGGAGAAAACTAAGGAAAAAACTTAATCAAGTATGACTATCAATAATAAGTTAGTGCGATTGTGGACACATTACTCACATTAAAACTAAAGTTAAAGATAAAAGTATGAACCTAAGTACTATGACTAAATTAATTAACAAGGAAAAAGATAAAACTAAATAATTTGTTTAACATTGTTTGACAATGTGAATATATTTCCACACATATGAGAGTAAGAAAGAGTTATGGCGCAATTGGTTCACTAAACAATATCTGCTTGACTTGTTTCCGGTATGATTGTTTGGATAAATTAAATATATCGACACTTTATTATTTTTGCAACATCTTAAAAAATATAATTATGTGTGTGTGTGTGTTCGTGGGCCGCTAGGACTCGCCGATGTGGCGGCACTGGATGCGACTACACACTGCGGGTGGTCGCGTCCAGGGCTTGGCATAAACTGGCACTCCTTTGCGGTGGCACTTTGTGATTTTTATTTCTTTTTATTTCTTTCTGTGGGTTTGTTTTTGTATGTACTAACCATAGCTTTATAAGGTTTGTTGTGTTACTAAAAGTATATGGACTACGTCTGAAATAAATGTCTTAAATACGGCGGTGGGGTTATTATTATTTTGTTTTTAAATTTTATTTTCTCAGGTTCCTAGACACTGGTATTTTTTTAAATCTCATGGGTGTAAACCAAGGTGAGATTTTAAATTTGAGTAAATTAGGTGTTTTGTACTGCATTGAAATTATTGTCTAAATCTAATTGTAGGAATTTCCGAACGATTGATTGCATTTAAACTACTAAATAGTTGTTTCGGAATGATACTGCCAGTCGTTGATACCACGACTGGGACTATAGTTACTCGATTCATTTTCCAAACTCTGGTAATTTCTTCTTGTAGTTCTGTGTATTTTCAGATTTTTTCGGTGACAGTTTTCTGTATATTATTGGTGTTTGGGACTGCTATATCTACTATGTGTGTGTGTTTGTTTTCTTTATCAACAAATGTTACATCGGGCCTGTTGTTATACATATATTGTATGGTCTGTGCTTATGTTGCGGTCATATACAACGTGTAACGTTAAATGCGTAAAGTCTGAAAATAGTTTGATTAGAATAACGAGCAGAATCCATTGAATCACTTATTAATATAGGTCACATTTTTCAAAAAATCTTCATTAAAAACGTTGCCGTGTCTATTTATTAATAGGTCAAGCCATCGCGGCGCAGCGGCCCGGTGACGACTCTTTCTTCGATAGAGCGTCGTCGCAGAGGCAAGAAACGATCAGAATTGCCAGTAAAACTAAAACAGCACATAAAACCTCTAAAATTTGTTTTTTGACGGCACGGTTGGCGCAGTGGTTAAGCGATTGACTGCTGCGCTGCGTGTCGCGGGTTCGATTCCCGCACGGAACAAATATTTGTATGACCTACATGTATTTGTTCCGAGTCTGGGTGTTTTTCTATCTATAATATTTATGTATTTACAAAAAAAAAAAAAAAATTGTATATAAGGTGCTATAAAAATATCTGCCACCGCTTCAATGGGAGATAGTATTTTGTATATAGATTACAGTAGTGAAGAAATTTTGTACCCCGGAACTGTTAAATCAATTTGAGAAAATAAAGTAATTAAATAAACATTTACTCTATTCTGCATAAAGTGGTCCACAAAGTACGCGCGATGTGTCACTTCGTCAATGAAAACAATTGCTATCTCTTTCTAACTATTCTGTGAATGCACACCGAAATCAGCTGCCCAGCACTCTTAACTGCGTAACACACTAGTACCCTGTTTGAATCATTTTCAAGCCTATTGCTAATCCATTACTCCTTTCGAAAAATGTGTCTTCTCAAAAACTTAAATAGCGCAATGAATATTGTTGAACTGTCAAAATGAAACTCATTGCTAATGATACCTCATGTTACGCAATTACCCCGCAGTTCGTAACTATCTAATCTACCAGGTAGGGGAACCATACAGTTGTTGGCCTCCTCATAGTAATTGGCATAGTAAATGGAAATGACGTGACTTAGAGTGAGATAAAACTAGTGTCAATAACTAAAATTAAATGACCAATAACTATACTGTTTCCCTTAGCTGGTACGTAATAATACGCAGGTAAACAAGTGTTTTAAAAATGCACTCACCAGTTACCGCATTTCGCCATAAAACTGACGTAAATAAGATGGTAAACTCCCCATCACACTTAAAACAGGCTTTGGACTGTCAAGTTACTGTAAGAATGGCATTTTTTTTTCTTATTATTATTATTAAACAAATAGCACTTAGATCAATATCAAATAACGATAAATTACAGTAACCTGGCGTGTTTAAAAGTTAATCACCTTATTTACACCATTTGCATCGTATTTACAAAACACTACCTAATTATCTACAAAACTGTTGCACAAGTCCACCATCGTGTTGAACACAAATGTAGGAACGCTTGCGTACCTACATGTCTTTGAACTTTATTTTATGTGTCCGTTTCACTTTTTACTTGCCGAAAAGCGCGCTTGATGTGGTTTTTTAGTTATTCTACACTTCTTATGTCATGTCCGGTTTGGCCGTACACAAGGCCCTTTACATGACCCCATAAAAAAAAGTCTAATGGGGTTAAATCCGGCGAGCGAGGAGGCCAGGTGATTGGCCCTGCTCGTCCTATCCAACTCTCACCACTGTACTACACACCATTTAAATACTCCCGTACGCTCATGGTGAAATGAGGTGGTGCTCCGTCATGTTGAAAGTGCAGCTTCAAGAGCAATACGTTCCAACATTCTTCTCACATGGGTTCGCAGTAAGCGAAGATGCGTATCCCCGAACACTGGACACTAGAACACTGGTCCTAGCACTCTGTTGCCGAGTATCCCGCCCCACACATTAACAGTGAGTCTGAAAGTAGTCAGGCCGCACTACACGAGCACCACGAGGACCACTCGTAGTTGTCGCTCACGTCGAAGACTAGCAGCGTCCCTGGTGCTCGCAAGAGCATGACGCCGTCAGAAGTCCAACACTTCATCTTCGGCAGAATATCGAGGCCTGCCTGCGTCAACCGCAGGCAAGTCAAAGCGGCCGTTCTCGAAATCTGTACACCTACACGGCGTCCAGAATGGTATGATGACTCACTCGCAAACCAAACCTCTGCTGGTATAAGCTTACTGCATGCGCAGTTATGTTGTTGCACTCGCGGTAACACAATTACACAACACCATTTCAAGATATTCTTGATTGGAATATCATCGTCTGGGAGGTATTTTTAAAGAAAGCGCACGCAATACACAAGTCACTGACCACTGATAATAGCGAACTGGCTTTCGTTCTAGAAGCGCGTGCGACGAAAGGGGTAGTGTGCGGGTGGGGGCGGGGTGGGGGCGAGCGGCCTGCGCTACGGGGTGGGTGCCTTTGTTTGATAACAATGACAAGAGTACATGAACGGCGTCAATGACATTTTGCGAAATGAAATGACGGTGCGGCAACAGCTGATTACTATGGGACGGTTTCATGCAACTAAATCAATTCAAATTTATGCTCACATTTTTTTTGTATGAAAAAATTTATGACATAAGATCAATAAAGTATCTTCACTATTGTAATCTATACACAGAATACTATCTCCCATTGCAGCCGTGGCAGATATTTTTATAGCACCTTATATAAGTAGTTTATCAACCATCTTGTTACCATAACACAAGCATTAGGTTGCTTAGCTTGGGACAAATGGTGCTGTGTGAAATGTCCAGGGATTTATTTATTTATTTAATGATTTATTTTCTCTCTGAAAAAGGTCAATTGAATTAAAAATCAGTTGGGGTGTCTGAGGTTTTGCGCATTTAACGTTACACGTTGTATAATTTGTAAGATTCGTTTTCTAATACAGTTTTATTATTAAGTGCCCATTCTTTTTGCACCAATTTATCTTACAAATTCTTTGTCTCCAGCGTATGGGTGCAACTCTTGGACCGCAAACAGCAACGTTTAGAGCTGGTGCTCATCCCGCTGGCACAGTTCACGGCACCCTCGTATTATGAGCAAGCCGACGACGGAATGTGCGGCAGAGCCGACCACAACGCGTCTAAGAGTGAACAGGTAAGCATTGGATAACATCACTACATAGTATAAAACAAAGTCGCTTCCCGCTGTCTGTCCCTATGTATGCTTAGATCTTTAAAACTTCGCAACGGATTTTGATGCTGTTTTTTTTTTAATAAATAGAGTGATTCAAGAGGAATGTTTGTATGTTTAATACATGCATAATATAGTAGAGAAACACTGATAATTTTAGAGATTTCTAATGTGATGTCGTAAATAAACACATTTTTTGCGCTTACATTTCTCACGCTGGCTAAACCCTACGAGATAGATCAAAATAATGTACTACAGTATTATACACCTTAAAAAGGTCTACAAAAAAGTCCGCAATGGTATATGTCTATCTCTTAAGGATAACCACAATAACCATTTTTTTATCCTATTCTTTTTACGAGAAATAATGGCTCTAAAAATATCAGTGTTTCTATACTATATTATGCATGTATTATACATATAAACCTTCCCCTTGAATCACTCTATCTATTTAAAAAAAAACGCATCAAAATCCGTTACGTAGTTTTAAAGATCGAAGCATACATAGGGACAGACAGACAGCGGGGAGTGACTTTGTTTTATACTATGTAGTGATCAGCATTGCACCCGTGCGAAGCCGGTGCGGGTCGCTAGTGCATATACAACGTGTAACGTTAAATGCGCAAAACCTCAGACACCCCAACTGATTTTTAATTCAATTGACCTATTCCAGAGAGAAAATAAGTCATTAAAAAAATTGTAAAGGTTTTATGTGCTGTTTTAGTTTTACTGGCCATTCTGATCGTTTCTTGCGTCTGCGACGACGCTTTGTCGAGGGAGGAGTCGTCACCGGGCCGCTGCGCCGCGCTGACATTGGCTTGCTTGACCTATTAATAAATAGACACGGCAACGTTTTTAATGAAGATTTCTTGAAAAATATGACCTATATTAAAAAGTGGTTCAATTAATTCTGCTCGTTATTCTGATCAAACTATTTTCAGGTTTTGCGCATTTAACGTTACACGTTGTATAAACTCACGTCTTCTTCCCATGGGGATAAGCAGAAACTACAGAAGGTCAACTGCTACGATCCTTACATACTTCTTTTGCTTCGTCTAAGTTCATACATCTGCAGCCCAATTGCGCAATACGCTTTCAAACACAACCTGAATCATTTTGAAGGATAATTGGCGCCGAATCCCTTGTTCACAACTTAAATTAAATTTAAGTTCAGTGCATCTTTCTCTTTCTATTTCATTAAGAAAAGGACAGAAGATAAATATTAGTTCAGTCCTGTCAAATTAGTCAGCGCCTGATGTAAATTGACGTATTTTTAGTAGGCAATTTTTTAATCACGTCTAAACTTGTCTATGGAGTATCTTAATTTGACAGGACTAAACTAATATTTGTTCTGTCCTTTTCTTAACCCTTTACCGCATAGGAAACCATATATGGTTTGACATGTTTACAGTTTATTTGACTCTAAAAAAGTAAAAAACTAGCGTATAAATCCTAATGGTGGTTTGTTTTTCATATCATTAGCAATAATAAAACACAACTATTTTGTCTATCATCACATACCACTTGGAAATAAAAAAAAAATACACTAAAATTAATTCTGAAGCTTTCATAAAGACATTAACCTCGTAACGCCCAATGTACAATGTATTGAACAAAGTGACATCAGTATTACACATTGCAAACATGCATTTAAATTAATTAATGTACATTGTAATGTACATTGGGCGTTTAGGAGAAGGTTTTGTTTTTAGTCTGGGCCGGAATGCCGTATGTAGCTTTGTTCAATACATTATACATTGAGCGTTTAGCTCATCTTGCGAAATTAAGCTTGGGCGTTACGAGGTTAACATAAAAAAAAAAAATTGTCACTTATTTAATATATCATGCATGATGCACTGAACTTAAATTTGGTTTAGTTAATGAACAAGGGAATCTGCGCCATTGAGAAATTGTCACAAAAATTTAATCAATCAAAATCATCCTATCGCAGTCCACTGTTGGACATAGGCATCTCCCAGGCTGCGCCACGACGTCCTGTCCATTTGTAATTAAACCATACTTTCTTTCCTTACAGCCAATCCAAGACATACAAATTCTGGTCTCAGAAACAGCACCAGACGCGTGGATCAACGTCCACGATATACTGTACTTCCTACCCTCGAGCGGTACGGAGTTGAACTTCATCTGGGCGAGCGAGGAGAGCGGGCATCTGCATCTGTATCTAGTTACTTGTGCGCTCATACAGAAGAACAACGCGGCAACACAGAATCGATGTGAGTAAAAAAATGTTTTTAGTAGAAAATGGTAGAAATTTTTATTCTTAGGGAATGAATACATTATTTTTTGTACAGACGCCAGCACATCAAGCTACCCGAAACTGTCAAATTTTCCCAATCAACTTGGAACCTTATGTTTTAGCAATAAAGTTGAAAATCTATTGAAGAAATTTGACAGATTGTAGTAGCTTGATGTGCTGGCGTCTGTACAATGCTTAGTCAAGTCGTTACTTGGTTGTATAATATTTTTTGTAATGAAACTACCATTTTTTTCATCTATGGTAGAAATCTGCCAATGTATATGTAGCCAAGCTATAGAAATTTTTTTTTTTTTAGAATGAAGAGATTTTTTTCGTACAATGTTGCGTTTATTATTTATTTATTCAAAATCTGTATTAACAATAGCATACATAAAATCTGCCAAACTGCATAACAGTTTGCGTAATACTTTTTGTCAATGGTAGAAATGTTACTGTCGGTAGAATATGGTAGAAAGCTGTCGATGTACAGCCAAGCCAAGTTCATAACATGTGTAGAGAAAATAATCGTTTTATATGATTTATTACTTTAAGCTATTTTTTTTTTTTGAAGATTACCATTGATTTAAAAACTACAATTCAGGGCACATGATTCTACAAGGTGTAACGTTAAATGCGCAAAAACTCAGACACCCCAACTGATTTTTAATTCAATTGACCTATTTCAGAGAGAAAATAAGTCATTAAAAAAATTGTAAAGGTTTTATGTGCTGTTTTAGTTTTACTGACCATTCTGATCGTTTCTTGCGTCTGCGACGACGCTTTATCGAGGGAGGAGTTGTCACCAGGCCGCTGCGCCGCGCTGACATTGGCTTGCTTGACCTATTAATAAATAGACACGGCAACACACGGCGTTTTTAATGAAGGTTTTCTTAAAAATGTGGCCTATATTAAAAAGTGGTTCAATTAATTCTGCTCGTTATTCTAATCAAACTATTTTCAAGTTTTGCGCATTTAACGTTACACGTTGTATACGTAGAAATTTATCGCCGGTTCTAATAAAAAATTTATTGCACTTTTGTATGAACTCACGCGGTGAAAATGTATGGGACAGCAAAATTTTTTTTTTTTTCAAATAACCGACTTGAATTTTCAACTTAGGGGGGCGTACTGAATCAATGATAACAGGTTGCGCGTCGACCTCCTTGCTCCCTGTGTAGTAGAAATTGAATTTTTGTTCTCTCATTTGTCCCCACAGCTGTAATAGAAATGATAACAGAAGATGAAAGTATCGCCGTAGGACCCAACATGATTAGTAAAGAGCCCATCACGGCTGGAGAATGGGAAGTCATGGCGAGAAAAATATGGGTGAGTGTATACTATGAAATTCATGTGAATCTTGGCAAAATAAGACATTGACGCCGATTCCCTTGTATACAAACAAAACTAAATTTAAGTTCAACCGGTCGATTCTGTAAAAATCTCACCGTGAAATCATAAGTGAAGTGAGCACTTAATAGTGTTAATTTCTAGCGAATGACAGCTCACTCCACGCTCAGTTCACCAAAGCTTTCACGGTGAGATGGTTACAGAATCACACGGCACTGCATCTTTTTCTTTCTATTTCATTAAGAAAAGGACAAGATAAATATTAGTTTAGTCCTGTCAAATTCGTTAGCGCCTGACGTAAATTGACGTATTTTTAGTAGACAAATTCTTTATCACGTCTAAACTTGTCTATGGAGTATCTTAATTTGACAGGACTAGACGAATATTTATCTTCTGTCCTGTCATGCATTTTTAGGGATTTGTATAAACATCAAAAGCAAACTTTTTTTTTTAGATGCCTCGGCATTTCAGATTCTCCATTGTAAAAAGTTATTGCCGATGATTCAAAGTAACCCGGTATAATTTGACATGAGATCTGAGGGGCGATTCCCGTATTTATAAAGAACGTTACCATTCTAATCTCATCACATCACTACATAGTATAAAACAAAGTCGCTTCCCTGTCTGTCTGTCCCTATATATGCTTAGATCTTTAAAACTACGCAACCGATTTTAATGCGGTTTTTTTTAATAGATAGAGTGATTCAAGAGGAAGGTTTATATGTATAATACATGCATACTATAGTAGAGAAACACTGATAATTTTAGAGGTTTCTAATGTGATGTCGTAAATAAACACATTTTTTTGCGCTTACATTGTAAACGCTGGCTGAACCCGTCGAGATAGATCAAAATAATGTACTACAGTATTGTAAACCTTAAAAAGGTTTACAAAAAATTCCGCGATGGTATATGTCTATCTCTTAGGGATAACCCACAATAAACATTTTTTATCCTATACTTTTTACGAGAAATAATGGCTCTTATATTTATCAGTGTTCCTCCATTGCACCCGTGCGAAGCCTAGTTTTTGATAAATAAGTTTTTGACATTGATCGTCGTTGAGATGATATTGCGAATAAATTTTAAACGTTTTTTTTTTAGTACGGGAATAGTCTTTCTGACTGATGGAAGTCTCATTAAATGTTCTATCTGAAACACCACACCAGACGACTCTCACTTCCATTTTCCCCGCAGGTAGACACAACTCGACAGCTCGTATACTTCGTAGGGCTCCGCGAAACGCCGCTGGAGCGCCACCTGTACGTCGCCCCGCTGTCGCCGCCCAGACCTCATGCGGTGCAACTGTTGACTACTGTAGGACACTCGTGTGCTGTTGATATTGATGAAGTAAGTCTCATCAAACCTGTCGCTATTGGAACCAGTCGCAAATGCCCCATCATTGTAACGCATCTACCTGCTTTTGTAATAAATAAGCTGTTACCAAGCTGTCTTAGCACAGCGAAAACGCTGTTGTAACACTTATAATCCAGTGATGTAGAACTAGGGTTTCTTTAGATTGCGGTGACCACCACATAGCGTCCGTAATTTACCATCGAATGACGTCACTGAAACTATTTATGAAAGTAAGTTGGTGTATTTTCTTAGAGAGCGTTTTTTAACACCGTATAGTCAAACCGTGGTGCCATCAGTTTCATGCCGTCATTGCGGACGTTATGTGGCGGCCACCGTTATCGTATGAAACCAATACTTAACACGTTCATCGCCATCTCGGACATCGAAATGGGCCATGTCCGACATGGCGTTGAACGTGTCAAAGCAAATGCCGCTAAGCTGCCACACAAACACACAAAAAGCGTTTTCGATTATGTCCATTCTGTCCATCGTGTCGTATCGGGTCTGTGGCAGAAATATTTGATAACGATAAGAACGTTAGGGCCGACGCACATATGGCGAGGCGCAACGCAGCGCGGTTGTCAGTGTCAAACAAAAATCAACATTGCGAGCCTTGAAATAAAGTCGAAAATAAATAACCTAACACGCGTACCTTTTTCCGCTTAGATACGCTTTCGAGCTAATAGAAGTTTATTTAATCTCAACTTTATTTCAACTGTAGCAAGGTCGATATTTGTTTGGCAGTGATGACCTCGCTGCGTTGCGCTTCGCCAGACGAGCGCCGAGCCTTATTGCGTCAGCCTTTTGTATGCTTGAATATACATATTTTATAGTTATACGGTTTGCATTTATTTTGTCCTCAGGACTGCACAATGGCAGTAATAACATCGTCGAACATAAGCAGTGTACCAGTCACGAGGGTGTACAGGATCAATACATCACCGCCCCGGTTATTAGTACAGGGGACCATCACCGACAGACCACCGTCAGGTAAGTGATGATCACCATATCAGTGTGGCATAGTAGTTGCTTTGTCGGACTGTTGCGATTTGGAGTATTTTAGGAATGCCAATAAGTTTTCATGTTGATGAGCTGCTCTTTAGTAAAAACTACCATGTGGTAGAAAATGGTACAAAATTATTTTTGTTAGAATGAGTTAGGAAGTTGGTATTTTGTAGAAGTGTCGGTCAACTGGGTGAAAATTACCATTTATTAAGAAACTACCATTTGGTAGAATTGATAGTTTTCGTAGTTAGTTGCTTAAGAAAGTGCATGCTTAGAGTTCTAGTGATAGATTAAAGTCTGAGAATCAGAACTCGAATATCTTTGACAGAATCTGTGGAGGTTCGAAGCTTCAACGGTTCTTGGGACAGCCGGTCCGGTGACGGAGACGACACGGATAGCGAAACGGGGTCCTTAGTTAGAGGTATGTTGTATTCACAGTTTAGCTGCACAAGCCATGGTAGATTTGTAGTTGACCGTGTAAATCATGCAAAAGTTCATAATTTTGGAAAAGTTTCATATTTAGGGAGTTAAGGAGAAAAAATTGACCTTGTACCTCTGCTCATTCCGCCATCTTGGATTGAAATAGCCAAAAATTATTAAAGGTTTCTTCCTTGAAGGTACAGTGAAGCGTCGATTATCCGAACGTGGCTCAACCGAACGACCGCTTATCCGAACTACTACGCCCGCCCGACTCACGCGTGCCTCTCTCCCGCCTCCCGCGCTACAGTGCTTGCGGCAGTCACTTGTCACGACTTGTCGATTTGTTATGTAAATGTAAATATGGTTTTCATTAACCTGTACGTAAATATGTATGGCTGAATCAATATACATATAGGTAGTTCGATTATCCGAAAATACCGATTTTCCGAACACTCAAGTCCCCAATTAGTTCGGATAATTGACGCTCTACTTTATTTACATACAAAATCACCCTATAATGTTCCCACTGCGGGGACACAGGCCTCCCCTCTGTGACAGGGAGTGGGCCGTAATCTACCACGCTGCCACAGTGCGGGTAGGTAGATGTCACATGTTTTAAATGTTTGGTTTTACGACATACCGTTTTTGTCACGATGATTGTTATCATACTCAGTCCAGTGCGCCTAGTACGAGACGCGTGGAGTAACCGTATATGTACAGACGCCAGCAGATCAAGCTACTACAATCTGTCAAATTTCTTTAACTCATCGAATGCCGTAATTAGCGACACAATAGAAAGACAATTGCTTATGTCGAACTGTGTAACTTAAGACATTCAAAAGGTTAATAGATTTTCAACTTTATCGCCAAAGCATTAGATTATGGCTGGAGTGGCTTATGGCTAAGTAATAACAGCCGCACGGGTCGATCGATCAGGTTAAGCTACGCTTGCCGTGGTTGCTCCGTGGATGGGTGACCATCTTCACATACCAAGATCCTTCCGTGCCTCGGAAAGCACGTTAAGCCGTTGGTCCCGGCTATCATTCGTGGATCTTTGACAGTCGTTACGGGTCGTCAGTAGCCCGAAAGTCTGACAACCAGTCTTACCTAGGGGTTATCGTATTACCCAGTATTTGGGTTGTGGAGGTCAGATAGGCAGTCGCTCCATGTAAAATACTGGTATTCAGCTGCAACTGGTTAGACTGGAAGCCGACTCCAACATAGTTGGGAAAAGGCAGGCAGTGGATGATTGCCAAAGCATTAGATTCAAAATTGATTGGGAAAATTTGACAGTTTCGGGTAGCTTGATGTGCTGGCGTCTGTACTTTAAGTTTACCTTGGACATCACTGACATCGGTGAAGGAAAACATCTTGAGCAAACCAGCACCCTAATTGCGTAACACACTAGTACTGTCAATTTGAATAATTTTGAAGCATATTGCTAATCCATTGCTCCATATGTTGGAAAAATGTGTCTACTCAACAACGTAAATAACGCAATGAATGTTGTTGAATTGTCAAAATGAAACCCATTGCTACTGATAGTGTGTTTCGCAACTACCCTGCTGGACTTGTAGTTAATGTAAGTCTGAAATCCCTTGATGATCAATGTTCGTGCCTTCTCTGTATGACGACTTTGCCTTACAACGGGTCAGTAATGGGTTGCTATTATTATTATAGCGTCACGCGTCCGTGCTAAGGCCTCCGGTTTGAAGGGTACCGGTAATATTACAAGCATATAAAACTATCATCATTTTCTTTCCAGAACGTTCACTCAGCATATCAGACATCCCTCCGCCCCAGATATACGAGACGCGCCTATCTTGCGGTGCGACGGCCTATTGCACGTTATGGCGCTGCGGGCGGCCGGGGCGGAGCCCTACCGTGCTGCATGTGTACGGAGGGCCTGAAGTACAGACTGTTACTAATAGTTATAAGGTAAGATGAAAAAGCTCATCACACCCCGGTACTCAGTCGTTACTTAAAGTTAATCAGTCATTAACATTGATTGGCCAGTACAAATTGGAATCATCATCTGCCTAGCGTTTTCCCAATTATGTCGGGGTCGGCTTGCAGACTAGCCGCATGCAGCTGAATATCAGTATTTTACATGGAGCGACTGCCTATCTGACCTCCACAACCCAGTTACTGGGTAATACGATACCCCTAGGTAAGACTGGTTGTCAGATTTTCGGGCTTCTGACTACCCGTAACGACTGTCAAAGATCTACGAAAGACAGCCGGGACCAACGGCTTAACGTGCTTTCCGAGGCAAGGAGGGGTCTCGGTATGTAAAGATGGTCACCCATCTACAGACTAACCGCGGCAAGCGTAGCTTAACCTGATCGATCGACCTGTGCGGCTGTTATTATTTAGCCACGGGCCCCTCACTAGCCGCCAGTACAAATTGGAATGCTGTCTGTCAAAAATATGTCTGACTTAAAATATATCAACCTTGTTGACATTTGTGACAAGATGTGCCGGCCAATTAAAAGTAAATATTGTTTTATATTAAGTGACATCTCTGAGTCCGTAAGATAGAGATTTAAAACTCTCTTTTTTGCAAAAAAGACAGTTGTTTGTTTTTAATTTTCACCAGGCATGAGTCCGGGTTCTGAAAGACCAATCAAAATCCATACTTCCAGGGGAACCCTGTATATTTTCACTATTTTTATTTATTTTCTTTATTTAGGCAACCAACAACAATACAAATAGTATGTAACAGAGTATGTATAAAACATACGAACGGACTACAGACTAAAAAATACTTATTTAAATACAAAAGGTTCACTTTTAGGCACATAACTTACACTTACGTTTTAAAACATAGAGAAAAAAGGAGTATGAATAATTAATAAGAGATTAGTTACTATCAATTTGCCTTCGTTTATGGTTTTTATTATTTGTTTTTTGAATGTAGCCTTGTTACAGTTAAATATATCTATAAATAGACTTGTAAGTTTAAGTTGTCCTTTCATTTCTAAGGGTATCCGTCAACTACGTATGCATATGCTAGCGGCGCGGGGTTTCAACGTCGTTGCCGTGGACTCGCGAGGTTCTAAACACAGGGGCCGCGCGTGGGAGGCAGCCATCAAAGGCAAGCTGGGACAGATTGAACTGGACGACCAGGTGAGTCAACAACAAACAGTTTACTTAACCCTTTGGGTATAATAAGATACCAAAGGTATTTAGAGAACTGCCTACGAATTTATTTCAAAAAAGACTAAAAACATGGCTTATTGAAAATTGCTTCTATACTATTAATGAATTTTTGAATTATAATGTGAATAGGAATATTGCACAGACCCGGTATACGGCGCTGCTGTCGGTATGTGAACTACTAAATGGCTTGACCGATTGGGTTGAAATTTTGTATGTGTATTTCCATGGTTTCACAGACACGAATGTATTATGCTAGTATCTATTAATTTCAATAATATTTCGTTCGACAGGTGGAAGTATTACAATGGCTAGCGAAGGAGACCGGCTGTATAGACATGGAGAGAGTCGCTATACATGGGTGGAGTTACGGTAAGTTCTGAGGAAATGATATTTTGTTTACATTGCCTCATTTTTCATCCATTTGACCTTTTTGGCGCAGTCGTGAGGAACACACTGTTTTTATAGCATTTTTATTTTTTTATTTTGTATGTGACAAATACAGCCGTGCGATTCTGTAACCATCTCACCGTGAAAACTTGGGTGAAGTGAGCGTGGAGTGAGTCGTCAATAGTGTCAATCCCTAGCATCAGTATGACTCACAGCTCACTATAAGTTCACTTCACCTTAGTTATCACAGTGAGATGTTTCCAGAATCGACCGGCAGCATGCTTTTTTTTACCGTCTCCAAATTTTTACAGGGTATTTCACCGATGAATATGAATAACTTTCACTATGGAACCAACTCTGAGATCACGAAAATAAATCATCTGTTTCATACATTTTGGTCAAGTAGGTATTGAACGTTTGTATTAAACAGATGATTTTGTTTTCGTGATTTCAGAGTTGGTCCCACAGTGAAAGTTGTTCATATTCATGAGTAGAACACCCTTTAAAAATTTGGGGCCTGAAAAAAAATCATCCAGTATTACTGGAGAGTATATGAAAGGGGCTCGTGAGTAAATGGTGACAGCCGCACGGGTCGGTCGAAGGTTAAACTACGCTTATCCCGGTCGGTTCGTGGATGGGTGACCAATGGTCTTCTATCCACGAACCGCCCGCGGTCACTGGTCACTTCCTTATATCGAGACCCCTCCATGACTCGGAAAGTACGATAAACCGTTAGTCCAGCTGTGATTCGTAGATCTTTGACAGTCGTTACGGGTAGTCAGAAGCCCAAAAGTCTGACAACCAGTCTTACCATTCAATTTTATTCATAAATAATTGTGTACTATGTCAACGAATGCCAGTCGCCAGTGCACTCGCTGTACGTAGACGCGTGTCTATGTGTGCGTTAACTGTCGTGTGTTATACGGAGTCTTCTGTATTTATTTTATGTCGCCATCTTTGGATGATTGCTCAGAGCTATCATCCAAAATGTTAGAGCAATTCGCTCTGACACTTCTGTCTGTTGTCTGCAGGCGGTTACCTGTCTCTACTAGCGCTAGCGACCCGTCCGGCGGTGTTCCGCGCGTGCGTGGCGGGCGCGCCGGTGACGTGCTGGCGGCTGTACGACACCGCCTACACCGAGCGCTACATGGGAGCGCCCGCGCGCGCGCCGCACGCCTACACGCGCGCCAGCGTGCTCGCGCATGCGCCTTTCTTCCCCGACCAGTGGGTTACTCACACACGCACACGTATACACACACACACACACACACACACACACACACACACACACACACACACAAATACATAAATAACATGCGCTTATAAGAACTCAGAGTATAATGCTGTCATTCATTCCGATTCAGCCTGTCCCTTGCTGCCCTCTCCCAGTGACGCCCTAAGCCGAGGTCCGTACCCCATAGGGGGTGCCCTTAGCGTGTAGTCGCTTAGTTTTTAAGTTTTTTAAGCCCTGGCTGGAGGCCTTAATTTATTGAGGCATCCACAGGCAAGCCCGGTTAAGCAGACGACAACCTCATAGGTTGAACTGCGAGATGCCATTCAAAAAAAAAAAAAAATAATAATGCTGTCATACGGGCTCCGCATGAGACTAAATCTGCCGCCGTAAGTAAAAGGGGCGTATCTCAGGAAAGGGAATGGAGAAAAATGACCCTTAATGGATGCGCCTTTTTTGTTTAGTAAGGTTTATTTTTCTTTACATTTTTGACCAATATCCGTCCTTGTCCTTACAGCGGCAGAAATATCGTCACATGTTGGTGCGCATACAAAACAAATTCAACAGATTTTTATACATGAAATTACTAACGTTAAATGCGCAAAACCCACAAATCCACAAATTCGCGCGCACGCGTCGCCGGGGTAACGGGATAAAACAATTACACCTGTGACGCATGTGGCTGCGCCGCTCAGACTGAAGTAACATGGTCACTCACGTATTTCGCACGGCCCGCCTCCGTGCAGATCGTCATTTAATTTTCTCTTTCTAACCCTTAACCTACGTTTAAGTCAAAAAAAGATAGGTAGCATTATTGTTTACTTCAAATTGTCTTATTCATGGATGTGTGGAAGATTCGTATTTGCATTGAAATAAAAGCTATTATTATCCGCGTATGAAACAATTTAAATTGGTCGACAACAACTTGTCTTTGTATATCTATTTTTTCGGGTTTCCGCATGTGATGCCTTGCTTGACCTATTAATAAATAGACACTGCAACGTTTTTAATGAAGATTTTTTGAAAAATGTAACCTATATTAAAAAGTGGTTCAATTAATTCTGCTCGTTATTCTGATCAAACTATTTTCAGGTTTTACGCATTTAACGTTACACGTTGTATATGGTGTCTATCCGTTTTATCCCTCGATGTACCCAACCTTATTCGTACTCGGTATGGTCGGGTACAACAAACTCGAAACAAGGAAGGACCTAGTTATAACCACTTATGTATTTAACACATTGAACGCCGTGGCGGTCACCGCGGTGAGCGACAGCAATTATTTTGTTAATTCTTTGGATAGTAATCAATATACAACGTGTAACGTTAAATACGCAAAACCTGAAAATAGTTTGATCAGAATAACGAGCAGAATTAATTGAACCACTTTTTAATATAGGTTACATTTTTCAAAAAATCTTCATTAATAACGTTGCAGTGTCTATTCATTAATAGGTCAAGCAAGCCAATGTCAGCGCGGCGCAGCGGCCCGGTGACGACTCCTCCCTCGATAAAGCGTCGTCGCAGACGCAAGAAACGATCAGAATGGCCAGTAAAACTAAAACAGCACATAAAACCTTTACAATTTTTTTAATGACTTATTTTCTCTCTGAAATAGGTCAATTGCATTAAAAATTAGTTGGGGTGTCTGAGGTTTTGCGCATTTAACGTTACATGTTGTATATTATAAAGTGTACGCACATTGTACACTTTCTTTTATAATATATATTGACTATTAGTGCCGCTAAAACTCATTAATGAGTCGCAGTACGATCAGGGGTTTATATGGTGTGGTAACCCTCTATCTCCTGTCCATGAAGAAGGTTCCCGGTTTTACCTGAAGGGCATGGTTTTGAAGATATAAGGGCTGGAATGTTCGCCCTCTAGAAATTTCTAGAACAGTCCAGAACATTCGAGAGTATTCGAGACCATTCCACAACATTCCAGAACATTCTGGGATGTCCGTGAGCGAAGCCGGGTACCCCAGCTAGTAAGAAATAAACTTAGAGTGGGATTTTTGACTATTTTGAACCATATGAGCCAATAAAATATATTTTGTAAAGGAGTCTGCCGAAAACTGCCCCTCAACATGAACACAGAAGTTGTGTGTTCGAGCCTTCCCAGTTCTCAGTGGAAATTATATCCTTTTTCCCCTCTGAACTCATTAGGGGAGGAAGAGGGTGAAGTGCAGGAGGTAACAACGAGTGCGATAGGGAGCGTTGAGAAATGTATGAATGATATCAACAAACAAAGTAGTCCATATGGGCTGAGCCCAGCTTAGCTCAGTCTGAAAGTGTCAAGTGAAGTGAAAATCCCCCAAAGATTGCAATACACCATTCGATAGGGCTTTTTTAAATCTACTTTCTCACGTTATCGAATGTCGGATCGTTAGGTGTATAAATGGCCGAGGGCCGAAAAACTGTTTTTCCCCCACTTCAATGTAACTTTGGAGGCTATTTTTACAATGTTCCCATCTACTTAGAACAATGGTTATTTTTGCATTCGAGTCAGTATACCCCCCTGTTTACTTCACCGCGAGGTGGCGCTTGTACGGTAAGGGGCATTTTCCTACGCAAACTCGGTAGACTCCTTTTTCGAAATCGCGCATCGGCGTCAGCCCATATGGAAAGTTTAGTGGTGGGCACCGGTGACCACAACGGCGTTCAATGTGTTAAACTGTTACGTGGTAAGATCTACAATTCCGATGTTTTGAAGGAGATTGGTCTGAACCTGTCTGACAACATATCGCGGCGCCGGAAGACACGCCTACTAGCAGTTCAAATTCGAATTCTTTATTGCATTCTTGTGTGCATTTAGTTGTTACAATATAGGTAAGTTCCAACATGAAACCCGGTTAGAACAGGGCAACATAATAATAACAACAATACAAACAAACAACAAAAATAACAATAAAAATAATTTTAACGTAATAAAAATATTTTTTACATAATAATAATAATAATTACATAATAATAATAATTTTAACATAATATTAAAAATATTTTTTACATAATAATAATAATACTACAGATAATAATAATAATAATAATTACTTAATAATAATAATTTTAACATAATAATAAAAATATTTTTACATAATAATAAAAATAATTTCAACATAATAATAATTATTATTTTAAAATAATAATAATAATTTTAAAATAATAATATTAACAAGGCGGAGTCGTCTATGAATCTCCACCTAAATAGGTTTTCCTTGCTTTAGCCAATCTGGGTCCGGAGTCTGTTTAAAGACTTCCAGATTTTAATACCCACCCTTAGGTATTTATGCTCGTGACTACAGTACAGTGACATTTCTAAACTTAAATGGCAGTAATTGTCTATGTTTTCTACATCATAATAATAAAATAATGTTACAGGGAAGGCAGACTACTGATAATCCACGGACTAGCGGACGAGAACGTGCACTTCTGCCACACTGCCGCTCTGACGGCTGAACTCGTCAGGCTCGGGAAACCGCATCGAGTACAGGTATTTGTTTATTTTATTCGGGAAACTTACAGCTAATATAAACAGTGTTCTTAAACAATATGCATTTGAAGGCCATTTACAAGTTTCAACTGATAAACACTTGAAACAAAAAATATAACAAAAAAGGTCGGTACAAAATACCTGTAACATAAATTAGGAAACAAAATAACACGATAGAAGTGACGATAGTTTTCTTATCTCGTATCATCAGTGCGTTCTGTAACCATCTCACCGTGAAAACTTAGGTGAAGTGAGCGTGGAGTGAGCTGTCAGTGTCATCCCACCTGATACTAGGGATTGACCAAGCATACATTTACAATCATAATCGAGATTTCATAAATCATATTTTTATTTTTCAACGCTAATATTATTGTTGTCAAAGCATTACTGTGTTGTGGGGTTTTAAAATAAAATAGCAAAACAGAAACTCCATCAGAGTCTCAATGTTGTTTTTTTTTTTTAGTTTATTCCTAGACTAGTCCTGACGAGTCGGCGGCGTGATCACTTCAAAAATCAAAAGTCATTTATTCAAACTAAGCTGAGAATCAGCACTTTTCGAACGTCAAAATTACAAAACACAGTACTCCAAAACGCCCGCCCTTCACCACTTCCTAGTGCTTTCGCTGGGAAGAAGTAATGGCGCAACAAACTCCCCAGCAGATTCAGGACATTTCTTGAATCGGGTGAAGTGATCACGCCACACATACATACTACGTGGAATTAAACGTGGGTTTTGACAAATAAAATACTAGCTTTGAAATTATACAAAATGATCAATAGAATTAGCATTAAAAATACTATTAAAATCTCGATTATGATTGTAAATGTCTGCTTAGTCAATCCCTAGCATCAGTGGGATGACACTGACAGCTCACTCCACGCAAGTTTTCACGGTGAGATTTTTACAGAATCGACCGGCTGGACTGCTATTTTCAGCGTCTCACCACCCGCATACGCCCATACAAAAATGTTTTACGTTTTTTTAACCGATTTGAAATAAGTGGCAAAAAATGAAAATTACTGAACCAAAGACACCGACTTCCGAAATTAAAGTTATTTTTCACTTCGTAGTGTTTGATTTTGAAACTGAGGGGCCCGTGGCTAAATAATAACAGCCGCACAGGTCGATCGATCAGGTTAAGCTACGCTTGCCGCGGTTGGTCTGTGGATGGGTGACCATCTTTACATACCGAGACCCCTCCGTGCCTCGGAAAGCACGTTAAGCCGTTGGTCCCGGCTGTCATTCGTAGATCTTTGACAGTCGTTACGGGTAGTCAGAAGCCCGAAAGTCTGACAACCAGTCTTACCTAGGGGTATCGTATTACCCAGTAACTGGGTTGTGGAGGTCTGATAGGCAGTCGCTCCATGTAAAATACTGGTATTCAGCTGCATCCGGTTAGACTGGAAGCCGACCCCAACGTAGTTGGGAAAAGGCTAGGCAGATGATGAGTGTTTGATTTTGGAACTAATTTTTTTTTAATTACTTATAACAACTATTTACAGTTAGTTTTAGATGTAAACGATAAATGAAACTAGTAGACACAACATGTACGTTACATGCCTGTTCCTCATACCTATACAGCGTGTAACGGAAGGGGGGTATCAACCCTGAAGGAGGTGAATGTGCTCATGAAACTCAACAACTTTCCCCAAAGAACATAGGTCGAAATATGAAAAAAAAATTTGGCCCTCCCATAGTAAATCAATCAGCTGGTAGTCAGTTTTGTAAGGGAGGGCCAAATTTTTTTTTCATATTTCGACCTATGTTCTTTGGGGAAAGTTGTTGAGTTTCATGAGCACATTCACCTCCTTCAGGGTTGATACCCCCCTTCCGTTACACGTTGTATACTGGTAACCCCGAACATGAATGTCAGCGCAGCTTTCGTGCAAATACTAAAAATGGCTGACGTAATTTCTCTTTTACGATATGCAATAATAATTAGAATAATCCCTTGTTCTCTATATGATAAAATAGGGTGTAAAAAAGCTAAATCAGTAAATTGTTGTTATTTTATATCTCTTGTTTCATAATTACAGTGTTCTAAAACCACTTTAAATGTTGCCTCGACATTATATGTGTTCTGCCGGTCGATTCTGTAAAAATCTCACCGTGAAATCATAAGTGAAGTGAGCACTTAATAGTGTTAATCCCTAGCGAATGACAGCTCACTCGACGCTCACTTCACCCAAGCTTTTACGGTGAGATGGTTCCAGAATCGCATGGCTGAACTTGTTGAGTCAAAAAGTATTTTGAAACAATTACGTTACCTCCAGGTATACCCCGGCGAGAGACACTCGCTCCGCGCGATGCACGCCGCGAAGCACTACGAGGCGACGCTCCTGCACTTCTTACACGAAAATCTGTAACAAAGCGTACGCGCACGGTAATTGTAATACACACACATTTGTATGGAGTTCTATTACTGATACAAAAGAAAACATGGAAGAAAATTGAGGAAAAGTTGCCACGCAGCTGTCACGCAGTTGCCACGGAATCGCCACGCAGTCGTCACGCAGTTGCCGATAGTGAAGTATTTAAACTCCCCAGCTAAATCTGACTTTATGTTGTCATACGGTCGCCACGCAGTCGTCACGCAGTTGCCGATAGTGAAGTCGTACTCCCCAATTATATCAGTTGACAAATGTCCCACTGCAATGCAAAGGCCTCTTCTCATACAAAGAAAGAACGAGTTTTGATTTACCAAATATAACTGTCAGAAAGTCGACTTACTGTAAGCTTAGACACAGTGTAAGTCCGCTGTTAATTCAAATAGATGTCAACAATTCAACTGTATGGAAAAAGGCGTGGAACACTCTTAAACGGGTCGGCACACTCAATTCTGCAGTATTTGTTAAACCACAAAGCCGAAACGAAGCAATTATTGCATATATTTGTACCAATGAGGGTTTTCTGAAATGACGTGCACTAGGTGGCAGCACTGAGACGTCAGGTCCGAGCACATTTCAAAAATGTCAAAGCGCCTATATTTTCTTTAGTCATGACTGAATGAAAAACGAATGAATGAAACGAATGATGAACGTCATCATATATTTTAAATTAATTATCGAAATAGAAGACCTCTTGGCAAAGTGGCGCCAACTGGTGGCGTAAATTTTTATGAAAACCCTCATTCTCTGCCAGTTCATCCACCACGCGGGTCCAGTGCGGGTTGGTTCTCTTTAATGCGAAAAAGATCGATGTAATTGTAAGTAAGGCGAATTCCGCGCGGGATGCGGAACGAAATCCGTTCGCTCCTATTGTTAGAGGAGTTCAAACTGACGAGAGAAGAAGAGAGAAGAGTCTTGTGATTTCTCATGCTCGGTTCCTATAAACAAAAAGGAATCGTTTTGCCTACCAATGGTAACATTTTAAATTGCCAAACTAGGCATATACAACGTGTAACGTTAAATGCGCAAAACCTCAGACACCCCAACGGATTTTTAATTCAATTGAACTATTTCAGAGAGAAAATAAGTCATTGAAAAAATTGTAAAGGTTTTATGTCATGTTTTAGTCCTACTGGACATTCTGATCGTTTCTTGCGTCTGCGACGACGCTTTATCGAGGGAGGAGTCGTCACCGAGCCGCTGCGCCGCGCTGACATTGGGTTGCTTGACCTGTTAATAAATAGACACGGCAGCGTTTTTAATGAAGATTTTTTGAAAAATATGACCTATATTAAAAAATGCTTCAATTAATTCTGCTCGTTATTCTGATCAAACTATTTATTCAGGTTTTGCGCATTTAACGTTACACGTTGTAAAAAGATACGTAAATAAATTTTACCTGTCATAACTACTTCCATATGGGAGGGTCTGCCATGCAAAGCTGAGGTCTTTGCTTCAATATTGGTATATACAAGAATCTTAGTTTTAACAAATAATGGTCCGTAAATTTTAGGAATCCGCCATTAGTCATTAAAACAATCACCGAGCTCATTTGCGTCTCGCATCCCGCGCGGGATTCGTCTCGGTGTGTCCAGTTGAATGTAACGCAAGGATGCAACGCGCTTTATCAACGTTTTATACGAATGTTGCGCAACTGTCGCCCGATAGTTGCTGTTTAGTTGCCAGATCAATGCAAAACTTATTATTATTAACTAGCCTTTGCTCGCGGCTTCACTCAGATGTTAAGATCTCACAAGTACTTCGCACGGGGGGGTAATCTACTGATGTAGCGACTTGTCAAAGCATTGAGATTTATTTGTTAAATCTAAGGCTGCCTGTCCATTGACGCGGAGCGAGGCTGCGGGGCGGAGAAACGGAGAAATAGGACGTCAATGGACAGGCAGCCTAAGTTAATTATCAACTATGACGTATACACAAAACCCTTCCGGTAATACATCGTGTAGTTTAGAAGAACTAAGAGTTCAGAGACAGGCACGAGAAGTGACTTAGTTTAAAATTCGGTATCAAATTAAATTAGCTTGCGAAACTTCTCAGATGTGATGGTATCTATATTTCATGAAAATAAAACAAAAAAAAAATTCTAACGTCAAGTTACAGCGGTCGTTAACCCCGTAATTGGCTGTAACTACTTGAAATGATGAAATTGGAACAAATAAAAACAATCTCGTCGTTCGATATCGATACCTATCAAATCTGTGAAGTTTTGCTAGCTAATTTAATTTGACCTTTTATATACAGAAACGCAGGCGAAGTCGCGAGCAAATCTAGTAAACTGTTAATTATAAAACTGCCTTATTTTTAAAGTTATGATGAATTATTTATATTACTATTATTTCTGTATACCCCTTCTAGCTATGCTAGGGGTTTCACATCGATTGTGTTTTGGGTGGGCGTCGAACCTGCGATCGTCAGTTCGATGTCGTAACCGTTGGGCTATTGTTGCTTTTATTCATTGATTTATCAGTCCATTTTTAATAAATTGTTCTCATTTGAGAGTTTCTTTTAAGTGTCTAAAATATGCGCCAGCGCACGCCACAGGAAATGATATCTTGCAGGCTACTTTGATCTCTATTTTATGTTTGATTGAGTTCATTTTCAATTACAGATTTTTTTTTCAATTATAGAAAATAAGTTTTTAGGTGCATTTTTTTAGATTTTGCCCACAAGCGTATGCTGAGGATGAAACATAAATTTAGGCCTGCATACAGCACGCATATAATTTCAATTATATTCTTAACAAAAAAAAATAACACGTATAAAGAACTCTCAAATTAAGTAATTTATAAATACCTACCCCCTTTTTTTTTGGGTGGGAAATTATAAAATAACTTCTCCCGCTCTGGACGGAGCGGGAAGGTGTGTCAGACTTTTACTGCCTAAAACCCACCCGTGTTCCTTCAGTTGCCTGTGCCAAGGGCCACGGTAACTCTATCAAACAATCCGCGACCCTGGCAGGCATCGGGCCCAGCGGACCCCGTCAGTTACTGCTGACATCTCTTTGAGGCGCGCGTGGAACACAACGCGCCGTCGACCCGGGCCTGGTCCTTACCGGACGGCGAAACGCCCATTGCTCGCCGTCCGCAAGCCCGCGCCTACGGTGGCCGGGAGTCGGCTCTTGACTCCCGACGCCCAGGGCGTCTCCTGCGGCGACTGGGGTGTGAGGGCGTAAGGATTGCCTCTCCCTCACGCTTTCCGCCTCCTCCTTCGCAAGCATTACTGCTCCGCAGGAGGTAACGGCTTCCCATGCACTCTCGCTCCGTACCATGGCCTGGCCCAGGGCCGGACGCGAGAGATCGTCGCCGTGAGGACGCGGCCAAGCTCCGCCCAAGCTGGGCAGACCACCGTGTTGCTCCAGGCGATCCACACAGTGGTATCACCCGGGCGTTTCCTCCAGCCTTATCCGGAACAGGAATCCCCCGAAGCAATAAATACCTACCCTAAAGGTCAATTTTACAAACATTTATCTTTTATCTCAATAAAAAAGATGGCGGTTTGACAGCTGTCGTATAGAAAATATGTCAAACTGTCATATTTGTAGTTCAGATAAAAGTTGCAGTCTTTCACAGTTCTTTAATCTCACTGTCATAATCACAATGATCTTTATTCTCGTTACAATAAGGTTGGTTTTGGGTTGCTGCCACTGACAAGTCTGTCAAAGTCATAGTGGTCTTTATATTCGTTACGATAAGGTTGCTTCCACTGACAGGTCAGTCGAAGCCATTGTGATCTTTATTATCGTTACTATATGGTTGTTTTTGGTGTCAGGTCAAAAGAATATCTTCTATTGAAAAATCAGCTCTAAGTTCACATAAAAATGCCACCGATCCGAATCCACACCGCGCCATACGTAGTCTTCTAAACGCCCCATACAAAACAAAATGTATATTAAACTAGCTCATACAAGTATGATAATCTATGTACAGACGACAGCACATCAAGCTACCCGAAAATGTCAAAATTTTCCAATCAACTTTGAACCTTACGCTTTAGCGATAAAGTTGAAAATCTATTAAAGGAATTTGACACTTTGTAGTAGCTTGATGTGCTGGCGTCTCTACACTCTTGTAAACAACTAGAACGATGTCGATGGAACTTTTACGGACGGATAGCCGAATTTGTGCAAGTGAGACAACCTTTAGAACGAGATAAATAATGTCTGTCTAGTATATTTTGGCAGTAAACGTCCTTTCTGAGTCAACCAATTCTCCTAACTGTTGGGGTCGGCTTCCAGGCTAACCGGATGCAGCTGAATACCAGTATTTTGCATGGAGCGACTGCCTATCTCAGCTCCACAACCCAGTTACTGGGTAACTCGATAAACGAATAGACTGACAGGTACGCACGAGCGATTTTGTTACGCGACACTTAGTTTTTTCTGTCAACGCAGAGGGATGAAAATCGAGTGCGTGAAAAAAAAATCGCCTGAACCAGGGTGAATGGTATATCGTTATGATAATTTATCATCACCCCTCACTAACGTTAACGATGGTTTATAATATATTCGTATTATAATGCAGAATGAAGATGCAGAAACATAAATGGTCGACGCAGATCCGGAAAAGCGCACTACTGCACGGATTTCTGCCAAACAAATATCAACCTTGTAACAGTTGAAATAAAGTAGAAAATAAATAAACTTTCAATTGTCCCAGTGAGTTAGATTATTTTTTTCTACTTTCAACTTTCTCAAGGTCGATATTTGTTTGCCAGTGAAATCTCCGCTTCAGCAGGTCTGCGCCGGCCTAAAAAAATACCTATTTTTCACCAAAATCTCTCTTAAGTTTGTCTCCCTCGCACTTTAGCTGTAAGGATCGCTTCATCCTCGTTTAGCACAGAGGAGACAGCAGGAGCATAGCATTAATTATATTAGATAGTTCTGTGTTAGCAAATGTATTACAAAATGTAAATATTTTTTAACATTAATAAAAATATATGTTTTTAAAAATCCACGTTTTTTTTTTTTTTTTTTTTTTTCGTTTAATCCCTTTTTAACCTTCAAGCGGGCGCGCGGTCATTTGTAACGCCAGCGGTCGCGCGTAACCTAAAAGACCTATAGGATATTTCAGCGATTTAAAACACTAATTATTTAATATTTTTTGTATTTATCACATTATCATTATGTTAGGACATAAACAAAATTATAAAATCAAAATAATATTCTAATTTTCTTTGGATTTGTAAGCAATTTGGCATTATAAATGTATCGAGAATCGATCGAATCGCGGTCGATTCGACGCCGCGCGACTGCTTGAAGGTTAAACGATATAGGTACTTTAAACATATTCACTGCCGAACAAATATCGACTTTACATGCTTTGAAATAACGTTGAAAATAATAAACTTCCAATTTTCCGAGTCAGGAATGGCTACTAAAAGTACCTACGTCAATTTACCTACATCAGGCGCTGACTAATTTGACAGGACTAAACTAATATTTACTCGTATCTTCTGTAGAAAAAGATTCACTGTACTTAAATTTTAGTTTAGTTTGAGAACAAGCAGAGCAGCAGAGTTATTTTCAAAATAAATAGCGTTGAGTCATCTCAACACCTCTCTTCTTTGAATTTGTATATATTTATACAGGGTTACTGGTAACTCGACGTATTCCTTGCAGGACATCATACCCAACTAGCAAAATAATCCTGGAATGCGATTTTATAATGCTACGTGGACTTATAAAGCTCCGATAAAGGTTTTGGTGGTTGCTAGTACGCTTTTAACAGCATAAATACATACTGTTTTTACTCAAGTATGTTGTATCCTATAATTTGTACTTATATCCGTATATAGGATCATATTTCTTGACAAATATAGGATCAAGACTCCTATAAAAGCATGAAATAAGAGTAATTACACTCAAGAGTAATTACTCCGGTAAGTCAGACTTAAATACGCCTATAAGATAACATATGCGGGCCATTTAAATCTTAATACTCCTGTAGAAGCATGTACCAGGAAGATATGCACTGAGGAGCAATCACTCTTGTTATTTTTACTTATAGCCAAATGTAAGCTAATATTTTGTGACTAATATAAGTAAATTAAAGTTAATTTACTGTAAGTCATTTATGTATCTGGTTTGGTTTAACATAAGCTTAGAAGTAATTGTTAAATGAAATTCATATCCACGTTTTAAAAATAATAAACCACCAAGATTATAACAGCACTCGGTAGGATAAAATGTTCTCTACATAATTCTTTTTTTGATTTATCGTATGCCGTTTTAAACCCAGACATATTTATATAGGCATTCCACAGTAGTGTAATTGTCTAAGTATTCTCAAACAGTCCTGGTTAAAACTCTTAAGAAGCCATTTTTGCTTCTAACAACCAGTATAGGCGAAAACACGCTTTATATAGTTTTGCGTATTCTGCTGTAGGATTTGACATCAGCCATTTTGATTACAACAGTTTTTGTCTACTAATATTGAAAAATGGATTTAAATAAGTGGAAGCGGTTTAAAAACAGTGGATCATATAAAAGAAAAGTTAAAAAAACATATAAAGAAATGTCAACCGCAGAGAACCAATTTTTTTAATTTAACTGGTTAAGACCGTATCGCGAATTCTAGCGAGGGTTCCGGACAAGATAATTATATTTTTCATTGATAGTCTCTGTTAAATGCTGTGTAAAGATTACTATATATATAATTCCTTGCGTATTTTAGATATGGATATATGTATATATAAATCCTTGCGTATTTTAGATATGGATATATATATAAATCCTTGCGTATTTTAGATATGGATAGGTATTATATTAGATAAGAATACTTATTAGAATCGATAACCAACGTGTACTTGCTACATCCCTAATTCAGATGCGAGAATGTCATAAAATTGACTGGCAAGCAACGCCATTGTCACAATATCAAGACAAGTCATGTTGAATAGTGTTGTAACCATATTGTAATAAATATATATTTTTAGTTTTCTAATATCTGCTTTTTCATTTATAGTCTCTGTTAAATGCTGTGGAAAGATTACTATATTGGAATATAGTGGCAGGTTAAATAAAATTTCAGTGTCGTGAGTACGGTTTATTAGAAAATTAAAGACGAAAATAAAAACTCAGTTGTATATCGATATAAGTTTTGGAATCCCTATTTTTTATGAAGGTCATTTGACGGAAAAAGTGGCCTGGCGTCAGGGGTACGGCGATAAGTTTATACTCTGGCGTTCAAAAGGTTAAAAATCGATCGATATCCAGGAACATCGGCATAGTCTTGTTTAAATCGTCGGCAACCTGTTATATAATTAAGTCAAATAAATGTCAAAGAACAAACCTTATAATATTTTTTTAACTTATCTATAATTATATCAATCGACTTTCATCTGAGCATTGCGGAACCCTAATCATTAACAATGGCGAATCTTCTTCGGTTTTGAGATAACCCAATATAGAACCAATATACTTATATTGTTACTATGTCACACTTGGAAATGCTAACAATACTTATTTTAGCACTACGTCACACTTGGAAATGCTTACTAAGAAAATGTCAGCTGCCTTCATAATATTAATTTAATATTAATTAATACTAAAATGTAAATAAGCAAATTTCAAGAGGCGCTTTAAAATTGTTATCAGAACCATGATAGATTTCACAGAAAATTCATGTTCCCCTACGAATAAGCTATAAGACTAACAATTTGACAATAATAACATTTTATTTTTTACTATTTCATGTAAATACTGATTCATATAAATACTTACCCTCAAGATGTTAAAAATATTTTTTACAGAGCACAACACTTCGACTGTTCACAATATATGAGCTTATGGAAGCATTTCTAGGCGCGTATTAATCAAATTTTTTACTATAAATGACTTATATTGAGATTAACAGGAGTATTTGCACTGACGTAATTCAATTACAGGAGCAATATAGGCATATATGGCATTTCAGCGGTCTAATATAATTACGTTGTAAGTAAAAGTAGACTTATAAAGTGGGCCCTTTTCGCGGTTTATATGTGGATATAAGTCTCATATAGTCCTCGATAAATGATGGTTCTAGGATAGTATAAAAACCACTTTTTGCTAGTTGGGTAGTAGGGTTAAAATGCAACAAATTAAGCCACCAAATGTTTTACCGAAGTTCAGTAGTTTTTGAGTTAGTAAGGGTTTTAGATTTTTTGTGAAAAATCCCAGATTAAATTATTTGAAGCCAATTTGAAAATTATTCACGGGGCGGCTGTACTGAAATTGGAGTTATTATCATAGTTGACGCCGTAGCGGATCGTTTTTAATAATTAAAAGTTCAAAATGACTAAAACTTTGGTGAAGATCACTAATCAAACATTTTTTTTTTGTAATTTTTGCTATTACTTCATACAAAATGTTGTCTTAGCACAAAAAAAAAAATACTACACCAGGTTCACAAATTATTAGTAAAATATCCTTGTCTTATCAGCTATCCAAAAAGGTATGAAAGTTAATACAAAGTCTTGGACTGCATTATGAAAATCGTTTTTGATTTAGTACAAGAAGGTGTTTATTCGGAAAATCAAATTAAACAATTTCGTGAAAATTATTATTATTTTTAATCAATATCAATTTGTGGTCTTTAATAACATGTATTTCACACGTTTTGTTCGAAGTGCTGCCCTCGGTTTCGAATACATGCTCTTATTCGCTTCCTCACTTCGGTTTTTGTGATTCTTGATGTGATTGTGGTCCTCATCTGGTCCACCGCATCTGTTATTCTCTCCCTTAGTTCTTCAATTGAATTTACGGGGGTCACATAAACTAGGTCTTTCATATGACCCCAGACGTAAAAGTCTAGCGGCGTCAGATCAGGGCTTCGTGCAGGCCACGGAATCGGCCCACCGCGCCCAATCCATCGGTTTGGATAGTTTTCATCCAGCAATTGTCGAATTGTGATGCGGAAGTGGGCTGGACATCCGTCATGTTGGTATATCATGTTTGCCCTTCTTTCTTCGGGTACATCCGTGAGCAGTGCTACTAAATGATTTCTTAGGAAATCTTCATAAAGTTCCCCATTTAATGTTCGGGGTAAAATATGTGGGCCTATTAACTTATCGTCGATAATACCCATCCAAACATTAAGCGAGAACTTACGCTGCGATGCGGTTGGTTTCAGTTTCTTAGGGTTTCCTTCTCCCTTCGGTGCCCAGTAATGTAAATTGTGGTAATTTGTGATACCATCACGGTCAAAACATGACTCATCGGTCCACAGAATGTTTTTCAAAAAGTTTTCACTTTCGGCATCGGCATTTAGCATGAAACGACAAAATTCAAGCCGTCTCTGCGGATCTCCCTCTTCTAATGACTGCACGGGTTGGTAGTGGTATGGATGTCGGCCTGACAAGTGAACTACAGACCAGACTTTCCACTGTGACATACCAAGCTCACGCGCTACGATGTTTGTAGATATGTTGGGCTCGTCAATAAAACGTTGAAGAATCAGCTCCTCGTCCTCAGCCGTGTATCTCCGAGAACGACCAGTGTCAATTTGCCTGCTTCTTTGAACACTGCCAGTTTCAGATAATCGCCGATAAGTCGATC
The DNA here is from genome assembly GCA_949629135.1 of Eremobia ochroleuca. Taxonomy (NCBI): domain Eukaryota; kingdom Metazoa; phylum Arthropoda; class Insecta; order Lepidoptera; family Noctuidae; genus Eremobia; species Eremobia ochroleuca. Next base: position 3,961,479 of record OX451413.1, on the reverse strand, counting down.
CGAAGACACTAACGTGGGGGAGTCGGCGGTTTGGAAAGCGCAGTTGATATGATCTTCGCGCCTCAGCAGCGTTACCGTCACAAAGTCCGTAACAGTACAATATGTCAGCGTATTCTTGATTAGAATATGCAGCCATAGTCAGCACTTATGAACGCACAGCACAACACAAGAGCAAGATATGGGGCAACAGTCAGGGATATAGCCAGATAACAAAACACGAACTTGCGCAACGTAGAGTTGTAACTAACTAACGCTGACGACCAGATTTTGTGAAGTCGCACCCTGTCTCGTACCGAGGGAACAATAGTGACCAATCATAAAGCTTGCCGAGTGTTTGGAATTCAAACGCAGGTAAAAACTACGAATAATACGAACAATAGGTCGACCGTCTCGCAATTTTACCTGCTCCCCATAAAACTTCTATCTTTCCCTGTCACACACGCAAAAGTATTGACAGTCATACCTTTTTGGATAGCTGATAAGACAAGGATATTTTACTAATAATTTGTACACCTGGTGTAGTATTTTTTTTTGTGCTAAGACAACATTTTGTATGAAGTAATAGCAAAAATTACAAAAAAAAAAAATGTTTGATTAGTGATCTTCACCAAAGTTTTAGTCATTTTGAACTTTTAATTATTAAAAACGATCCGCTACGGCGTCAACTATGATAATAACTCCAATTTCAGTACAGCCGCCCCGTGAATAATTTTCAAATTGGCTTCAAATAATTTAATCTGGGATTTTTCACAAAAAATCTAAAACCCTTACTAACTCAAAAACTACTGAACTTCGGTAAAACATTTGGTGGCTTAATTTGTTGCATTTTAACCCTACTATGATGTCCTGCAAGGAATACGTCGAGTTACCAGTAACCCTGTATACAGGTTGAAATTGAAAACATGCGACAAATCGAAATGAGAGCATGTACTCATCATTATGAACAACTTTTACTATGAGATAAAACCTGAAATCGCGAAAAAAAAAACCGCTGTTCCCTACATTTATGTTCGCATAACTCGTCAAAAAGTAGGAAACAGCTCATTTTTTTATCCAATTTCAGGTTTGGTCCCATGGTAAAAGTTGTTCATAATGATGAGTACAAACTCCCATTTCGATTTGTCGCATGTTAGTTTTCAATTTCACCCTGTATAGTAACTTTATAGCTAACGTATGTACTACAAGGTTCGACGTGATTGGCACTCGCGCGACTCGCTCACTCGCACACTCGCTCACTCGCACACTCTATCACTCGCACACTCGCACACTCGCTCACTCACACACTCGCTCACTCGCACACTCGCACACCATCAGACTCGCTCACTCGTACACTCGCTCACTTGTACACTCGCTCACTAGCAGATTCGCTCACACGCACACTTGCTCACTCGTACACTCTCACACTAGCAGACTCATACACTCACGCACTCGCTCACTCGCACAATCGCTCACTCACACACTCGTACACACGAGTCTGCTAGTGTGCGAGTGTTCGCACACTAGCAGACTCGCTCACTCGCACACTTGCAGACTCGCTCACTCGCTCACTCGCATATTCGCTCACTTGCACACTCGCAAACTCGCTCACTCGCTCACTCGCACACTCGATCACTTGCACACTCGCAAACTAGCTCACTCGCACACTCGCTCACTTGCACACTCGCAAACTCGCTCACTCCCTCACTCGCACACTCGCTCACTTGCACACTCGCTCACTCTTACACTCGCTCACTCGCTCACTCGCACACTCGCACACTAGCAGACTCGCTCACTCGCACACTCGCACACTTGCTCACTCGTACACTCGCATACTCGCTCACTTGCTCACTCGCATACTCACACACTCGCTCACACGCTCACTCGCACAATCACTCACTCGCACACTCGTAAACTTGCACACTCGCACATTTGCACACTAGCAGACTCGCACACTCGCTCACTCGTACACTCGCATACTCGTTCAATCGCTCACTCGCATACTCACACACTCGCTCACTCCCTCACTCGCTCACTCGCACACTCGTTAACATGCACGCTCGCTCACTCGCTCACTCGCACACTCGTTAACATGCACGCTCGCTCACTCGCTCACTCGCACACTCGCACACTAGCAGACTCGCACACTAGCACACTCGCTCACTCGTACACTCGCATACTCGCTCACTCGCTCACTCGCATACTCACACACTCGCTCACTCCCTCACTCGCTCACTCGCACACTCGTTAACATGCACGCTCGCTCACTCGCTCACTCGCACACTCGCATACTAGCAGACTCGCACACTCGCACACTCGCTCACTTGTACACTCGCATACTCGCTGACTCGCTCACTCGCATACTCACACACTCGCACACTCGCTCACTCGTACACTCGCATACTCGTAAACTTGCACACTAGCAGACTCGTTCACTCGCACACTCGCACACTCGCTGACTCGTACACTCGCATACTCGCTCACTCACTCACTAGCATACTCACACAATCGCTCACTCGCTCACTCGCACACTCGCACACTAGCAGACTCGCTCACTCGCACACTCGCACACTCGCTCACTCGAATACTCGCACACTCGCACACTCGCACACTCGCTCACTCGTACACTCGCATACTCGCTCACTCACTCACTCGCATACTCACACAATCGCTACTCGCTCACTCGCACACTCGTACACTAGCAGACTAGCTCACTCACACACTCGCACACTCGCTCACTCGTACACTCGCATACTCGCTCACTCGCTCACTCGCATACTCACACACTCGCTCACTCGCGAACTCGCTCACTCGCTCACTCGCACAATCGCTCACTCGCACACTCGTAAACTTGCACACTCGCTCACTCGCTCTTTCGCACACTCGCACACTAGCAGACTCGCTCACTCGCACACTCGCACACTCACTCACTCGTACACTCGCATACTCGCTCAATCGCTCACTCGCATACTCACACACTCGCTCACTCGCGAACTCGCTCACTCGCTCACTCGCACAATCGCTCACTCGCACACTCGTAAACTTGCACACTCGCTCACTCGCTCTTTCGCACACTCGCACACTAGCAGACTCGCTCACTCGCACACTCGCACACTCACTCGTACACTCGCATACTCGCTCAATCGCTCACTCGCATACTCACACACTCGCTCACTCGCTCACTCGCACAATCGCTCACTCGCACACTCGTTAACATGCACACTCGCTCACTCGCTCACTCGCACACTAGCAGACTCGCTCACTCGCACACTCGCACACTTTCTCACTCGTACACTCGCATACTCGCTCACTCGCATACTCACACACTCGCTCACTCGCTCACTCGCACAATCGCTCACTCGCTCACTCGCATACTCGCTCACTCGCTCACTCGCATACTCGCTCACTCGCTCACTCGCATACTCACACAGTCGCTCACTCGCTCACTCGCACAATCGCTCACTCACACACTCGCTGTCTCGCACACTCGTTCACTCGCACACTCGCACTCCATCAGACTCGCTCACTCGTACACTCGCTCACTTGTACACTCGCTCACTAGCAGATTCGCTCACACGCACACTCGCATACTCACACACTCGCACACTCGCTCACTCGTACACTCGCATACTCACACACTCGCTCACTCGCTCACTCGCACAATCGCTCACTCACACACTCGCTCACTCGCACACTCGCTCACTCGCACACTCGCACTCCATCAGACTCGCTCACTCGTACACTCGCTCACTTGTACACTCGCTCACTAGCAGATTCGCTCACACGCACACTCGCATACTCGCACACTAGCAGACTAGCTCACTCACACACTCGCACACTCGCTCACTCGTACACTCGCTCACTCGCTCACTCGCATACTCACACACTCGCTCACTCCCTCACTCGCTCACTCGCACACTCGTTAACATGCACGCTCGCTCACTCGCATACTCACACACTCGCACACTCGCTCACTCGTACACTCGCATACTCGTAAACTTGCACACTAGCAGACTCGCTCACTCGTACACTCGCATACTCGCTCACTCACTCACTCGCATACCCACACAATCGCTCACTCCCTCACTCGCACACTAGCAGACTCGCTCACTCGCACACTCGCACACTCGCTCACTCGTACACTCGCACACTCGCACACTCGCTCACTCGTACACTCGCATACTCGCTCACTCACTCACTCGCATACTCACACAATCGCTCACTCGCTCACTCGCACACTCGCACACTAGCAGACTAGCTCACTCACACACTCGCACACTCGCTCACTCGTACACTCGCATACTCGCTCACTCGCTCAGTCGCATACTCACACACTCGCTCACTTGCTCACTCGCACAATCGCTCACTCGCACACTCGTAAACTTGCACACTCGCTCACTCGCTCTTTCGCACACTCGCATACTCACACACTCGCTCACTCTCACTATCGCACACTCGCTCTTTCGCTCACTCGCATACTCACACACTCGCTCACTCGCTCACTCGCACAGTCGCTCACTCGCTCACTCGCATGCTCGCTCACTCGCTCACTCACATACTCGCTCACTCGCTCACTCGCTCTTTCGCACACTCGCACACTAGCAGACTCGCTCACTCTCACACTCGCACACTCGCTCTTTCGCTCACTCGCTCTTTCGCTCACTCGCATACTCACACACTCGCTCACTCGCTCACTCGCACAATCGCTCACTCGTACACTCGCACACTAGCAGACTCGCTCACTTGCACACTCGCAAACTCGCTCACTCGCTCACTTGCATACTCGCTCACTTGCACACTCGCAAAATCGCTCACTCGCACACTCGCTCACTTGCACACTCGCAAACTCGCTCACTCGCTCACTCGCATACTCACACACTCGCACACTCGCTCACTCGTACACTCGCATACTCGTAAACTCACTCACTCGCATACTCACACAATCGCTCACTCGCTCACTCGCACACTCGCACACTAGTAGACTCGCTCACTCGCACACTCGCTCACTCGTACACTCGCACACTCGCACACTCGCACACTCGCTCACTCGTACACTCGCATACTCGCTCACTCACTCACTCGTTAACATGCACACTCGCTCACTCGCACACTCGCACACTTTCTCACTCGTACACTCGCATACTCGCTCACTCGCACACTCGTACACACGCACACTCACTCACTTGAACACTCGACCACTCGTACACTCGTACACTTGCACACTCGCTCACTTGCGCACTCGCACACTCGTACACTCGCACACTAGCAGACTCGCTCACTCGTACACGCGCACACTAGCTGACTCGCTCATTCACACACGCGCACACTCGCTTACTCGCACACTCACTCACTCGCACACTTTCTCTTCTCACTCGTACACTCGCATACTCGCTCACTCGCATACTCACACACTCGCTCACTCGCTCACTCACTCACTCGCATACTCACACACTCGCTCACTCGCTCACTCGCACAATCGCTCACTCACACACTCGTTAACATGCACACTCGCTCACTCGCTCACTCACACACTCGCACACTAGCAGCCTCGCTCACTCGCACACTCGCACACTAGCAGCCTCGCTCACTCGCACACTATAATAATAATAATAATATAATAATAAATGTTTATTTGTACACATAAAAATGAAATCGAACATAAGTACAAGAGGATTCATGAAATACTGTACAAAGGAGTCACATTAAAGGGCGAACTGATGTCTCCTAAACTAGGCGAAAAGCCTGTGTTTTAGGAGTCAAAGTTCCTCCAGATATAATGGCATACAACTGGTATTAGCGTCATGCAAGTACTTATAAATGTAACATTTTTTAAACAAACAAAGCCTTAAATTGAAAACAGCATTTTGGTATATTAAGAGACAATTGCAATAAGATTCTCGGTTTCGTCGTACGTTAACTTCTGCAACCAGTTTGATAATTTAGTTTTAAGTTCATATTTAGTCAGGGTGTAAATAGGCATAACTTTGTGTATTCTATTATACAAACGGGAGCTAGATGCCGCATATTGTCGGCTGGCAAACATGGATCGGCATTGGACTACATCGCACACAGGAATACCTTTGCGTCTTCTCAGCTTATCATGGTCCAAATGTAGCGTAGAGTGTTTTCGAAGCACTGCACGGAGCACGAAAAGCTGTCTCACAGTCAAAACTTTAGCTTCTGTATAGAGTTGATTGGTCGAGAAATCCCTGCGCTTAAAGTGCATGACTTTCAAGATTGCCCTTTGAGCTCTTTCAACTTTAAGTATGGAGGTTTTGTAGGTTCCGCCCCAAACCGGGATACAGTATAAGATAATGGACTGGCAAAGGCTCTGGTAGACTATCAAGGCGAGATCGGGATCAGCGGAGTGCCTAAGTTCCTTAAATATATAAATTAATTTTCTGATCCTTGTACAAAGGGCTTCAATATGGGGTTGCCAACTAAGTTTATAATCAATATGGACTCCTAAATATTTTATGTCTGGGACCAAGGACAGAAATGGGCAGCTACAATCGGGTGCCACACCTGAGCAAATGTGGGCTTTAATTTGACCTGATTTCGGCGGAGGGGTTATAGTGTTTGGTAGCGAAAAACTAATTACCTTTGTCTTTGCTACGTTTAGGGTAAGTAAATTTTCTGAGAGCCACTCCATCACAAAGCGGAGCGACTGTTCCGCCCTCTTATTTGCACTATCCCAGTCAGTATCATAGACTATCAACGCTGTATCATCGGCGTACGTAAATATGTCGCAATTTGGGATATGTGCAAGACACAGGTCATTGATGTAGAGCAAGAAAAGAGAGGGCCCGAGGATGCTACCCTGCGGAACACCGAAGCTTATAAATCTATCATCACTCATTGTAGAATCAATTTTCACCTGTTGAGTACGATTTGAGAGATAGTCTTTAAATATGTCCAAAGCGAGGCCACGAATCCCTACGCTTTCCATTTTCGAGATCAAGATGGGGACAGAAACCGTGTCGAAAGCCTTGGATAAGTCAAGGAAGATACCGTAACATTTCATACCTTTGTCCAGGTTGTTAACTAAGGTTTTGGTAAGGTCAGCTACAGCATCCTCCGTTGATATTCCGGGTCTAAAACCATACTGATTGTCTGCAATGATTTTGTGTTTAGAGAGATATGCAACGAGACAATTGTTAAGTATCCTTTCGAATATCTTAGATAAAGAGTTCAGTACGGAGATTGGACGGTAGTTAGTTTCATTGGCTCTGTCTCCACTCTTGAAAATGGGGTGCACGACTGCTTTTTTGAGGATGTTGGGAAAGATTCCAGTATCAATAGCACGATTGAAGATATGCGTGATGGGTAAAGATAGTATTGCACTAGATTGTTTCAGCACTTTAGCTGATATGTTATCGTGGCCAACGGCACAATCAGAACGCAAAGTGACGATCAGCTTTTCTACTTGGGTTACATCTACTGGCATAATGACGAGAGAATGGCACGGTGGAGTCTGTGGAGGGGTTCTAAAATCATCGTTAGACCTCGGGTGAGGAATAACTTGAGAGGCTAGTTTACGACCAATATCCGTGAAGAAATAATTGACGCGGTTTGCTGAAGTTTTAGGATCATCAGTGAGTTGAAGAAGTTCTTTTGGAGATTGCGGTTGGGTAGTAGAGTTGGTAATACTTTTAATGGCTTTCCAAGTGGCTTTAGGGTTATTTCTGGCCTTCTCCAATTCGTTTTTATCATGCGCACGTTTAATTTTTTTTAATAGGTTGTTAAGGTAGTTACGATATCTTTTATACGTAATTTGGAGTACCGTATTTTCAGGATCTTTTCTTAATCTGTAGTGCATCCTGTCCCGGTTTCGAATACATCTAACCAAGCCCTGAGTCATCCATGGCTTTATAACACGAATCTTATTTTGGATGCGTATATATAGAGTGTGAGTAGCAATAACCTCTTGTAGTAATTTTATAAACAATTCTGCGGCCAAGTTGGGGTTCATCTCATTCAAAACTGGGCTGAAATCGGTACTTTCAAGGTCTTGATGAATTGCTTGGAGGTTGTAACGGGAAGATGTAATTGGGTTATTTTTAATAAAAGAGCCCTTGATTCTGAGGGACAGGATGATTGGCAGGTGGTCGGTGATGTGTGTCTGGACTACTAAAACACGTGCTGTATTTTTAGTTTTTAATAGAACATGATCTAAGCAGTTTCCTGATCTGGTAGGGCGAAGGTGCGCAGGGAGCAATCCAAGAGTGGCAGTAAGTGTAAGATAATGATCTGAGTTTCGGTCAAGGTTATTAGGTTTAATATCTACATTTAGATCTCCAATTAGAACCACATTGTGAAATAGACTCATAGTGCTGGCTAAACTGTTTAGGCTATTATAAAAGTGATCCAAATTAGTATATGAGGGGGAGCGATACAAACAGATGATAGCGGTATTGTCCGTGGTGCAAACAAGACAGTTAGCTCCATGAAAAATGGGTTCGTGCACATTGCATCGTAGGCATGTCTTCGTGAATATTACAACTCCGTCGTTTTGTGATCTGTTGTTTACAGAAGCGTGGCATGTATATCCCTGCATAAAAGGATTAGGTCCAGATACTTTAAGCCAGCACTCAGTGAGCACAATGACATCAAAAAAAATTTTAGTGATGGACAACATAGTGGTGAATTGATCGAAATTCTTTTTAATACTCCTAATGTTAATATGTATTATTTTTAAGTTTGCATTGGGTTGTGTAATATATTCTGAGCATCTGTCGGGAGAGCATTCATACGATGAAGCTATCGACATACTGTCGAGTTCGTTGGATATAGAAGTAATGTTAGCCATTGGAATTTGAGGGAGCAGTAGAAGCGATTGTACAAGAATAGAAGCATGAATAAAATACAAAAACCACCCGAGAAAAAAACACCAATTGATTATGTCTAGAAATATCTGCTGACAATAAATCAACTGTAACTTGATAGTTCAGAGTGCGTAAACCTGGGTTGCAGTAGTCAATCTCATTACAAATTTTAAAAACATTTGGGTTGAATACTGTATGAACATGTAAAGTAGTAAAATATTTTTCATATTGTTTCAGACACAAAATTGGGGTTTTAGCCCTAAAATTAAAGAAATATGTAAGTAATATGGAAGCATGCAAATAATAACTATAAGTAGGAATGTAGGAAAACGTAAAAGATAAAAAAGATAAAGAGCAGTGTAGTCATTGCTTTTTAACTAGAGAGAGCAAACATTTTTCGGACCTTATTTGCGTCGGTTTCTCATTCCGATCATTGGGATCTTTTCTCAGGAGAATTCTACCATAAGAATTCCAACAAGAGAACTTGTTAGCCTTTGCAAATACCCGTGTATCATAAAATAGCTTTTTCTTGGATGGCATAAGGTGTTCATCAACGTAGATTGGCTTCTCGCACACTTTCTCACTCGTACACTCGCATACTCGCTCACTCGCACACTGGTACACACGCACACTCGCTCACTTGAACACTCGATCACTCGTACACTCGTACACTCGCACACTCGCTCACTTGCGCACTCGCACACTCACTCACTCGTACACTCGCATACTCGCTCACTCGGTCACTCGCTCACTCGTACACTCGCACACTAGCAGACTCGCTCACTTGCACACTCGCAATCTCGCTCACTCGCTCACTCGCACACTCGCTCACACGGACACTCGTACACTCACATACTCGCTCACTCGCACACTCGCTCACTCGCACACTCGCTAACTCGCACACTCGCTCACTCGCACACTCACTCACTCCCTCACTCGCACACTAGCTCAGTCGCACACTCGCTCACTCGCACACGCGTACACTCGCACACTGCTCACTCACACACTCGCTCACTCGTACAGTCACACACTCGCTCACTTGCACACTTGGTCACTCGTACACTCGCACACTAGTAGACTCACTCACACGCACACTCGCTCACTCGTACACTCACAAACTAGCAGACTCGCTCACTCGCACACTCGCTCACTCGTACACTCGCACACTAACAGACTCGCTCACTTGCACAATCGCTCACTCGTACACTCGCACACTAGCAGACTCGCTCACTCGCACACTCGCTCACTCGCACACTCGCTCACTCGCACACTCACTCACTCGCACACTCGCTCACACGTACACTCGTAAACTCACATACTCGCTCACTCGCACACTCGCTCACTCGCACACTCGTTAACTCGTACACTCACACACTAGCAGATTCGCTCACTCGCACACTTACTCACTTGCAAACTAGCTCACTCGCTCACTTGCACACTCGCTCACTCTTACACTAGCAACTCGCTCACTCACACACTCGCTCACTCATACACTCGCACACTAGCAGACTCGATCACTCGCACACTCGCTCACTCGCACACTCGCTCACTCGTACACTCGCACACTCCCTCACTCGCACACTAGCTCACTCGCACACTCGCTCACTCGCACACGCGTACACTAGCACACTGCTCACTCGCACACTCGCTCACTCTTACACTAGCAACTCGCTCACTCACAGAAAGAAAGTGTGCGAGTGTGCGAGTGAGCGAGGCTGCTAGTGAGCGAGTGTACGAGTGAGCGATTGTGCAAGTGAGCGAGTCTGCTAGTGTGCGAGTGTACGAGTGATCGAGTGTGCGAGTGAGCAAGTGTGCGAGTGAGCGAGTATACGAGTGAGCGAGTGTACGAGTGAGCGATTGTGCAAGTGAGCGAGTCTGCTAGTGTGCGAGTCTGCTAGTGTGCGAGTGTACGAGTGAGCAAGTGTGCGAGTGAGCGAGTATGCGAGTGTACGTGTGAGCGAGTGTGTGTGTGAGCGAGTCTGCTAGTGTGCGAGATTATGAGTAACACTCGCTCACTCACTCACTCGCACACTCGCTCACTCGTACACTCGCACATTAGCAGACTCGCTCACTCACACACTCGCTCACACGTACACTCGCATACTCGCTCACTCGCACACTTGCTCACTCGCACACTCGATCACTCGTACACTCGCACACTAGCAGACTCGCTCACTTGCACAATCGCTCACTCGTACACTCACACTAGCAGACTCGCTCACTCGCACACTCGCTCACTCGCACATTCACACACTCGCTCACTCGTACACTCGCACACTAGCAGACCCGCTCACTCGCACACTCACTCACTTGCACACTCGCTCACTCGCTCACTTGCACACTCGCTTACTTGCACACTCGCACACTAGCAGACTCGCTCACTCGCACACTAGCAGACTCGTACACTCGCACACTAGCCGACTCGCTCACTCGCACACTCGCTCACTCGTAAACTCGCACACTAGCAGACTCACTCACTCGCACACTCGCTCACTCGTACACTCGCTCACTCGCTCACTCGTACACTTGCACACTCGCTCACTCGCTCACTCGCACACTCGCTCACTTGCACACTCGCAAACTCGCTCACTCGCTCACTCACACACTCGCTCACTTGCACCCTTCGTGCGCGAATTTTTTTCTTTCTTCTTAAAAAACGTTGCCCCTAGCGTTGAAAAAAGCAGGGGAAATTCCCGTTTCTTTCCAATTCCGTTGTTTTTTTTTTTCAATGTTTCATTCGGAACTAGCTCGTAAATTGATAAAACTATTTATACAACTGACAGCTAGAATACGTTTCTTTCATATTTTTCGATTTTATTTAAAAAAAAAACATGAAATATACATGAAATATATATATTATAGATATATATATACACACATAAATATTTATATATTATAGTAAATCGTATGTATGTGTTTATAACCTATTTATGTATTTGTCTAGTTTTTTTTTTTATTATTTTTATTATCGTCGTGTCAACCAAAGCACCTCCCATCTCTTCACCACCCTTGGTTGACTGGTAGAGAATGTGTAAGGCATTACGTCCACATTTGTAACTTTTATGCAAAAAGTTTAAATAAATAAATACGCGTGATTTGGCAGAGACTTGGCTGTAATCATTCGAGCGTCGAGGCTTATTTACACAAACTCGGCTATCGTAAAGTAATGGCACGATGGATTCCATTCCACATCAACTAACTGACAGTCGTCGTCAAGTCAGCGTTAGTATTTGTGAATCGCTTCTTTTTCAGCCACATCCGAAAGAGTTTCTTGAAGATCTGGTAACTGACTATGAGAGCTGGATTCTCTATGATAACAACACACGGCACGCCGTCTGGCTTCCTTACGACGCAGAGCCACCAACGCAGCCAAATCCGAACCGTCACTCACGCAAGTATCTTCTCTCCGTTTGGTGGGATGCGAAGGGACCACTCTATTACGAGCTTCTCCCTGCGAGAAGGACGATTACGACTTCCATTTATACTGAACAGCTTCTGAAACTGGCTGACGCAATAAGAGAAAGATAATCGTAGAGCTTGGATGGCACCCGGTTGCCCACCCACAGTACTCACTGGATCTCGCGCCACCCGACTATCACTTGTTCCGACCACTAAAGCTTTGCAAAATGGCAGTGGATAATTCCTTTTCTGCACAGCCTCCGGAATTCTGGGCGCAGGGCATCAACAATCTACCAACTAGATGGGCCAGAGTAATAGAGTTATTTGGGGATTATATTACTGATTAATTATTGTAAATAACAAAGTTATCAATAAATTAATTAAGTCTTATATCTTGGTGCAAGACTTTTCCGCCAACCTGATGTAAATAGAAATACATTATAAAAAATATATATATTCTAGCTAGTAATCTTATCAGGAGAGGTTACGAGAGCAACGAGATTGGATGACCCATTTCTCTTCGTTGACTCACTATAATAACTTGATATCATAAATAGTACTTATTTACCATAATCGTAACAAAGCGTCTCGCTTGTTTTTCTCAAAGCGGATCCAGGCTCGTGTTTAAATAATAACAGCCGCACGGGTTAAACAACGCTTGTGTTCCATCTGTTCATGGGTAACCATACATTACATACTGAGACCCCTCCGTGCCTCGGAAAGCACGTTAAGCCGTTGGTCCCGGCTATCATTCGTGGATCTATCGACAGTCGTTACGGGTCGTCAGTAGCCCGAAAGTCTGACAACCAGTCTTACCAAGGGGTATCGTATTACCCGGTAACTGGGTTGTGGACGTTAGATAGGCAGTCGCTCCATCAGGTGGAAGCCAGCAGGCGACGGGTGCGGGCGTTTCACTCTCGCCTGCATTGCACAGGCTTACACCAGTGCCGGACGGGAATGGCCAGGTGTTCCCGGCCCATCCCGTAGCCCCCCACCCGGGGGGACATGCAGGGCCCGCTAGCTAAAAAAAAAAAAAGGCAGTCGCTCCATGCACACTGTTCGTAGAACTTTGACAGTCGTTAGGGGTCGTCAGAAGACGACAGTCTGACAACGGTTTCGTGTTACCCAGTAACGTGAGTTTGTGAGGTCAGAAAGGCAGTCGCTCCATGTAAAATACTGGTATTCAGCTGCGTCCGGATAAACTAGAAGCCGACCCCATGGTTGTGAAAAAGCTAGGCAAGTGATTGGCAAAGGTGTATACTAATATTTCTTCTCAGTTGCAGCCCGGAGTCGGGTTTGATGCCCGGTTGCTGGCAATAGAAATGTCCTCTGCTACATGGCAAAATATGGGTGTTACTATAAATAAAGTATGCTTTTACTTCCCGCTTTGGGGTAAACAAAGAAATAAAATAAAGAAAACACTTTTATTTGCGGTAAACATGACGCAGAGAACGAACACAAACACAAAAATGAATAAGTTACAGACTTGATGTTATATTACATTACAGAACATACGCACGGTAGTACCTATATTATAAGTATTTTAATAGGTTATAACTGTCTAGTATATGCATGGCCTAGCATGAAACGTGGCGTTATTAGACCTGTATAAAAACCTGTTTAGCATGAGTACATAATCACCTCATAATTTTTCTATGAAATCACAGAGGAAGATGCATACATTTGCATAATATTGTAATAATATGCAAACAGAAGTAGGACGCATCATATACAACGTGTAACGTTAAATGCGCAAAACCTGAAAATAGTTTGATCAGAATAACGAACAGAATTAATTGAACCACTTTTTAATATAAGTCACATTTTTCAAAAAATCTTCATTTTAAACGTTGCCGTGTCTATTTATTAATAGGTCAAGCAAGCCAATGTCAGCGCGGCGCAGCGGCCCGGTGACGACTCCTCCCTCGATAAAGCGTCGTCGCAGACGCAAGAAACGATCAGAATGGCCAGTAAAACTAAAACAGCACATAAAACCTTTACAATTATTTTAATGACTTATTTTCTCTCTGAAATAAGTCAATTGAATTAAACATCAGTTGGGGTGTCTGAGGTTTTGCGCATTTAACGTTACACGTTGTATAAGCCAAGGCAGATTTCAAAATAACTCGAGGGTTTCATTGGTGAATTAAAACCCTTTAACTGTCCAAAAATGAAGCGTAAGCATAAATAGGCAACAGCCGGTCGATTCCGTAAAAATCTCACCGTGAAATCATAAGTGAAGTGAGCACTTAAGGGTCAATTTATACTAGCGCAGAGTCGAAGCGCATCGAAGCGTCAAATTCTTTACGCGCGCGTATTCGCCAGAATACGCGCGCACTGTTTTAGGTGTAGTAATGGGCATCAACAGCAGTGCTATTGAATCACTTGCCAGTTGACTCTCGTAGCTGAAACGTGTGTAAAATGGTTGACATTGATGTTGCTATGATATTACTTATGCACCAGGAAAATTAATTTTTCGTCCGAGTCCATCGTGATCAACACCGACGCAGGCCAATTTCCGACTGATGAGGCGTGGGTTCGCTAGTGGGCGCACGGTTACGCGAGAATGCGCGCGCACCAATCAGCGTTGTTCACGCATAGACGCGCGAATTCCGAAGAATGCGCGCGTCTTTTTAAAATCTCAGAAGTAATGTGTGCGTTACGCTGTGGAGTTATGGTTGAATTTGTTATGTTCAGTTTTGGATAGACGCTTCGATGCGATTCGACTCTGCACTAGTATAAATTGACCCTTATAGTGTCAATACCTACCATTACGGAATGACAGCCGTGCAATTCTGTATTTGTATGTATGTATGTAAGTATATTCTCATAGTATTTGTTTAGTTTTTTAAGTAAATAATTGATTACGATTTTATGTATTCTTTTTGTCTCCTTTACTCTTTCACACGCTGTCTACATCTCTCTATCTAATGTCCTATCGCAGGTATGCTGGAAGAGATTTCTTATGAAATAAGCATCACCTTTGTATCTATTTTCTGTTCTCTTTTTTCTTGTCTGTTTATATATGTGTGTACATAAATGGTAAAAAAAATAACCATCTCACCGTGAAAGCTTGGGTGAAGTGAGCGTGGAGTGAGCTGTCATTCGCTAGGGATTAACACTATTAAGTGCTCACTTCACTTATGATTTCACGGTGAGATGGTTACAGAATCGCACGGCTGATTCCAATAATTTTTACAGCATGTTATATTTTGTCCCAAAAATATTTAAAAAGGATACAAGTTGGACACCAAGCGACACTAAGTACATATTATTATGCGCACAACACAGGTCACGGCCGGTCGGCCGGCGGCGCGGGGGCGCCGCGTGGTATGTGGTAACCATATTTTTTTACGGACAAGCAGGTAACATAACAAGCTTATAGCTTTGTGGTTTTTCATGATACAGTTTTGTAATTTTGTACATAGATTCTTTACATAAAAATACTAGACACGTGTCTCGGGTTTCGTGTATACTAAAACTATTGTTGTAGATTACAAGCCGTGTCCCCGATGGGATTTCTCATCTGCCAAAATTACGAATTTCTATAGAAATTTTCATTATCTATTTAACCCCTTTAGGGAATGAAATTATTGAAAATTGATTATAATAAGAACAGCAGCAGTGGTCAGATAGTTGAACATATATTCGTGGTCCATATTTTTATGTGCAAGTGACAAGTATAAAACATAAACAACTCGTAACTATGAATATTTAAAATCAGACAGACATGTGTAAATAGGATTATACACAAGCCAGTGGCATACAATATGCGACCTCCAATACGCCCCCTTAATCTATTACACATGCGTATGATCCCATCTGTACTTGTCAGTACTCGGTACATAAAACTAATTAAATTACTAACACTTCTGTGTCCGTCTGTACTACGCTGTACCCAAAAGTAGAGTACAAAAACAGAAGAAATCTAACAAAATAAGGCATGCATAACGAAATAAAATTTAGAAAAAATTATCTATTACACAAAACACTATTAAAAAACATAACACATCAAAACATCTAACTAGTCATTCGCCCTCTTAATAGAATAATTTGACATGGATAAATCCTTTAAAAATTCTCTAAGCTTCGGGCTGTGAACACTTTTAGTTAAAATGTCCGCTATCATCTTATCAGTTGAAATGTACCTTATTTCAACTTTGTTATCCAGTACACACTCACGAATAAAATGATACTTGATGTCTATGTGCTTTGTTCTATTATGCATCATTTTGTTAGCTGCAATTTTATGCGCCGACTGATTGTCATTATAAATTACTACCGCTTTACTATCCACAGCTGTCAAACTGCTCAGTAAACTACGTAAATAAAGAGCTTCCTTCGAAGCTTGACTCAATCCTATGTACTCTGCCTCTGTGGAGGACAAGGATACTGTCGCTTGCTTCCTACTCTCCCATGACACAATATTTTTACCTAGTCTGAAAATTAACCCCGTAAAAGACTTCCTATCAAGTGCCCCTCCCCAATCTGCATCAACGTAGCCTCGTAAGTCTAAATCTCCTGACTTCCTAAAAGTAAGACAAAGGTTAGACGTACCCTTCAAATACCTTAAGATCCGTTTCGCACATTTAAAGTGTATTTCGTCATAACACGAATTAAATTGTGAAAGCACACTTACCGCATGTGCTATGTCTGGTCGCGTATTACAGGCTAAATAGTTTAGACACCCTATTAAGCTTTGATATGGCAGATTGCTATGGGAATTTGTCGATCTTTCTAATTTCATACCGACTTCCATTGGGGTCGAAACTGGTTTGGCGTCTGTCATGTTGAAGTCATTCAAAATATCTAAAATGAACTGTTGCTGATCTAGACAAATTACATCTTTATCTCTTCTCAGCCTCATGCCTAAAACATGCCTAGCCGCGCCTAAATCTTTCACTTTAAACTTGTCAAGCAAATCGGTTTTTAATTTTTGCTTTTCTTGTTCACAATTTCCAAAAATAAAAAGGTCATCTACGTAAATAACGACAATTAACTTCTTATTGTTTTTAAGCTGCTTTTGATACAAACACGGTTCTATTTTTGATTGCACAAAACCTAAATTCAACATTTCTTTGTCTAATTCCTTGAACCAAGCATTCGAAGCTTGTTTCAATCCATACAAAGAACGCTGCAGCTTACATACTCTGGTTTCTTGACCTTTGACTACTGCTCCTTTCGGTTGGAGCATGTAAATATCCTCTTTAATCTTACCATATAAAAACGCGGTCGTGATGTCCCACTGGTCAATAAACCAACCGTATTCAACAGCTAGCGAGAACAATAATCGTAGCGTGGAGCTTCTAACTACAGGAGAATAAGTCTCAGTATAGTCTACACCACATACCTGTGTGAACCCTTTCGCTACTAGTCTAGCCTTGTACTTCGTTACCTTGCCATCGCTATCTCTTTTGATTTTGAACACCCATTTGCACTGGATAGGCTTCTTATCAGCTGGAAGATCCACCAACGTCCAAGTTTGGTTCTCTCTTAGTGACATAAGTTCATCATCTATCGCTTTTTGCCATAAGTCACTATCGGGTCTCGCCAACGCTTCATTAATATTCAATGGATCACCATCAAGAGTGCTCTCCTTGGCATACATAACATTGCATCCGTACCGATCAACTTGTCTGCGTTCTCTTAAAGGATACCTTCTTTCTGATTCAGGTATTATCACTTCCTCTTCAGTCAATACGTCGTCAGGTACTTGCTCTGTTAGTACTGGTTCAGGTCCTATCTCCTCCGATACTTCTATGTTCTCTTCTACAGCATCACGGTACGCATCATCGTGAGTCTCCAAGAGTTCTGATCTGTTTGTTGATCTGTTTGTTAAACTGGAAGGAACAGAATCTGTATTCAGGTTTATGATCACTTCCGACTCTTTCACGTTTTCTTTCTGAAGAAAAACGTTTTCCAGAAATTTGACATCTCTTGCAGTTGTCACTTCACCTGTCTTAGGATTCATCAGACGATAACCCTTCTGATTATCTGGATATCCAATAAAAATCATCGGTTCCGTCTTCATATCCAGTTTACGTCTCTTTTGTTTTGGTATCAATCTATACGCCAAACAACCAAAGATTTTCAGATGACTTACATCCACATCTTTTCCAGTCCAAACCTTCTCTGGTACTGCATTATTCAATGCTTTCGTGGGGCTTCTGTTTTTTAAGTAAACAACAGTATTAACAGCCTCGGCCCAATACTTCTTGCTCAAGTTCGATTCTGACAGTAATGTTCTGGCCTTTTCTATTATAGTCCGATTCGCTCTTTCTGCAACAGAATTTTGTTCCGGCGTGTACGGTACAGTCGTCTGGTGTTTTATACCTGCAGACTTCAAAAATGATTTAAATTTACCATTACAGTACTCTGCGCCGTTGTCAGATCTCAGACATTTAATAGATTTACTAGTCTCATTCTCGACTTCCGCCTTGTATTCACGGAACTTCTCAAAAGTTTCGCTTTTGTTCTTCAAAAAATAAACATGCGTCTTCCGAGTATAATCGTCGATAAATAGAAGAACATACCTCGAACCACTGAACGACGGCTCCTCGATTGGTCCACAAACATCGCTAAAAACCAACTGTAAGACCTCGTTTGCTCTCGTACCTTGGTTTTTAAAAGGACTTTTGCATGTCTTTCCTTCAACACATGGAATACACGGCTCGCATAAATCAGTACTCTTGAATTCCATACCACTTACTAAAACTTTCATTTTATTCATATAATTACGCGATAAATGAGCTAATCTTTTATGCCAAATGTTCGAAATATTTTCATTTTGTTTTGACAATGTCACATTCACGACGTTATTTTTCTTTTCTGTCAATTCATAAATTCCGTCGACCTCTTCACATGTTGCAACCATTCGATTCTTATTTTGAATGATGCAACCTCCTTTGTCAAAATTCATGGAATATTTTTTCTTGGTCAAATCGCTCACCGAAATTAGGTTCATGGATAAATCAGGAACATGTAAAACGTTTTCTAAAATTAATTTTTCGTTTTCGCTGACTTGTGGCTCAGCATTTCCTCGTCCTTTAACCAACAATTTCTCGCCGTTTGCTACTGCAATCTTCATGTTACCTTTTTCAGGTGTATAAGACAACAATTTGTTTTTATCGTGGGTCATATGATTTGAGCACCCACTGTCTAAATACCACTTGTCTTTGTTTATCGCCTCCTTTGTATTCAGGCAGATATTCGCGGTTTTGATCCGCTCCTTGCATTCGGACGCCTTGTGGCCTTGCTTGTGGCACTTATAACACTTGTAGACAAACTTCTGCTTACGATCGTTAGTTTTAATATTAGATCTTGCATCGTTCTGTACTTTACGTGTAACTAAGGCTTGTTCGTACTCTGTGTTCAACTTACTTTGTCTACTTCCTTCTTGTAACAATTTCATTTTAATTTGCTCTAACGTGATCTCTTTTCCACTATTATCTACAGCCATTATAAGAGGGCTGTAATCAGCAGTCAACCCACCCAGCAAAATCGATATGATCCAATCATCAGGGATTTGAGCATCAATATCGGACAATTGTTGTGTCAGGAATGTAATTTTGGATATAAAGCTTTCCATAGAATCGAAATTCTGTAACTTACAGTTGAAAAGCTCTCGCTGAATATGTATGCGTCTTCCCCAACCTTTGTCTTCATACGCTTTCTGTAAGCTGTTCCAGGCTTCTTTCGCAGTCTTCGCATTGTAGACGTGGGTAAAGCACTCTGGTTCTAACAACAAGCATATTGTCGTTCGTGCCTGCCGGTCTACGTCAGCATTTACTACATCTGTAGAAATTACTCCCCACCAGTTTTTATTCTCCAAGTAATTTCGCACCAAGAATTTCCAGTTTGGGTAGTCGGACGATCCTTTCAGCTTCTTTATTCCACTTATGCCACCTTCAGCAGACATAATTGAAATTTCGTAAATTTCACACTTATCGTACTCAATTAATATTAAAACCACTCAACTTATTATGCTCTAGCACTATCAGAGCATGCAAAAGGGCAATAACTTATTAACCTTTTATTCTGGGCCCATAACCTATTGAAAATTGATTATAATAAGAACAGCAGCAGTGGTCAGATAGTTGAACATATATTCGTGGTCCATATTTTTATGTGCAAGTGACAAGTATAAAACATAAACAACTCGTAACTATGAATATTTAAAATCAGACAGACATGTGTAAATAGGATTATACACAAGCCAGTGGCATACAATATGCGACCTCCAATAGAAATTTCAAAAATCCTTCCTTTGGTGCTCACTTTCGTTACAGGAGGAACGTTTGCACAAAACTTCATGCTTCTAAGCCCAGTGGCCCTAGACTGTGCGTTGTCTGTCATGAATTAATTTAAGATTTTTCTTCAGTTGATTTACTATGAGGAGCACCACTGCTCCTCATAGGAAATCAACTGCACCCAGAACCCAGAAGAACAGAACCCAGTGGAATCGGCCCCGACTTACAAGTTGTAGGTTGAGAGCTCGAACCCAGACAAGCACTACATGAAGAGTCTTAATGTCAAGACCCCTCCGTGCCTCGGAAAGCACGTTAAGCCGTTGGTCCCGGCTGTCATTCGTGGATCTATTGACAATCGTTACGGGTCGTCAGAAGCCCGAAAGTTTGACAACCAGTCTTACCAAGGGGTATTGTATCACCCAGTAACTGGGTTGTGGACGTTAGATAGGCAGTCGCTCCATGTAAAATACTGCGTTAGACTGGAAGTCGACCCCAACATGTTTCAAAATCAAAATCAATCAAAATCAAAAGTCATTTATTCAAACTAGGCTGAGAATCAGCACTTTTCGAACGTCAAAATTACAAATGACAGTCCCCCAAAACGCCCGCCCTTCACCACTTCCTAGTGCTTTCGCTGGGAAGAAGAAGTGGCGCAACAAACTCCCCAGCAGAAGAAGAAGTTTGGGAAAAGGCTAGTAACATTATGATAATGATGGCTTAGTTACACCATTTATAACTCAAGAACGGATTGATTCTGAGGCGGCACGAAGTCCGCAGGATCAGCTAGTGGCACTGTGGTCTGATGATACCAGACTATGTTTTTTCTTCATCGTAGAACCGACAAAATGACATTGGGAATGTCAAATTCGTTCAATAAATTGTTGTTTTTGATAGCGGTCATCACTAGGCACCTACTTTTTAAGCTTTTTATATACGAAACAACATGACAAAAAACTGCCAAGTGTTATTTGAACTCGCACACAGAGTTCCGTACCACCTTACAATATTTAAAACAAATATTTTTAACCGACTTCAAAAAAAGGAGGAGGTTATCAATTCGACTGTATTTTTTTTTTTTTTTTTTTTTTTATGTTTGTTACCTCATAATAACCGACTGGGTGAACCGATTTTCATGATTCTTTTTTTATTTGAAAGCTGGTGCTTCCCGTGTGGTCCCATTGCCACCATTTCAATATCTGATGATGGGATCTTGTAGAAATCGGGGGAACTCTTCAATAAATAACAGCAGATTAACCGCGATTGTTGCTATAGCATATCTAAGCATTGTTTACACCATCACACAACATAATATCACGCCTGTACTCACTACAAAGGTTATATTTTTTTTTTTATTATAATAATAATTAATACCAGTAAAACAACCGCGATTGCTGCTATCGCATATGTATGCATTGTTTACGCAATCGCACAACATAACATCACGTCTGTACCCTATAAACGCAGATGCAGCTTCCTGTCACTGATATTTACATAGCAAGTAGTGTTTATATGAATTTGACTGGGGTAGATATAACTAAAAATTGAAAAATAAAAAATTTTATATAAAAAAAAACAACCGACTTCCAAAAAAACACTACAAAGTGAAAAATAATTTTAATTTCGGAAGTCGGTGTCAAAAAACCAAAATGCGTAACCAACGACACCGACTTCCAAAATTAAAATTATTTTTCACTTTGTAGTGTTTTTTTGGAAGTCGGTTGTTTTTTTTTATATAAAATTTTTTTTATTAATACTTTAGTACACAAAAACAAGTTTCTTGTATGGGAACCTATTTTTTTTTATTGGCTAATGGGCCCGCTTTTGACTTCGATCAAGCTTGATGGAAAGCGATGGATGAGGTCTATGATGGAACGAGCGTGCCCAGAAGATGCCTAAAGCACCGGAACTCCCACGCAGCGACGAAACACAGCAGGCTGCTTGACGTCGGACTCCGGTGGGAGGGTGGTCGCAAACCAGGCGGGTGATAGCCCTACGACCGCAAGGGAAAAATTGGCCAGTCAAATAAGGTGTTGGCTGTGATTGTCGAGGATGCGCCGAGCGCTCGGTTCAGTTGAGTAACTGACGGAACAAACTGCACGAGGAGGCTTCTTCATGCATCCCAAAAAAATAATTTGATTTTTTACTTTTATTACTTGTTGCTATAGAAGCCATAGCAGTACACACTGTGAAACCTACCTACCTACCTACCTACCTATTATGGTTTAAAAGATACAGACCTGTGACAGATGAACGGACAGCGGAGCCTTAGTAATAGAGGTCCCGTTGGCACCGTTTGAGTACGGAACCCTAAAAATTAAATAAACTTGGAACATTCATGTCTTTTAACAAGGTTAGCACCTTGCAACCTGTGGAGGGATGAATTTGGACTAAGAAAGAGGAACCAGGATCAAAGCTAGTGGCGTTCTGTAGTTTCAGCTGCCAATAGAATAGAATACTCTTTATTATGTACACCATATAAATTACAGACATTTTACAAACGGTGACACAATGGGCGGTCTTATCGCTAAGAGCGATCTTTTAAAGACAACCTTTGGATGGATTGAAAAGGGAAGGCGATACAAATACTGTAGGTTGTCTGTGGTGTACCATTTACACGATACAATGAATACATACATAAAGTATATTATACTAATCTAAATAAATATATACATATAACAATAGACATGAAACAGGAATAAAGAAAATATAATGGTGCTGTTTAAGGAGAGACGAAGTGCATTTTTATCATAATTTTAAAAGCGGACAAAGATTCAGCACGCCTTACCGACACTGGCAAGTCATTCCATAACCGTACTACCTTCATCATCTGCCTAGCTTTTTGCCAACTATATTAGGTCGACTTCCAGTCTAACCAGATACAGCTGAATACCAGCCGGTCGATTCTGTAAAAATCTCACCGTGAAATCATAAGTGAAGTGAGCACAATCCCTAGCGAATGACAGCTCACTCCACGCTCACTTCACCCAAGCTGTCACGGTGATTGCATAACACACTATTAATCAGATGGTTACAGAATCGCACGGCAGTATTTTACATGGTGCGACGGTCTATCTGACTTACTAGGTAACACGACATCCCTTGGTAAGACTGATTGTCAGTCTTTCGGGCCTCTGACTATACGTAAAGGCTGTCAAAGATCTAAAAATGACAGCCTGACCAACGTGGTTGGATCTAATATCGCTTGGCAGGAGTTGGGGGGTAAAAGGGGTTAAAGCTGGTAGGGGTTGGGTCCCCGATCATAACTCTACCACTCTTATTAAAAGGTAATACAATTTTTCAAGATTTTTCTTTTTATATCTACCATCAACTCAGAAGCGAAAACGAAACGTTAAAAAGGGCGATTGAAAATCAAATCTGTCTTAGTATAATTTCCGTGGTGCAAAATCGATAAAACGAAACGTAAAAAAAAAAGACTTTTTTTGTTGTTTTATTTGTTTTTATAACAACCTAGAAATTCTGCTCAGAAGAAAGTTAGTGCACCCACACTGATCGTATGTGTACACAAGGCAATGTACTGGAGACCGTTGTAAGGAGATTTATTAAAGATATACTGATTTAAAAAAAAAAATCTACAATTATGGAGTCAAGAGTATGTAGAAATTTAATGTATTTTTTTTTGTTAATATTTCTTTTAAATAAGAAGTAGATAGCTTCGAAAAACTGCACAAAACGGCTTGCGCGGCGTTTTGGTCGGGGAGGCGCCTTAATAGGAGAACTTAGGATGCAAGAGCGAGCGAAGCGAGCTCCGTACTTGGGGCATCCGACACGGACAGGTTAGGTTCGAAAGAGATGGCGGGGTCTAGTGAGCGAGCGTTGCGAGTGAACTCAGACCCCGCCATCCCCGTCGCGGTTATTTTTTTTAGGGTAGCAATAAAACGAGTGACTGTAAATTACAATTTTAAGTGTCAAAATTAATTAATTTGGGTTATATAATTACTAAGTGAGCGACTGACTGTAAGTGATGAAAAATCAACAGAATAGTATCTTACAAACATTAATTTGAGTTACTTAAAATACAAAATGAGCATAATAATAAGGCGTAGTCGACGGAGCCCCGCTTCGCGGGGCCCCTATTTCTGTCTGCAGGGTTTAAAGGAACCTAACACGAAGCGGACCTAACCTGTCCGTGTCGGGGTGCCCCAAGTCACGAGCTCGCTTCGCTCGCTCTTGCATCCTAAGTTCTCAAGTTCAATCTTGTGTTTTTCTAAGTTGCCCTCTCTGTATTTCCAGTCGCTCACTTAGTAATGTAGTCGCTCGGATAAAATTTTAATATATGAAATGGATTTATCACAATCCACTTTTTGTAAGCTCGTTCTGGATTTTATTATTAATCAATATTCGTCGTTAGTTTAGTTAATTTTTCGCTTACTCAAATTCATACCACTCAAGTTATTAATACAGTATGTCATCATCAGTCGCAAAGCTTTTTTTTAATCGCTCGTTATATAATTCCCCTTTTTTTTAAACCATTGCTACGCCTTATAAGCAACTTTAAAGTGTTTTCAGGTTAGTTTATAATAATTTGTTTTTCTCAAGAACGTTGCGTTACCTTTCTTGGAAGTGTTGCCAGGGGAGAGGGGGCACCCCTCACTCGCCAGCCCCTCCCGCCCCCTTTCTCCTGCCAAAAGACACTAATTTTTTACCGACGCGGAGCAGTCTCGGTGTGTAATTGATGGTCACACATCCACGGACCGATCACGGCGAGCGTTGCTTAACCTTGAAGATTGATCCGTGCGGCTGTAATTATTTACTTAGCCACGATACCCCGAGTGTCTACTTACATACACACACACACACAGAGTGGTGCATGGCGGAGCAAGACCAAAATCTCATGTGTGCAACATACATTTTGCGAGGCCCTCACGCTAAAAGATGAATTTGAAAAACAATTTAATCTGATAATTTTTATTTGTTATGGACAATCAAAAAGCTACAAAAAGACTATACTTACATCAATATAGGTAGGAAACATTTAAAATGTTTAAAGTTTTAGTGAGGCTTTAAGAGGTTTCCACGGCGCCAAAAAATCTAAATACAGAAATGAGCGTGAACATTGGATAGTACAAACAAAAAAATGATATAAAAGATGCAACAGGTTTACATCTTTAGGATTACAAGTCCATAAACAATTTAAACAAACAATATTTGTCGATTGTGTCTTGTGAAATATATTTCCAGCTTTCTTATAGTCTTGCGAGGAGGGACAACAACTGAGCACATTTCTATCAAGATCTTCCCACAAAAGCTCAATTGGGTTGAGATCCGGGCACTGAGGGGGGCCACACCATGTTTTTTTTTACATT
The DNA here is from genome assembly GCA_949629135.1 of Eremobia ochroleuca. Taxonomy (NCBI): domain Eukaryota; kingdom Metazoa; phylum Arthropoda; class Insecta; order Lepidoptera; family Noctuidae; genus Eremobia; species Eremobia ochroleuca. The sequence continues at coordinate 3,935,706 of OX451413.1, read as the reverse complement.
TTTTATGTTCTAAATAACCCCTGCAACATTTTGAACTATGTTTGGGATCATTATCCTGTTGGAAAAAAAATAAAATTTCCAATTAATCTTAAATCAGACGGAATGGCATTTTGCTGTAGTATTCGTTTATACTGCTCCTTTTTCATGATTCCTTCGACTAGTACCAAATCTCCGGTTCCATGGCTCGAGAAGCATCCCCAGACCATAATGGAACTACCACCATGCTTGACTGTCGGCACCACACAGTCTGGCAACATCTTTTCCTCGGCGCTACGTCGAACAAAAATTCGTCTTATAGATCCAAATATTTCAAATTTGGATTCATTTGTCCAAAGAACTTTTTTAAAGTCTTCTTCAGTCCAGTCTCGATGGGTAAGGGCTCACTGCATCCGTTTCTTTTTGTTTTGTGGCCTTAGTAGTGGTTTTCGAACGGCAACGCGACCAAATAACTTAGCATCTCCCAATGGTTTTTTTACTGTAGTCAATGAGACAGGCTTAGATCGGGATTTGTTCACGTCTGCTCAGATTTCTGGTGCTGTTAGGCGTCTATTCCGCTTACTGGTAACGACAATGAAATTATTCTCGCTAGAAATCGAAGCTCTTTGCTCTCCCGATCGCGAACGATCTTGATAACTGCCAGTCTCCTTGTATCAGGTTATTGTGTTATATAATAATAATAATAATATTCCACAACTTTTCACACAACGCCATCTAGGCCCAAACTAAGCAGAGCTTGTGCTATGAGTACTAGACAACTGATAAACATACATATATATTTCTAAATACATACATATTATAGATAAATTACACCCAGACAAAGAACAAATGATCGTGCTCATCACACAAACATTTGTCCTACGTGGGAATCGAACCCACGACCTTGGGCATAGCAGTCAGGGCCACTGACCACTAGACCAACAGGTCTATGAACATGGTTATGAACACAAGTCTTCGATAACTTAAGTTGAGAGGCAATCGCTCGTTCAGATTTTCCTTCGTTGTGTAAAACAACTATGGCACAACGAGTTTCACTGCTAATTTCGCGCACTTTACCCATTTTAATGTCTTCACTGTGACAACGACGAGCTCAGACTAACCGAAATAGAGAAAGATTAACTCCATAAAAACTCAGGTAATAAATATGTTTGAGGAAGCTAAAATAATCCTGAATTTCTGTTAACGCGAAACACAACCAAAACAATTAGTAATGGGCAGCTCATAAAAATATGGCATGTATTTAACGCGGCGACATATTAATCTGAATTTGGGGTAGCAAAAATAGTAGGTTGGCAGCTACGGACGGCGGATAAAAAGTAGAAAATGGGCATTCTTAAATTAAACAACGAGGCTGTGTATCAAGTTAACTAATTATCTTTAATAATAATAATTAGAAGTAGTCGACGGAGCCCCGCTTCGCGGGGCCCCTATTTCCGCCTGCAGGGTTTAAAGGAACCTAACAGAACCTAATATTAGTCGCCATGTCATTATTTTTAGTAGCAAATAGTTAGTCGCCCTTTTAAGTTGTTAGTCGCCTGGAAAATAATATTCCTAAAAATATTAAAATGACTCTTGCGTGGCACTCATCAATGTTTTGTATCAATAGACCTTTCATCATCTGCCTAGCCTTTTCCCAACTATCTTGGGGTCGGCTTCCAGTCTAACCGGATGCAGCTGAATACCAGTATTTTACATGGAGCGACTGCCTATCTGACCTCCACAAGCCAGTACTGGGTAACACGATACCCCTTGGTAAGACTGGTTGTCAGACTTTCGGGCTACTGACGACCCGTAACGTCTGTCAAAGATCCACGAATGACAGCCGGGACCAACGGCTTAACGTGCTTTCCGAGGCACGGAAGGGTCTTGGTATGTGAAGATGGTCACCCATCCACGAACCAACCGCGGCAAGCGTAGCTTAACCTGATCGATCGACCCGTGCGGCCATAAATAGACCTTTATAGGATGATAACTTAAAAACATACCTACAAAAAGAATGACTTAGATATTCTTTAATAACAATAGAATACGCAGGTGTGCAAATTAGCTCTTTATCGTATGTACTTTTGAAATATTATGTTGGTGAAAATGATTTTTACAAGTGGTCTCAAAATTTTGGCCGGCAGTGAATGTGTATGGAATAAAATCACAGATCAATTCGACACAAGGTAAACTTAAGGAAAACCGCGCAGCCAGTTTATATTTATTTTGTATCATGATGAGGCAATTTGAGGACACGCTTATGTGATAAAAAACGACTCCGCATCATAGTCGTGACAAACAAATACACGACAAATAGGGCGACAGTACGATATATCGACCATCAGTACAGCACTTCAGCTCGGCGTAGGTAAGTTTAAAAGAACATGTATCTATTCAGAAAAGCATCTGACCATCGTTTTAAAATTATTAGACTACATGAAATAATATTATGCGTTCGACCATCAAAGACCGCCTTAATGCACAAAAGCATACTTTACATGGCCCCCAAAAATATTTCATAAATTACCATTATTCAATTTAAAAACAAATTAAGACATCTATTATTGGAAAAATGTTACTATACTATTGACGAATTCCTTAATGATAAATTGTAAGTGATTTGACATTGATATTAATTTAATTTTGATATTGTATTTCCATTCATTTATTTGTATGTACGAGTATACTCAATTGTTAAGGTTTTGCTTGTTTTTTCAGTCTTAAGTTATGTTGTGTTTTGTTGTAATTATTTTATTTTAATATGTTGATTATTCTTTTTATAAAAAAAATACTAATTATGTGAAAGAGTGTAGGTATAGAATAGAATAGAATACTCTTTATTATGTACACCATATAGATTACAGACATAAATAATGGTAGATTTTTTGGGGAACTAATTATTTATTTTAAGAAGATCTCATGTAAAATGTACCAAAAATCACACCAATAAATGAATTTGAGCTTGAATTTGTTAGTACAACTTATTGTTTTCTCGATAAACGCCAGGACGACAGGAATTTTGATTGACGAACGATAGCGTCACACAACTTTGGCTTGACAAACTAAAGCACGACAAAGGTTTCTATATAATGCTCGTATACAACTTGTAACGTTAAATGCGCAAAACCTCAGACACCCCAACTGATTTTTAATTCAATTGACCTATTTCACAAAGAAAATAAGTCATTAAAAAAATTGTAAAGGTTTTATGTGCTGTTTTAGTTTTACTGGCCATTCTGATCGTTTCTTGCGTCTGCGACGACGCTTTATCGAGGGAGGAGTTGTCACCGGGCCGCTGCGCCGCGCTGACATTGGCTTGCTTGACCTATTAATAAATAGACACGGCAACGTTTTCAATGAAATTTTTTTGAAAAATGTGACCTGTATTAAAAAGTGGTTCAATTAATTCTGCTCGTTATTCTGATCAAACTATTTTCAGGTAGCAGTTTTATTTTTAAAGAATGTTGTAAAATTGTACTAATTCAAATTGATTTTAATTTAAATTGTTAAGTTCCGGCAACCCGTACGAACTCATTAAAGATTGCACCAGTGATTCGTGCAGTAAGAATACTCAATAGTGTCTCTCGGCGTTTGGACATAAGTATTTTCCTTCACTTTGGCGGAATTCCAGAGGGTTACACTTAGTGTGTTATCCACTGTGTAACTTATGCTCTTACCCAGACCTGTTACTTGAGAGTGGTCAATGAGCGATTTATGACTACTTTCGTTAGCTTAGGTCTTGCCTGTTGCGCGGCGCAGGAGTAGGCAGAGACCTGTCGCTGCCGGCCGTGGTCGAGTCAAATTCAAATTCATTTATTTGCCAGAATGTAGGTTTACAAATGTATGATCTTAAAACTATAATGGCCCCTTTACATTCTACCATTACTTATGGTGTGCAAATATTTAATTTTACCCTATACAATTACATTCCTTTAGTTATAAGGTCCAATAAAAACAGAAAATAAAATAAAATTATAGACAGTAACAACAGATAACAAATAATGTCTCATGCATAATAAGTATTTAAGGAACAAATTAATTAATAGATGTCAAATTGTACCTATAATCTATATTAGTTCAGCAGATCTATAAAGTTTAATAAAAATGTCAGTCTATGGTCGGCAGCGAAGAGTCCTGGGACGCGGTGGTTTCCTTCTGCGAAACAGTCGTCTCGCAGAAGGAGGCTGCGGAAAAGGAGAGGGAGATCTCGTCCCCTCACCCGGCCCGCAGCAGGCGCACCGGGCGTCGGCGGAGGGCGGACAACGCCCTCTTCCAGCCCCCCTAAATGGGTCCAGGGGCGACGGACTTGGGGACGTCCGTCGCCACCCATACATCAGGACCCGAGGCGGCGGCGCGTAGTGTTCCACGCGCGCCCCTCTTAGACGTCGCGGGGGGAGTTTAACACGAGGACCTGACACGAGGAGGCCCGCAGGTGCGGGCCAGCACCAGCCGGGGGTTGCGGAAGTATCGTTCGTTCCCGCGACCCCCGGCGTAGGTGAGAGAGGGAACACCGGGGTGGTTTTTAGTCAGTAAGAGTCTGACAGACCCCGCCGCCCGCCCCAGGGCGGCGGACATCCATGAGGACTTTCCACACTTAAACAAAAAAAAGGTCTTACCTGTTAAAACAAATGTGTGTGTTATTGAATAAAATTAATTAAATAATAAATAAACTTTAACCGCACGCGTACACGTTTGTATTTCAATTAAATAACACAATGGCCCAAGCAACGGTTTGGCTTTTATTACAATAATTTTAAATTTAAGTTGAAGCACAGAATACATGTTGAAGATGTGCAGCATAGCATCACTCTATAACGTTCTTACTTCTGGGATACAGGGCTCCTCTCTGTGAAAAACCCATGTAGACAAAGGTTTTTTATTTATTTTATATTTTGTTTATTAGCGTATTGTTTATTGTTACATAAAGACTTCAACGCTTTTGTGGAAAAGGTAGGTATGTATTTAAGTATAATAGTATATTTTTTCACCTATTGTGACCTCTCAGAGCATTTTCAGACATCCCTTGAACTTTTTACCGGTTATAAACTCATTCATATTACAGTTTCCATATCAGGGAAGATGTTAATAACCCAACAAGTCTTCAATCCCCACAACCTTGCAGAATAACAAGTTTTCCTACACATGACGTAATCTCAATGTGTCTAGTTTATTTCATATACAATAGCTGCGGGCAAATCAAGTCAGTCGCCTGTAAGATGTCATTATAAGCACCAGACATCTCTAAAGTTTTTATTTTTATTAAAAAAAAACATTATTACCAAATGACCTTTACATTCTGACGCTTCAAAGTGTGTTTGAGTTGTTTTTTTACAAGTGCTGTGATTTAAAATACTTAGGTACGTACGAGTGACCTTTTTAATTATATTTTTATTTTGTTTGTTAAACTTGGTACCTACATAATTGGCGTGTTTTGATGCGGATTTTAATGTAGAGATTACTATTTGAGATATTAATTTGTAATCATGTTTGCGGTCAGTGCGGAGTTTACAATTGTTTCTACATAATTTAAGCGCTAAAAGTGATTTTAATACTAAACGGTGGCTCAAAAACTGGATATTAATCATGTAGATAATAATGTCGTGTCGTGTTGGTGTGAAGGGTCACGGTCACTGACTACATAATGATTATTTGATCACTGGACTAATCTGCATTTGGAGATAAAAAATCCCAAGAAAAACTGACTTAGTAAATAATTCATAGCATTTATCACTATCACTACATAGTATAAAACAAAGTCGCTTCCCGCTGTCTGTCCCTATGTATGCTTAGATCTTTAAAACTACGCAACGGATTTTGATGCGGTTTTTTTTAATAGATAAAGTAATTCAAGAGGAAGGTTTATATGTATAATACATGCATAATATAGTAGAGAAACACTGATCATTTTAGAGGTTTCTAATGTGATGTGTTAAATAAACACATTTTTTTTGCGCTTACAATGCAAACGCTGGCTTAACCCTACGAGATAGATCAAAATAATGTATTACAGTATTGTACACCTTAAAAATTTCTACAAAAAAGTCAGCGATGGCATATGTCTATCTCTTAGGGATAACCCACAATAACCATTTTTTATCCTATACTTTTAAAGAGAAATAATGGCTCTAAAATTATCAGTGTTTCTATACTATATTATGCATGTATTATATACATATAAACCTTCCTCTTGAATCATTCTACCTATTAAAAAAAACCGCATCAAAATCCGTTGCGTAGTTTTAAAGTTCTAAGCATACACAGAGACATACAGACAGCGAGAAGCGACTTTGTTTTATACTATGTAGTGACAGTGATCAGCATTGCACCCGTGCGAAGCCGGGGCGGGTCGCTAGTTTATAGTAAAGCAAAAACGAGAGGAAAGTAGTATGAATGTGGATAAGAGTAGGGGAAGACCAAAGAAACGATGGATGGAGTGTGTGAATATGCCTAGAAAGGGGGGGACTTCCGAGATGATGATGATAGAGAAGTAGGTCTGCCTGCCTTTCCCCAACTATGTTGGGGTCGGCTTCCAGTCTAACCGGATGCAGCTGAATACCAGTATTTTACATAAAGCGACTGCCTATCTGACCTCCACAACCCAGTTACTGGATAATACGATACCCCTTAGTAAGACTGGCTGTCAGATTTTCGGGCTTCTGCCGACCCGTAACGACTGTCAAAGATCCACGAATGACAGCCGGGACCAACGGCTTAACGTGCTTTCCGAGGAACGGAGGGGTCTTGGAATTTGAAGATGGTCACCCATCCATGGACCAACCGCGGCAAGCGTAGCTTAACCTGATCGATCGACCCGTGCGACTGTTATTACTTATCCGCAAGCACCTCAACTACAAATCCGATTCCAAAAATTCGTTCACTAATGGGATGCCATAATATTTGCGAGTGTTATATGACATAAATGGGGAAATTCAAAATTTCAAGTCATCTTGTCAGTAAACACGACAGCACGGTTGACGGCACGGTTGGCGCAGTGGTTAAGCGATTGACTGCTGTGCTGCGTGTCGCGGGTTCGATTCCCGCACGGAACAAATATTTGTATGACCTACAAGTAGTTGTTTTAAGTCTGGCTGTTTGTGTATGTGAGTTTAAATGTTTGTAAACGCACCCACAATACAGGAGAAATTCCTAGTGTGGGGCAACGTTTTTTTAAAAAGAAAAAGAAAAAGAAACAAATCAATTTTAAGCGCCTTATTAAAATTGATCTGTTTACTGACAAGATGACAAATAACCTCCTCATATCAAAAGTTGATGGAACATAGAATCTAAAATTAAAGTTGACAGTAGATTTAGTGATGAGTAATTAGGCCCACGGCTAAATAAACAGACACACGGGTCGTTCTTCAAGGCTAAGTAACGCTTGCTGAGGCCGTTCCATGGATGAGTGAGTATTTTTAACCGACTTCAAAAAGGAGGAGGTTATCAATTCGGATGTTGCAAGGGACAGGCTGGATCGGAATTATTTAGGGACGAATTTAGAACTACAGGCTCAGCGGCGCGGGCTGGCTCGAGCAAGGGTCGGGGCGGACATGGTATGGGCGGTCGCGACGGGCCTCGACGGCGAGGACGGAAGGATGGCTGTCGGGACTTGTGTTTTGTGAGAGTATTGGTGGCTTTACTACTCTCCTGTAGAAGGGTCGTAGCGCCGTCGGGGAAGGTGAGAGTATGCTTTGGTCGGCCATTCCTACTTACGCGGGAGGGAGTGTATCGGCCTCTCGTAGATTTTGCCAAATACATTGAGCAAACTGATGGGGCGGTAACTGGTGGGTTCAGACTCTGGCTTGGAGATACCGATGACGGTGGCTTCTATCCACGCTTGCGGGAAGATGTTGTTGCTCAGAGCGCCATTGAAGATGGCGGTCATAAGCAATATGAGGGGGGCTGGGAGGAGTTTGTACACCTTATTGGTGATACCGTCCGAACCGGGGGATTGTTTAGCTGTTAGCAGGTAAAGCCTTTTATTTGTTGTGAGGTAGAGCCAGCCGAAGGGACCTTGAATTATGACAGGCAGGCAGTCGCACCGAAATATTGGCCGCTGCTACATACAGTCCGCGCGCGAGCTCCGAGGAATGATAAGGAATATTGACGTAATGAGCTAGAGTTGTGATTTAGTCGATATTGCACTGTCGATACTGATACATCTTGAGCCTCCACGCGAGTGTACTTCATGAAATAATTTTATGAGGGTATTATGTACTTGAAATAAAAAAAAAATGATGAAAATAAACTCTCCTCACGCACTTCAATAATAAATGAGTCGACAACATTCTCCATTAAGCCATCCCTTTGACAGTAATGTTCCTCTAATGCTAAAACATGTTTATCATATCCACACCAATCTTCTTTTGTGACATGCATGATAGCTTTTTCGGTGATCTCCTTCAGTCTCGTTAGAGAAAAATCTGAAGTAAGTAATGTTGTGTTCCCTCACGAGCCTTTTAACTTTTGCCCATGCGAGCTCTATTGGGTTCAAGTCGCACATATAAGGCGGTAATCGCATTACATCGTGACAAAACAACATAATTATAAATGTAGTACTATTTATAGTAGAAAATAACACTACCTACTATCGCAAAATTAAAAATGCCTCGATAAGCGTGTTCTCGCGTCAAGGTCGACACTAGTACTGGGAGAGTGCGGGGGATGGAGCGACGGTCGGGCGCGGCGCACACCCGCCCGCTTCCTCAGCCACCGATTCCTCGGAGCTCGCGCGAGGACTGTATGTTTTGTTACTTTCGTTCGCTGCTACATGCCGCGTTTATGTGTATTCTCCCCGGCACAAATTGCCGATATTCATTTTTATTATGGAGTGGGGAGGAAGTGCCAGAGCTGCGCACGCAGCTTAAATAGCAGCGTCTCCTAACAGGCAACCGTGATTCAAATCCAGCGTGTCCCTTGCTGCCCTCTCCCAGCGACGCCCTAAGCCGAGGTCCGTACCCCACAGGGGGTGCCCTTAGCGTGTAGTCGCTTAGTTCTTCAGTTTTTTAAGCCCTGGCTGGTGTCTTAATTTATTGAGGCATCCACAGGCAAGCCCGGTTAAGCAGTCGACAACCTCATAGGTTGAACTGCGAGATGCCAATAAAAAAAAAAACAGGCAACCAGTGCCCGGAACTTCCAGGAAGTCCACAGAAAATAAATTCTTGATTTTTTGTACGCTTTATCTGGCAAACCGTACCTAGTTTTACTATTGTTTAATTCCATCCACAACTCACATGTATTGTACTTACTCATGTTTTTACAAAATAAAAATATCTTTGTATATATTCCGATAAAATAAAGTTACTACACATGAACAAAATCCAATTTTTGTTATTCATACAACTATAATGACTTTAAAAACCTGTTTCCACGTATTTCGTATAATAGCTGTGTGAGCTATGATGTGCTCGGACGATATCAAGTTTTTTTTTCCAATATTAACAATGGCTGCCGTAAAAAAAACTTCAATTCCGTGTTGAGGGGAAAAACAGATAGGAATGACTTTTAAAAAGATTTCAAATGTGTCCGTTTGGCAAAAAATAAGCATCCAATCAGTGATATCACCTTTTTTACTTATAATATCATTGCATCCAATGAAGTGTAACTCGTCAAAGTTCTTTATCCAAGGAGGATGGACCTGCCGGCCGATTCTGTAAAAATCTCACCGTGAAATCGTAAGTGAAGTGAGCACTTAATAGTGTTAATCCCTAGCGAATGACAGCTCACTCCACGCTCACTTCACCAAAGCTTTCACGGTGAGATGGTTACAGAATCGCACGGCAGTAGTGTTTTGTTGTATTCCTCTCTGGTAATCTATCTACACTAATAATAAAACTGATAAGTTTGTTTGTTTGTTAACCGACTTCAAAAAAAGGAGGAGGTTATCAATTCGACTGTATTTTTTTTTTCTCATTTGATCGCATAAAAACCATAAATACTTATAGATATTGGTTGGTTAGTTTTTTATTAATTATAATTAGGTAAACTACCTAGGAGGGGCCGTGGCTAAATAATAACAGCCGCACAGGTCGATCGATCAGGTTAAGCTACGCTTGCCGCGGTTGGTCTGTGGATGGGTGACCATCTTTACATACCGAGACCCCTCCGTGCCTCGGAAAGCACGTTAAGCCGTTGGGTCCGGCTGTTATACGTAGATCTTTGACAGTCGTTACGGGTGGTCAGAACCCCGAAAGTCTGACAACCAGTCTTACCTAGAGGTGTCGTATTACACAGTAACTGGGTTGTGGAGATCAGATAGGCAGTCGCTCCATGTAAAATACTGGTATTCAGCTGCATCCGGTTAGACTGGAAGCCGACCCCAACATAGTTGGGAAAAGGCTAGGCAGATGATGATACCTACTTTAAATAAAAGAGCCCTTTTCAACATTGTTCCTCCTATGGGTGAAGCGAATCTATTAAAAACATTAATTGATTTATTCGCTAACTAATTGTATCTAGGGTTTTCAGCAGAGTAATTCCGTAACACACTATCAGTAGCAATGGGTTTCATTTTGACAGTTCAACAACATTCATTGCCTCATTTACGTTGTTGAGCAGACACATTTTTCCAACATATGGAGCAATGGATTAGCAATATGCTTCAAAATGATTCAAATTGAGAGTAATAGTGTGTTACGCAATTAGGGTGCGGGTTTCATAAGTTTGTATGAAAGTTCGTCATTTTTTCGAAGGGAAATCCCATCGGACACTCGTGCAATAAATAAATTGTTAAAAAAACGTGTAACGTTAAATGCGCAAAACCTGAAAATAGTTTGATCAGAATAACGAGCAGAATTAATTGAACCACTTTTTAATATAGGTCACATTTTTCAAAAAATCTTCATTAAAAACGTTGCCGTGTCTATTTATTAATAGGTCAAGCAAGCCAATGTCAGCGCGGCGCAGCGGCCCGGTGACGACTCCTCCCTCGATAAAGCGTCGTCGCAGACGCAAGAAACGATCAGAATGGCCAGTAAAACTAAAACAGCACATAAAAACTTTACAATTTTTTTAATGACTTATTTTCTCTCTGAAATAGGTCAATTGAATTAAAAATCAGTTATGGTGTCTGAGGTTTTGCGCATTTAACGTTACACGTTGTATATACAGGGTGTAACGGAAAGGGGGTATCAACCCTGAAGGAGGTGAATGTGCTCATGAAACTCAACAACTTTCCCCAAAGAACATAGGTCGAAATATGAAAAAAAAATTTGGCCCTCCCATAGTAAATCAATCAGCTGGTAGTCAGTTTTGTAAGGGAGGGCCAAATTTTTTTTTCATATTTCGACCTATGTTCTTTGGGGAAAGTTGTTGAGTTTCATGAGCACATTCACCTCCTTCAGGGTTGATACCCCCCTTCCGTTACACGCTGTATAAGTATATATGTCGGCCACGTGGTTCGTAACGAACACTCCATGGAACGACTCGTTGTCCAGGGACAAGTGGAGGGCAAGCGGTCACGCGGTCGGTCACCTACGCGCTGGACAGACCTTATCAACGCGTCAACACAAACCTCCATAGTTCAGGTGGGTTGCAGCTAAAAATCAGCGTCAGGTGATAGGGGGAGTCCGGGAGAGTTTAGCAGGGGGGAGACAATAGCCACTGATCATAGAATCTCTGTATAACTAGATATTGCGACATTGCCACACTTCTTACAGCTCATAGGCGCCTCCCACCTTGCTCACGCGGCGATGTTGCGATCGGCAGTTTCGTTTTGGAGTTACAAGTAAAAACACGTTTTTGTGCCCGATAAGTTATTTTTTTCAATTTTCGATATTTGATTGCTGTTGCTTACTGTTTATAGATTCCAGCATGTCATGAATACATATCATTAGTGTAATTATACTTGTAACCTTTACGACAGACCGTTTTTACTTAAATATTATAGTTTTTTTTGTAAATTGATTACGGACAGCTTGGCGTGGGGTGGGAGACATTGCCATGGCGACGGGAGGAGACTTTACCCAGGGTAATCTCTCCCTCTGTTTCTCTTGCAATAATATTTTTGACGTGATAACGTCTTATAAATCGATGAACGCCGATATATATATATAAATATATATATCTCCTTTCCAACATCTTTACAGATGAAGACTTTTTATGTCCCGCAATAACAGACAGAGAAATGATTGGTGAACTTCCAGAGCAAGATGTTTCTTCGATTGCTTTACCCTCAGTAACTGTAGCACTACCTTCAGATGTGACCACGATCGAGTTACCTACATCGTCTACTTTACAACGTCAGTCAGAGTCTTCAACATCAGCGTCAGTATGTGCGCATTTAACGTTACACGTTGTATAATATGTGATAGGTACTTAATTCCTCACTACCTGTATGTCAAAGATACTCAAAGTATGTAGCTTGTGTTCTCATTTACTACGTATTATTATGTACCATGTTTTTTTGATTAAATTTCCTTATTTAATTATAATTTGTTATTTTTATTTTGCCTAGTTTTAAACCCGGGTAAAGTCTCCCTTCTTGGGGGTAAAGTCTCCCACCCAGGCGGGAGATATTAGCCAAATCTCACTTCGGTAGAAATCGTTAATTATTCATAAAGTATTAATGATTTATAAAACTTTCTTAAGAAAAAATAGAGCTAAATAATGCAGCTTAGGGTACAATTTTAGAAAATATTTTTTGTGAATATATAAAACGATTTATGAGCATTTTAGTCCAAGGCGGGTAAACTCTCCCGGACTCCCCCTACATCCTGTGTTGTCATCTGAGCTGAGGCCCTTTTGGCACTATAGTCTTCGTTTTTTATTTTTATAGTTTTAATGTGTAGGTATTTATTTTGCTGTAATGCCAATAAACGCATTTTTCTTTCTTTTCTTTCTTTCTTTCGTTAAATGTGGAATTAGGGGCGAGCCTATTGCAACCAACGGGGGACAAATCCAGACATAGGGCTGCTACTGTTTCCTCTATTTACAAAATTACCCCGGCTGGCCTTCTTAGTAACATTTTCCTCTCCACGTTTTCCAGAAAAGATGCACTTCCTCGTGATAGCCGGATGCCTGGCACTGGCCGGGGCTCAGACGACCGTCGACCCAACAGTCCTCATCGATATATTTGGAACGCCACCCACGAGCAGGCAGCCGCTTGAAGAAGTAAGTATTAAGCAGAAAATAAGTGTAACAATCTTTTACTGATTCGTCAGTCCAGTCCGCAGAAATGATGGTGCATTGGTGTGACAAGAAGCAAGGATATAAATAATAATCACTACATAGTATAAAACACAGTCGCTTCCCTGTCTGTCTGTCCCTATATATGCTTAGATCTTTAAATCTACGCAACGGATTTTAATGCGGTTTTTTTTAATAGATAGAGTGATTCAAGAGGAAGGTTTATATGTATAATACATGCATAATATAGTAGAGGAACACTGATAATTTTAGAGGTTTCTAATGTAATGTCGTAAATAAACACATTTTTTGCGCTTACATTGTAAACGCTGGCTGAACCCTACGAGATAGATCAAAATAATGTACTACATTATTGTACACCTTAAAAAGGTCTACAAAAAAGTCCGCGATGGTATATGTCTATCTCTTAGAGATAACCCATAATAACCATTTTTTTCCGATACATTTTACGAGAAAAAATTGCTCTATCAGTGTTTGTCTACTATATTATGCATGTATTATACACAAACCTTCCTCTTGAATCACTCTATCTACTAAAAAAAACCGCATCAAAATCCGTTGCGTGGTTTTAAAGATCTAAGCATACATAGAGACAGACAGACAGCGGGAAGCGACTTTGTTTTATTATAATACTATGTAGTGATCAGCATTGCACCCGTGCGAAGCCGGGGCGGGTCGCTAGTAAATAATAATAATAAAAATAATATCGTAGTCGACTCGTAAGGCTCCTCAAATTCTGAGTTGAGCTGCACGATTTTTGACAAATGCGTGCACTGACTGGACAGGTCCGCTCAATCTGTGTGGTTCTTTACTCAAAAGACCATTTCAGACACCAATCTACATGGTCTTCACATGATCTGACCAAGATTATGTCTGGACTTTAAAAGAGACTGTGACCTCTGAGTTTGTTTCGGCCTTTCTTCTCAGAGTAGGTAGTCAGATAGGAAACGCCGATCTCATCTAGTTTAAAAAAAATATGAATGACATGTAAGTGTTTGTACTCGTACAAACTTACTTACAGAAAATAAATAATTTATCATTTATAATAATAATTTATTTTGTACGGAATACAGAGATAGTACAGAATTGTGTCTTAAAAGTAAGTTGTACAACATTGACAAAAATTCAAGGTCGAACGTCTGACTTCTAAACTAGGCAATAAGCCTGTGTCTTAGAATAATCGCGTTATTCGGGGAACATTGCATTCCCCGAATAACGCGATTATCAGCGCGCTCTAAATATACGGTGGATTCCAAAAGTTAGTTGATATTTTTCCACTTCAGTTGGGATGTAACATTATGATTTAAAATAAAAATAATCAGGTACCTACTCTGCAGGGATCACTTGAATGTTTTCTATGAAAAATAAAGTTAGTTGAATAAGTCAACAATAACGTTATATACTAGTAGCAGTTCAAACGTTTAGATCACTCATCTGCCGAGCCTTTTCCCAACTATGTTGGGGTCGGCTTGCAGTCTAACCGGATGCAGCTGAATACCAGTATTTTACATGGAGCGACTGTCTATCTGACCTCCACAACCCAGTTACTGGGTAATACGATACCCCTTGGTAAGGCTGGTTGTCAGACTTTCGGGTTTCTGACTACCCGTAACGACTGTCAAAGATCCACGAATGGCAGCCGGGACCAACGGCTTAACATGCTTTCCGAGGCACGGTCTTGGTATGTGAAGATGGGCACCCATCCACGGACCAACCGCGGCAAGCATAGCTTAACCTGATCGATTGACCCGCGCGGCTGTTATTACTTAGCCACAAGCCCCTCTCAAACATTTATATCACTATCAATTTTAAATCATAATGTCAGCTGAAGTGGAAAAATGTCAATTGACTTTTGGAGGTCACTATACAACAATAACGGACCTAAATGACTGTTTAATTCGTTTTTGTAGAGAATTTCTGTCTAACAGTCAACGCAGGATATTAAAGATGTCTTTGACCAGACACGACGGCTGACATGTCAGCTAAAATCTCATGAGATTTTACACCATGTCACCGTGAAAACTTAGGTGAAGTGAGCGTGGAGTGAGCTGTCAGTGTCATCCCACCTGATAATAGGGTTTGACCAAGAATACATTTACAGTCACAATCGAGATTTGAATAATATTCATATGCCAATTCTATTCATCATTTATATAATTTCAAAACCAGTATTTTAATTGTCAAAACATTACTATTTTATGGGGTTTTAATCTAGGAAAAAAATGTCAAAAAAAAAGAAGAAGAAAATAAAATTGGTATTCTAAGTTTCTATTTTGCTTTTTAATTGACAACTAAAATACTAGTTTTGAAATTATATGAAATGATCAATAGAATATATTATAATAGCATATAAAATATTATTAAAATCTCGATTATGATTGTAAATGTTTGCTTAGTCAATCCCTAGCATCAGTGGGATGACACTGACAGCTCACTCCACGCAAGTTTTCACGGTGAGATTTTTACAGAATCGACATGCAAACACGATAGCTGACACGTCAGCTAAAATCTCACGACATTTTAAACCAGAAGGCCCGTAACTAACAACGATCAAAATCGATACGACTAGATTATCCCATCAGCCTCTTTTCTACGTAGCACATTTGATCAGGTGAACCCCGCTGTCGACCGGAACTTGCTGGACAAAATATTCGGATCACCAAAAACTCCCAACCCTACCGGAACTACGAAATCGATTGACGAAGTGAGTTCAAGTTCCTTTATAAACCTACACCTACCTAGCAGGCCCTGTCGATTCCTTTGCCACAGTCTTCCAGCATCACCCAGTTATATCTTCCTCTCTTTTCCTATCTTCTTCAAGCCCACGTACGCTCGGACGTAAATAATCGCGGCGGGATTTTCAATTCTCGGTACTGATCCGAGCGTTAAGAATCCAACAGAACGCATTCGAGTGCGTCAAAAAAACACACTGTTCGATTTTCAAGTCTCTGCGATAGACAGTGCGTTGAAAATCCTGAGCGCGAAAAAAATCGTCGCAAGAAAACGCGCCCGTGCATACCTTGGCTACGCTCTGGTGAAACTTAGGCCCGGCGCCCATTATCGGCATCGGCAAGGAAAAGGATCCTTCGGCATCCTACATGCAAGCGCACACTATCGGCAATTATGCTTTGGCATGCTGCAACGTTCTTAGGGATGACGAGGCGTCCTTAAGGATGCCGCACCGTCCTGTAGCTAGCCGAAGCGTCTCAATATCGTATTTCTCAAACTATCCCCCGAGTGTTGCCTCGGCGCCGGTGGCGTACCGAAGGTTGCCGAAGGATGCCGAAGCATCCCGAAGCATTCTCAAGGCTGCCAGCCTCATAATAATCATAATAATCATTTATTCATTTGTAAACATACCGAAGCGGTATTTTTGTTATTACGACCACATATCACGGAAATTTCTACTTTATTGCCATTATGTTATAGTATATTGCTATTTGCCACCTAAAATCCTCAGTCGTACCGATGCCGATAATGGGCGCCGGGCCTTAGGCGAATCTCGGCGAAGATGCAATCACAACAACTTGAAACTGTCAACTAACTGGTGTGGGGGTGTTTAACCCGTGAGAAGGCGCGCTATGAGCAATTTGCTCACACAAAAATCTAATTCAAAAATTTTTTGTCTTTCCCATGCCACACCAATTCAAGCACTTAAGTACCTTCCTAAATATTCACCCCCTCTCCCCTGACGCAATTCTCGATCCGCTCAGTGGCGTTGCGACCGCGCAGCAAGGCGTTTGTGGAGGCCGTGTACCAACGTGCGGCAATTTGCTCATCACGCGCCCAGCAATTACTTTGCACCGAACATGTAAAATACATGTGTTCAGTGTGTTTCGAGAGGCACATTAGTGTAGATTTAATGGATGAATAACACTTTTTAGTTTTTGTTATGGAACAGTTTTTATTGTGATTTTTATGAAACGTGCCAAAAAAATTAATTAATACTAGGTTGTTTTGTTATTTGCGTTAGAAGTTGCTATTATGTTTAATAGTTTTGATTAAAATACTTGTTTTCTTACTTACTAAACCTTGTGTTATTTATTTAAATACATTATAAGCCAATAAATATAGAAACACTAAAAATATAAACATTTATGATAGTGTGAGCAATTTGCTCGCACGCGCCTACTCGTGTAAGAAAATTAGGCGCGCCTTCTCACGGGTTAAAAAGTCACGAAGAGTCGGGTGACCTCCTAATCATTAAAACAATCGACGTGCATAGTCGCGTCCTGCGCGAGACTCGCCTCAGTGTGGCCAGGGCTTCAAAGCTTCCTTCCTGTCTCTTCCTATCATAATTATTAATCTCAGCCGGTCGATTCTGTAAAAATCTCACCGTGAAATCATAAGTGAAGTGAGCACTTAATAGTGTCAATCCCTAGGCAATGACAGAGCTCACTTCCTACCCAACCCTAAACCTACCTAAGTTCTCACGGTGAGAATTTTACAGAAAAGCACTGCAGCACGCGCTTCTGCATCGTAATTGATCACAATCTGAATAATTTGGAAGGATATTGCTAATCCATTGCTTCATACAACGTGTAACGTTAAATGCGCAAAACCTCAGACACCCCAACTGATTTTTAATTCAATTGACCTATTTCAGAGAAAATAGGTCATTAAAAAAATTGTAAAGGTTTTATGTGCTGTTTTAGTTTTACTGGCCATTCTGATCGTTTCTTGCGTCTGCGACGACGCTTTATCGAGTGAGGAGTCGTCACTGGGCCGCTGCGCCGCGCTGACATTGGGTTGCTTGACCTATTAATAAATAGACACGGCAGTGAATCTTTTTCTTTCTATTTCATTAAGAAAAGGACAGAAAATAAATATTAGTTTAATCCTGTCAAATTAAAATACTCCATAGACAAGTTTAGACGTGATTAAAAAATTGGCTACTAAAAATACGTCAATTGACGTCAGGCGCTGACTAATTTAACTGGAGTAACTTAACCTTAACCTTTACTTAACCTTTTCTTAATGAAATAGAAAGAAAAAGATTCACTGAACTAAAATTTAATTTAGTTTGTGAACAAGAGAATAGGCGCCACTACCTATCTAAATAAAATCCTCCAGGTATAAAGGTCACGCCCGCTTACATATTGTGGTGAGGTTGAGGTACGTGTGTTCGGGCCCCTAATCTCTCAGTCGATTCTGTAAAATCTCACCGTGAAAACTTGCGTGGAGTGAGCTGTCAGTGTCATCCCACTGATGTTAGGGATTGACCAAGCAAACATTTACAATCATAATCGAGATTTTAATAATATTTTTTATGCTAATTCTATTGATCATTTTATATAAATTCAAAGCTAGTATTTTAGTTGTCAAAACGTTACTATTTTGTGGTGTTTTAAAATAAAATAGCAAAACAGAAACTTATTCAGGATCCCAATGTTGTCTAGACTGATGAAAATACGCATTGACATTGTTTGTTATTATGAGCGATCTTTACTAAACTACAATCGCTTATCGAACATCGTCATGTTCAGCGTTGTTATTAACCCAAATCTACTCAATTAGTAGAGATAGCCGAGTGTGTCAAGTCATCGAGTGCTAACGGTGTGCCCGGCTGACGGACCATAGAATTTAATCCGTAGTTTGTGTGGAGTGATCACTTCACCCGATTCACTATACAACGTGTAACGTTAAATGCGCAAAACCTCAGACACCCCAACTGATTTTTAATTCAATTGACCTTTTTCAGAGAGAAAATAAATCATTAAACAAATTGTAGAGGTTTTATGTGCTGTTTTAGTTTTACTGGCAATTCTGATCGTTTCTTGCGTCTGCGACGACGCTCTATCGAAAGAGGAGTCGTCACCGGGCCGCTGCGCCGCGATGCCTTGACCTATTAATAAATAGACACGGCAACGTTTTTAATGAAGATTTATTGAAAAATGTGACCTATATTAAAAAGTGGCTCAATTAATTCTGCTCGTTATTCTGATCAAACTATTTTCAGGTTTTGCGCATTTAACGTTACACGTTGTATATCGTGAATCTGTATCAACATTTTAAATTTTAAATCATGGTTTAGTATTATTATTTTATCTCTTTAATAGCTCTCTTATCTATTTTATGCATATGGCGCTGCACAATGGACAATTACCTTTATAAGGTGATGATTTTAGAACACAATAATCAGTTACTTAAGAAAAATAAAAAATTATTTAAGGACGTATGAAAATGAGTTTTTTAACTATAACTTTAATTGAATGAGCCATGTTTCAATAAAGCTGTTTGGCTAAATGATAATAGCCGTACGAGTGGATTGAAGGTTAAGCTAAAGTTACCGCGGTCGGTTCGCGGATGGGTGACCATATATACTCCGTGCCTCGGAAAGCACGTTAAGCCGTTGGTCCCGGTTGTCATTCGTAGATCTTTGACAGTCGTTACGGGTCGTCAGAAGCCCGAACGTCTGACAACGAGTCTTACCAAGGGCTATCATGTTACCTAGTAACTGGATTGTGGAGGTCAGATAGGCAGTCGCTCCATGTAAAATACTGGTATTCAACTGCATCCGGTTTGACTGAAAGTCGACTCCAACATAGTTCGTAAAAGGCAGGCAGATTGCAGAGAACATGGAGCAGCCAGCCGGTCGATTCTGTAAAAATCTCACCGTGAAATCATAAGTGAAGTGAGCATTTAATAGAATCCTTAGCGAATGACAGCTCACTTCCCGCTCACTTCACCCAAGCTTTCACGGTGAGATGGTTACAGAATCGCACGGCTGTTGATATTTTCGCAATAGTAGCTACTGACTTACTGACCTGTCAATATACATACCAGGGCATCAGCTGTCCCGTACAGGGTGCCAGAAACATCGACGAGCAAACTGTAATCATGAATTCAACACTTGATTATAGACCCCTTAACGTAAAAAAATTACGTCGATTATCAAAAAAAATAATCTGATGTTTCATACAACAGTACAATACCTACGCGTTCAAAACGTATGGAAAAGCAGGTTTCTATTCATAACCGTCGAAAAATTTCAACACAGGGGGTTCAGAATCATGTGCTGATTGACCCTGCCACCTTGCATAGGTCCAGCCGGTATAAGAAGTGATAATCATAAACAATTAATCAGGATTCTCGAGACACAAGAAACGGAAAGGCCGGTGGTCTTCCAACAACCAAACCCTCACTCCTACAGAGTGAAGTCTTTGGCACCCCACCGACACCTAACTCTTCAAGACAACGGCGCGTGGAAGGGAGTTTAAAGGGAGATCCTCAAGCCACGAGAAGCCTGAAGATTGGAAGTGTCCCTACTATCAAACCTTCAGTCCTGGCTGAAGTTTTTGGCACTCCACCAACAGCGAACTCTTCAAAACAACGGTATGAAGACGCGAGCTTGAAGAGAGATCCACAAGGCACGAGAAACGTGAAAATTGAAGGTATCCCTACTATCAAACCTTCACTTCTGACGGAGACAATACCTAAACCTTCGACACAGCCACACAAAGACGAGAGTTCAAATCGTGATCCTCAAGACACGAGGAACAACAACGTCGCAAGTCCTACAATTGCGCCCTCAGTCCTAATAGACATATTTGGAACTCCATCGACTTATAATTCTTCGAAAGGACGTTATGAAGACGTGAGTTCAAGGGGGTTTGAGCATTAAACTTGGGTGGAATGACACATTTCGGCGCATGTAAACGTTGGGACGTTCAAAATATGTTCTTTGAAAATCGGTTTCAATATTCGTGGGTTGTCATTTGAATGGATTCTACATCGAAAAGCTAAAATTGATATTACATTTATAACCCTACATTTACTCCAAGTTACAGAATATGTTGTGTATCGTTTACTTACACCTAAAGTAAGTTGCAAAGTACAGTACGGCCGTCGAGAGAATGTGTTCCTGACACTTGTCAAGTGCGACAATTTTTGTAGCTACTAAACATCAAATTCGTACAAGAAGTATTCGTTTGTATGAAACTGACAGGTGTCAAGAACGCATTCTCTCATAGACCGCACTGTAGTTGTATACAAAACTTGTAGAAAACTTGGCAAAAATGTCAAAATAGCGAACAGAATAGGTAACAAGTAATGTTAAATATCGACGGGGAAGTGCTAACAACTGCTAACTTACAAAAACCCAATTTTACAGGAGGCGATCAAAAACCGTTTTTAATTTTTCCCAGAAGTTTAAGAAAAAATGTGTAAATGGCATTTTTATACTGAAATGAACCCGCTTGTAAGGTTATAATGAAAATTTGCTTGGAATAAGTATTTAGCGAGATAGTGTAAGATAGGAGGTATCACCAAGCTGGTGTGGCTGAAAATTTGAAGATAGGGGTAATTTCCACATTTCAAACAAGTTACAGAAATCTTTGAAAATTATTATTTCTCGTTGAAGTTTTCAATTATATTCGGCGATAATACAACAATGGAATCTAAAAATTACTAAAAATAGACCAAATATGCAAAACAGGCGATTTTTTGTCCCTTTCACACTGTGAGATACGCATGTTTTTTATCTCGCTCTAGAGCGGGAACTGTACTTGTGCATGAAGATGTTAGCTCAAAGTTTTATTTGAAATGAAGTTACGAGATGTTTCCATTAGTAAGTTAGAATATATTTCCTGCCAAAATTAATCAGGTTGTAATGGACCTTAATATAGGAGATATTTCTTCGGTGCCTAGCTACGTCAATTTTGCGAAATTCAACCTAATTCATAATAACAGTAGACGCGCAATTCAATTCTCTATCAAACTGCATTCATAAGTCGTTTTCGTAAAAAATGTAAGTTAGGAGTTGTTAGCACTTCCCCGTCGATATACGACATGTTTTTGACAACTTTAACAAGGCATAGTGTTAAAAACAAGTAAGTATTACAAGGCATAGTGTTAAAAACAAGTAAGTATTACAACTTGTTTATGCGTGTAAACGCGGGGCGGAGTAATAGACAGAAAGCAATAAGCTTACGTTCGTACGAACGTAAAAATATCGCGGCGGGATTTTATCACGCACTGGAATTCAATTCTCGGTGTTGAGTTAAGCATTGAGAATCTAAGGGTGCGTTTCCACAGAAGCGGAGCTGGGCGGATCGGAGTGGAGACGTGTAGGAATCGTCCAATCACAGACGAGACGAGTGACGCGATGAGGATTTCACTCATTGTGATTAGTCGATTCATGCACGTCTCTGCTCCGGTCCGCCCAGCTCCGCTTCTGTGGAAACGCACCCTAACAGAGCGCAACCCAGCGTGTCAAAAAACAGGCTGTTGGATTTTCAACTCTCTGCGATAAGCCGTGCGTTGAAAATCCAGTGCGCGAAAATAAAATCACCGCGGGAAAACGCGCCCATGAATACCTGGGGCACGGTAATATTATAATACAGTAATGTAACTCGGCCGCATGATAGAAATAAATGCCTACAGCCGCGCGGTACGTAAACATGCGTTAGGGCTGCCCGTCTCCAGCATTTTAATTACATTTGCCTACTTTCTGTTTCTATTTAGTTTTGTGATTGTAAATATCCTTTTTATATAAATAAATGAAATACTTTGTATATTGAATAGGAAGTGTTCAATAAAAATGCGTGTTGTTTTTTGATTGGTAGATTTCATTTTTTTTCTAGTATTATTCATACACACAGATAATAAACAAATATTATTAATAATAAAATACCACGTCTTTACTTTGAATTATGCAAACTAACAAAACACACATGCACCGAAGTTTTAACACAAGCGTAAGTAGGTAGGTACCTACCGTATCATGATTCATTCAGAACCGCATATAACTACCTATTTCACTAGTCTCAATAACTTTCCGTTATTCAATTCGCTTTATTTATTAATCCAAACAACTTTTTTTTCGTGAGATAAAAGGAAATACTTATCCATATCCATACTTATCTATTAGAGAAAAAATCGCGCGGTTATTGTAAAAAAAACAACACACCGTCCGTTCGACACTGCGGTACAGCCGTGACTGTCTGCGCCCTGAGCGCACGCCGAGATCGAGGCGCGTAGGTATAGCTCGCGTTTCGTCCGTTTGTATGAAGTTGGAGTACTGTACTGTATAATATTACCGTGCCTGGGGTTACCACTTTTAGACAACAGCCGGACTATTCTATAAAAATCCTACAGTTATATCTTAAGTGAAGTTAGGTTGAAATGAGCGCTAGGGATTGATACTATTGACAGCTCACTTCAGGCTCACTTCACTTAAGTTTTCAGGGTGAGATTTTTACTGAATATATCGCCAGGTCAATCTGACAGTTCCATCTTTTGCTAGAAGATTAACAGTCGGTCGATTCTGTTAGAATCTTACCGTGAGAAGTTAGGTGAAGTGAGCTGTGAGTGAGTGTCATTGTTTGACACTAATCACAGCTCACTTTAAGCTCACTTCACCCGAGTTATCACGGTGAGATTTTTACAGAATAGCACTACTGTTAGAAAAAAAATTTCAGCAATGATCATGGTTTTAGCGCAAGCCGGTTCGAAGGGAGGACAGACATGAAATATTCGAATCATTTTGCATGAGGTGAAATACTTAACGCATGATTCGATGTGGAAATATTGTAGGTATCTATGGACCTTCACCGTATTTTAATAACTTGGAAATTCTTGGGAATTTCTCAAGTACAACGACTACGTAGGTTTAAAATTGGCGGACATCATTTACGTTGAAATAATTATAAATGCCATATTAATCCTCTGTTGGTTCATTTTCACGGCTAAACACAAAGTATTAGGTACACATCGTTGCATTTGCGCTCACCGCACTTACGACAAAGTGTCCATATTGAGAAGACTGAGCTCACACATCCCGTGTGGAACGAAAGATACGATTTTAAACGAAATAGAAAAGTGAACAACTTTTGACGCGGTCGGGCGAATCTAATGATTAATTAATTACCATATTATCATTCACTAGCGACCCGCCCCGGCTTCGCACGGGTGCAATGCTGATCACTATCACTACATAGTATAAAACAAAGTCGCTTCCCGCTGTCTGTCTGTCTCTGTATGCTTAGAACTTTAAAAATAAGCAACGGATTTTGATGTGGTTTTTTTTTAATAGATAGAGTGATTCAAGAGGAAGGTTTATATGCATATAATACATGCATAATATAGTAGAGAAACACTGATAATTTTAGAGCCATTATTTCTCTTAAAAAGTATAGGATAAAAAATGGTTATTGTAGGTTATCCCTAAGAGATAGACATATGCCATCGCGGACTTTTTTGTAGACCTTTTTAAGGTGTACAATGCCGTAGTACATTATTTTGATCTATCTCGTAGGGTTAAGCCAGCGTTTGCAATGTAAGCGCAATAAAATGTGTTTATTTACGACATCACATTAGAAACCCCTAAAATGATCAGTGTTTCTCTACTATATTATGCATGTATTATACATATAAACCTTCCTCTCTATTTATTACTCTATCTATTAAAAAAAACCGCATCAAAATCCGTTGCGTAGTTTTAAAGATTTAAGCATACATAGGGACAGACAGCGGGAAGCGACTTTGTTTTATACTATGTAGTGATTAATTTTTGGATAAATAATTATGGAAAAGATTTGGTCCAAGCGGAGATGTAACTATACGTTATAATAAAAGATGAAGCGCCTAGTACAGCGATATGAGCGATATTTGGGTTTGTAGGTCTTCTGCAACATTAGTGATAGACTTAAGATGGAAAAATAAAAAAAAATCACGTAGAAACTCCGATTATACATTTATTTTGATCTTTTGTGTGCCAGAAGCTCGTCGCGGTACACGATATCCACGGTATAAATGTCCTCCATAGTCTCTTCTGTGGAACAAATACTGCCTTTCTTTCGCCAATCATACTGAATACAACATCCAAGGCAGGCTTTTATTGAACTCAGCATTTGCCTGCCTACATATTTTTATGTACAGACGTCAGCACATTAAGCTACCCGAAACTATCAATTTTTCCCAATCAACTTTGAACCTTATACTTTAGCGATAAAGTTGAAAATCTATTAAAGAAATTTGACAGATTGTAATAGCTTGATGTGCTGGCGTCTGTACACTATATTTGCATTGCAAGGTGATCCCTTTTGTGTACCTCTTTTGATCGTACGAAGCTATTCATGGCATGGTTTATGCATAGTCATGTTATCCAAGAACGGATTTGGGCTTTTGCGGTTTCAAAACATTTTCCATGGATATCACGCAGTACTTTTTATGGAAGCTACTTATATGGATTCGCAAATCATACATTTGCTTACCCATATGACATCACAGGCAGTTTTTGGCTTTCATGGGTATCAAAAAACATCTTTTGCGTGGATGGATAGCCACCTGCTGGTGTATTCTGTTAAAATCTCAGTGTGAAAACTTTGGTGAAGTGAACAAACTCAATCTCAAACTCAAAGCATTTCTTTCAAGTAAACCAATTACAGGCAGTTTTGAATTGTCAAGGGGTCGGTCAGTCAGAAAGATGAAGCTAGCCCATTCCAAAGCGTAGTAGGTACCTGTGGACAAGAACGGGCAAGAAACTCCACGGACACTCCTTTAAATCATTAAAATTGTTACAAAATTTTGGTTACATCATTCAAGTTGAAATTATACATGTGAAAACGATGTAGAAAGACGTTCACGTTGAAAGCGTCCGTACTAAAAAAGATAAAAACAAAAAAAAAACAATTCAGAAATGAAAATACTTAGATTAAAATAAAAAAAAATAAGCCGTGGCGGCTAAGAGATGACCAGTCCCTACTGACGGCGCCCGTTCACGAACATGACGTATGGATCAGCACCATTTAGCTCAACCATTTTGATGGGAACTCAATCTCTCTCAAGAGCTGTCAATAGTGTCAACCCCAACCTTTTACTTGTGTATAGTTTGAATGATTATGATGATTGGGGTGTGCTAGCTGCCATATAGCAAATAATTTAATTTAATTTAATGTTTTGTGTTTCCTAATGTTAATTACTTACTATTGTATAGAATCAAGCTCTTCTTACTGCTTGCAGGCCTTTTGGTCTAGTGGTCACCTGACTACTTCAAGGTACTTGCAAGGTCGTGGGTTCGATTCCCACCCAGGACAAATGTTTGTGTGATGAGCACGATCATTTGTTCTGTGTCTGGGTGTAATTTATCTATAGTATGTATGTATTTAGAAATATATATGTATGTTTATCAGTTGTCTAGTACTCATAGCACAAGCTCTGCTTAGTTTGGGACTAGATGGCGTTGTGTGAAAGTTGTGGAATATATCTATATATCTAGGTATGTATCTAAAAACAGAACAGAAAGCTTTGCAGCTGGGGAGACACTTTTTCCCAGCTAAAGCACTAGGGATTGGGGAAGGGCTGGCGTGCCGGGGGACTGTCTTATGTCATTTCGACGTTCAAAAAGTGCTGATTCTCAGTTTGAATAAATGACTTTTGATTTTGAGCATCAGATAGAATGACAGCTCACGTCAAGCTGACTTTACCTAAGATTCCACGGTGAGATTTTTACAGAATAAACCGGCAAATCCATTCTATGGGAATGATTTTTCTTAAACAATGCACATACCTATGGGAATTTGAAATGTTATAATTTTTTTAAGTCTGTGGCTGCATGAATCATTTTTCAAATCTTCAGTGCGTGGCCGTTGATATGGGACACCGAATCTTAAGAAAACTTCGCCTCTACATATACAACGTGTAACATTAAATGCGCAAAACCTCATACACCCCATCTGATTTTTAATTCAATTGACCTATTTCATAGAGAAAATAAGTCATTCAAAAAGTGTACTGTGTACAGGTTTTATGCGGTTTTAGTTTTACTGTCCATTCTGATCGTTTCTTGCGTCTGTGACGACGCTTTATCGAGTGAGGAGTCGTCGCCGGGACGCTGCGCCGCGCTGACATTGGCTTGCTTGACCTATTAATAAATAGACACGGCAACGTCTTTAATGAAATTTTTTTGAAAAATGTGGCCTATATTAAAAAGTGGTTCAATTCATTCTGCTCGTTATTCTGATCAAACTATTTTCAGGTTTTGCGCATTTAACGTTACACGTTGTATAGGATCTAATTTAATTAACTAGCGAAACTCCATAGACGTGATCGGCATCGATATCTAAACATAATAAAACAAAAATCAAACAAGTTTTTTTTTTGGGTTAATGACTGGTAGAGTATTTTTATCTCACGAACCGACGCGCGCTTTAGTTGTGGGTACCAAGTGTACAAATACGGTGTGAATGTGTGTGTAACCTTAGAAGCACTCGGTACCAACCGTGACAATGGAGAAGTGTGTGTGTGTGTGTGTGTGCTTGTGCATGCTATATGCTGACTCTACTCGTCTCCACGCACACATTCACATCGTGGTAGTACACTTGGTTACCACAAGTAAAGCGCGCGAGATAAAAATACTATAGTACAGTCACTTGAAATATCAGAAGGCCAATTCTCGTACCTAAAAACGTTAAGCGTTGATTGTATTTTTGACATGCGAACGTTTTTAAAAATACGGGAATTTCCACTAAGTTTAAAACTGCCAGTCGATTCTGTAATAATCTCACCGTGAAATCATAAGTGAGCACTTAATTTAATAGTGTTAATCCCTAGCATTAGGGAATGACAGAGCTCACTTCCCGCTCACTTCACCTAAGTTCTCACGGTGAGATTTTTACAGAATAGCACT
This sequence comes from Eremobia ochroleuca, assembly GCA_949629135.1. Taxonomy (NCBI): domain Eukaryota; kingdom Metazoa; phylum Arthropoda; class Insecta; order Lepidoptera; family Noctuidae; genus Eremobia; species Eremobia ochroleuca. Next base: position 3,907,955 of record OX451413.1, on the reverse strand, counting down.
GCTGGATTTTGTTTGTAACTTCCCAAACATGATAGGTATCGCTTTTTTATATACAGCGTGACCCAGAATCAACGTACAATCTCATAAGGGGTCATTGTACTCATCATTATGAACAACTTGGGACCAAAACACAGATCAGGTAAAAAAAATCTGCTGTTCCCTACATTTTGCCGAGTTATGCGAACATAAATGTAGGGAACAGCTGATTATTTTTTCGCGATTTCAGGTTTGGTACCATAGCAAAAGTTGTTCATAATGATGAGTACAATGACCCCTTATGAGGTTGTGCGTTATTTAAGTTACACCTTGTATTTATAAGTCAATGTTTTCGACATACCATAAAACAAAATAAAATACTGAAATTATAAGCTCATACTTCAAGCAAAAATCCGCGGAAAAATCTTCAAGCAAAAAAAAAACAACCATATTTTTGGTTTTATCATGTTTTGATATGGATACACGTCAAGTCTATGGAGTTTCGCTAGTTAATTTACTTTAGCCTTGTAGAGCCATTATGTCCACATATCAACGTCTTAGCACTGTGCCTCCACGTCAAATACTGATATCTTTTAAAACTTTTCCAGATCACCGTCAAGCCAACAGAAGGGACATCGACGTTCGTCGATAAAGAAGGTCAGACCTGTCAGTGTGTGCCCTACTACCTGTGTGACGCCAACAACGTGGGCGTTGATGTCAATAACGCTAGCGTTACTGGATATGGGACTCTAGATATCAGGTAAGGGCATATCTTATCATAATCAGCAAAATACAATGTTCCCACTGCTGGGATACTCCTTTCTGTGAGAGGGTATGGGAATCCACCACGCGGGCATAGTGCAAGTCGGTACATGTAACATCTCTTCGAATTCTTGGTTCTTGAAATGCCGGTTTCCTCACGATGTTTTCCTTCACCGTTTTGAGAGTCCAACGACCTCTGGTGGTTTTGTTACTTATACAGGCTGACTTTTAATTAGTGATCGATACTTAAACGCATGATTCTACTCATCATTCACTATTGAGCTAACGCTGTGTGAGCGTGCGTGTTCCATCGCCGCCCGTTCGATGTCCACCACGCACAGGGTGGATGGGAAGCAGCACATTAAGTAATTTTTTGCTCCGTTGGTGTAATTGCTATATGGCGTTCCAGTAGGAGGATAAATAAATAAATATATAAATAAATATATAATAAATCATTACAAACAACTTTTACTATCGGACCAAATCCGAAATCGCGAAAAAAAAATCAGCTGTTCCCTACATTTTGACGACTCGTACGAACATAAATGTAGGGAACAGCTGATTTTTTTTTTCGCGATTTCGGATTTGGTCCGATTGTAAAAGTTGTTTGTAATGATGAGTAGAATCATTAATTACCAGTCACCCTATATTATGTGTAGAGAAGATATGTTTTTTTTTTTTTTGTTTTATCGTGTTTACATATCGATACCCTGATGGCTATGGATACCCTGTATGTACATATTTTCTACTGGTCACCAAATATTTTAATCAACATACAACCTCAAACTGGCCTAAATATCTTGAGAAAATTAAAATTCCTCCGGCTCCCCTTAACATGGCAAAATTTTCTCTTCAGGTTCGGAGAAGACGACAATACTATCGACCGTCAATGTCAGGAGAGCGTGGAGGTGTGCTGTGCCATCCCCAAGGACCCTTCAGAGGTGCCCAAGCCACCGAAACCACAGCCCAAGCCCGATCCCGCGAAGGTCAAGGGCTGCGGTTACCGCAATCCTCAGGGTTTGGGAGTCACCATTACTGGTGGAACTGTGAGTATAACTTCGGTTTAAGAAGAAGAAGAAGAAGAAGAAGATGAAGACTTTTTATTCACTTAAAATTTCTTAAAGCTAGATACATTGCCCCACAAGACTGCTTACGCAGTTTAACTGTGAGATCGTTGAGTCTCTCTTACAATAAACTTAATATTAGGTAAATCTATAACATATATGTACTTAATCTACTATAATAATAATAATAAATAATAAATTTCTTTATTGACATAAAAACAAGTTACAGAAAAAATAGAGACCCTGGCTCCAGAGCTAGGTTAGAGTACCATCTACTCTTCTTATATAGAATCTAATAAATATTTTTTGAGTTTACGTGCGAATTTTACTTTATTATCTTCTTGTCTGATGTCAACAGGCAAAGTGTTCAATAATTTAAAGACATTTATTTCTCAAAGAACAAATTACAGTTCACTTAAAGAGAAATGATAAATAAATGATAAATGATAAATGATTTATTTTCTGTAAGTAGGTTTGTACAAACACTTTTACATGTCAATCATATTTTTTAAACTAGATGAGGTCGGCGTTTCCTATCTGACTACTCTGAGAAGAAAGGCCGAAACAAACTCAGAGGTCACAGTCTCTTTTAAAGTCCAGACATAATCTTGGTCAGATCATGTGAAGACCATGCAGATTGGTGTCTGTAATGGTCTTTTGAGTAAAGAACCACACAGATTGAGCGGACCAAATTACTAAATTAACAATAAGTTGTAGTTTACATTACGACGTTCAAACCATCCAAGAAACTGAACACCATAGTTTCATTCATAAAATATAGCAAGTATGTCTAAAATACAAATCATTTCAGTCTCAGCTCAGTTCAGCTTGGTTCTTGTTCTTTGTGAGGATCGAGGCCTGCGATTGGAATAGCTTTTGACGAGCTGTGGCCAGTGGTAGTAATTCTTTTTAAAATTTTGTTTGTGGTTGAATGTTTAGTATTTAGAAAAAAAAAAAAAGAAAAGAAAAGAATATAAGTTAGTACATTTCACGAGGCGAAAACGTGTACTCAATTAAATGATTTTTTCGCAAGCTACAATGTTTTCAGGTTGCACACTTGATAGACGAGAATTTTTTTAGAAATAATATTTATGTTTTTTCGTTTCTACTGCCTTAAATAATTTTCTGAAAAGTACAGAATGAATCTCCATTAAATTATATATACAATAGTATAAAAATTAAGTTCGTTCTGTGTACTAGCAGGAGAATAAAAATAGAAACATTTGCAGAAAGGAAGGAAAAAAAAAAATTCGATCGTAAAGCACTCTCTAATGCTTCGCTTTATGAGTCGTGCAATAAAGTCATGCTTACAAAAAAAGACCTTAAATACCTGATGATGCAGTCGGTTTTGCAATAGGCTCACGATTGACTTCTTCTCCACCAGGGTGCAGAGTCCCAATTCGGCGAGTTCCCCTGGGTGGTCGCTCTACTGGACAACCGCAACTCTGCGTACGCTGGCGTCGGAGTACTCATCCATCCCAAGGTCGTGATGACAGGAGCACATATCGCTCAGAAGTAAGAACCTTTTTTGTTTTCGGCGGGAAACCTTCAAAAGGCGCCTGGTCATAGGAGATAAAACCAGGGGGTTTTTACCTCACTAAAACCGCTCCTGTATAGTCACCATCTGCACTCATGGAAGGGGGCACCGTTTCCTCTCAAAAGACTGATTCGGAGCCCCCTCTGTGCAACAACTGTTAGGGCATATATCTGGGGAGATTGTAAAAGGGTCTCCCCGAAACCTGACTATGTAAGAGTGGAAGGCAACACGTGACCACTGTTTAGCAAGCAATTTTTGTCTAGCAAGTCGGATCTTAAAACAGATTTATTTGCATGCGTTGTCTAAACAGTTATATTATACAGCATGCTTTTTTTTACCGGCTCCAAATGTTTAGTGTGTTCCACCCATGAATATGAATAACTTTCACTATGGAACCAACTCTGAGATCACGAAAAAAAATCAGCTGTTTCATACATTCTGGTCAATTAGGTACTGTATTAACCGGTCAAGCACCGCGAGCGGGCTCTTTTAGATATACAACGTGTAACGTTAAATGCGCAAAACCTGAAAATAGTTTGATCAGAATAACGAGCAGAATTAATTGAACCACTTTTCAATAGGCATGTATTTAACGCGGCGACAAATTAATCTGGGTTGGCGACAAATTAATATGGGTTGGCGACAAATTAATCTGGGTTGGCAGCTACGGACGGCGGATAAAAAGTAGAAAATGGGCATTCTTAAGTTAAACAACGAGGTTGTATATATATCAAGTTAACTAATTATCTTTAATATTAATAATTAGAAATAGACGACGGAGCCCCGCTTCGCGGGGCCCCTATTTCCGCCTGCAGGATTTAAAGGAACCTAACACGAACCTAACACGAAGGAGGTTAATATTAGTCGCCATGTCATTATTTGTAGTCGCCATGTCATTATTTGTAGTCGCCATGTCATTATTTTTAGTCGCCATGTCATTATTTTTAGTCGCCATGTCATTATTTTTAGTAGCAAATAGTTAGTCACCCTTTTAAATTGTTAGTCGCCTGGAAAATAATATTCCTTTTTAATACAGGAAACATTTTTCAAAAAATCTTCATTAAAAAAGTTGCCGTGTCTATTTATTAATAGGTCAAGCAAGTCAATGTCAGCGGCCCGGTGACGACTCCTCCCTCGGTAAAGCGTCGTCGCAGACGCAAGAAACGATCAGAATGGCCAATAAAACTAAAACAGCACATAAAACCTTTACAATTTTTTTAATGACTTATTTTCTCTGTGAAATAGGTCAATTGAATTAAAAATCAGTTGGGGTGTCTGAGGTTTTGCGCATTTAACGTTACACCTTGTATATAGCGGACGATTTTAAGACTTATCTTTACTACAAATACAGTTTGAAATCGGTCGGTGTTTACTGGCACGTTTTTGTGCCGCTGGGGCTCTAGAGGTTAAACAACTTTTCTATTAAACAGCTGATTTTGTTTTCGTGATTTCAGAGTTGGTCCCATGGTCAAAGTTGTTCATATTCATGAGTAGAACACCCTGTAAAAATTTGGAGCCTGAAAAAAAAAACATCCAGTATTATATAATTGAATGCAATGTATTGCAACTTGGTCCGCCTCAAATAATTTAAAAAAAAAAGTCCCCGACACCATATTTCTGTCTTTTATACGGGCGGGTGATGCGATGCTATGCGCTGGATCGGCGCCCGAAATTTCACTCGGACAAAGTCACGAGCAGAAGATAATCATATATTTATTGACAATAATCTTATGTTTATTGTCGCAATGGAAAAGTGGAATGTGAAAGTGGCGCCAACTGGTGGCATGGATTTTCATGAAAACCCTCAGCTGTCAAAAATATGAAGATTGTTGCCCAATCCAAAGCGTAGTAGGTTCCTATGGAGAAAAACTCCATGGACACTCTTTTAAATGACTCTTTTGGCATTTCTTAGGTTCGGCCCTGGTGAATTGAAGATCAGGGCGGGTGAATGGGACACACAGACAGCCAAAGAGATATACCCCTTCGAAGAGAGAAATGTGCAGACAACCGTTATTCATGAAAGTAAGTTGTCATCTTCTTAGCCTTTTCCCAAATATGTTGGGGTCAGCTTCTAGTGTAACCGTATGCAGTTGCATACCAGTATTTTACATGGAACGGCTGCCTATCTGACCTCCACGACCCAGTTACTGGTGATGACAAGAGCTCCTACTGAGGGCTGTTCAGCGAACATTCTTGAATTTCTACAAACCAGTTACTGGGAATCAGGCAGGCCTGTTGGTCTAGTGGTCAGTGGCCCTGACTAGGTACTATACGCAAGGTCGTGGGTTCGATTCCCACCCAGGACAAATGTTCGTGTGATGAGCACGATCATTTGTTCTTTGCCTGGGTGTAATTTATCTATAGTATGTATGTATTTAGAAATATGCATGTGTGTTTATCAGTTGTCTAGTACTCATAGCACAAGCTCTGCTGGGACTAGATGGCGTTGTGTGAAAGTTGTGGAATATATTATTATTATTATTATCATGATATCGCTTGGCAAAACTAGTTGTCAGGCTTTCGAGTTCCTGATTACCCGTACGACTGTCAAAGATCACGAAAACACGAAAAGCAACTTTAATCAAATGTACAATATCATTAATATTTAAAGGTATCGATTTGAGTTTCGTACCGATATTTTAGGTAGGTACAGACGCCAGCACATCAAGCTACTACAATCTGTCACATTTCTTTAATAGATTTTCAACTTTATCGCTAAAGTATAAGGTTCAAAGTTGACTGGGAAAATGTGACAGTTTCGGGTAGCTTGATGTGCGGGCGTTTATATATACAACATGTAACGTTAAATGCGCAAAACCTCAGACACCCCGACTGATTTTTAATTCAATTGACCTATTTCACAGAGAAAATAAGTCATTAAAAAAATTGTAAAGGTTTTATGTGCTGTTTTAATTTTACTGGCCATTCTGATCGTTTCTTGCGTCTGCGACGACGCTTTATCGCGGGAGGAGTCGTCACACCGCCGCTGCACCGCGCTGACATTGGGTTACTTGACCTATTAATAATTTAGACACGGCATCGTTTTTAATGTTTTTTTTTTTTAAATGTGACCTGTATTAAAAAGTGGTTCAATTAATTCTGCTCGTTATTCTGATCAAACTATTTTCAGGTTTTGCGCATTTAACGTTACACGTTGTATATAATCTGGACTAGGAAAGCCTGATTACCTACTAAACACAGATTACTAGCATTATGAGCACAAGATCGACCTGTACGGACTTTATTATTTAGTCCAGCTTTAAAGTGATTGTGAAAAAAAAGAAAATACATTTATTCGGTAAACATGAAGCAGCTGGATACAAAGATAACAAACACAAAAAAAAACCGGTCAAGTGCGGTCGTACTTGCGCAGCGAGGGTTCCGTACCAGTACCTACCATCATATATGAAATTTTCATTTGTAACTATTTCTGAAAGTGTGCTATTTAGAGACATCGTTTTATTTTTCCTGTAGCCTGCTTCATGCTCTAGTAGCCCCACTTCTTATTTTAAAAACCACCTTTGACAGGGACACTGTTAGGAAAAAAATGTATACCTATATTTTTATTTCATTCTTATTTGCTAAATAGTTGGGCAAACGTCATCTAAAACTATTCCAAATTTCAAGTTGATAGCATTAGTAGGTAGTTCTTGAGATATCCAGCTGTGACAGACGGACAGACAGACTGAGTCGCACCATAAGGGTTCCTTTTTACCATTTTGGTGCGGAACCCTAAAAAGAACAAGTTGGGGTAAAATATGCATCACATCCACGCAAAGCGACCATCGTTCAGTATAATGCTAAGACCCTATGCGAGACAGAGCCCCAGCGACAACTGGCGTTGAATTGATGACGTTGTTTAAGACGACATTAAATGCCAGCGACCTTGAGCGGGCACTGCCGCCCTTCGCCCGCAAGGGTCCCCGCTTCAACGCGCACAAGTTTATTTCAAAAAAGAATCCACGTTGATTTATCAAGCATAAAACAAATAAAAACCGTATACTAAAATTTAGGAAATTAAATTGTCTTTTAGATGATGAAAGTTTTATGAAAATACACCCGATAGTGTTTGCGTGATTATCGTTATTTTGTCCGCGTTAGACATTACTTTACGAATTAATTACTCTATGTTAAAAAAATATAATTTCAAACATTCACATATCAAATTACGAAGAAAATTGTCTAGTATAACATATTTTTTTTTCAAATAAATAAGTCTGGTCGTTTAGACGTGATGTTGAATTTAAAATCATTAGAAGTCTTATACCTGCGCCTTAATAATTTATTTATACCACCCTACTCCTACCAGATTTCATGCCGAAAAGTTTGAAGAACGACATAGCACTCTTGCTGTTGGAAACCCCACTTGTCATCTCTGAGCACATCAATGTCATCTGCATGCCGGACCAAGAAGAAGTGTTCGACAGCAGCAAGAATTGTGTCGCCAACGGATGGGGGAAGACCAATTTCGGTAAGTAGACAGCAGACTAGTCTTTGCCCGTGCCTTAAGCCGCGTGGAGATCGGAAATTATCCCACTGGGACGTACTACCAGGGTAAAAAGTATCCTATGACCTAATTCGGCAGGGTAATTGCGTAACACACTATCAGTAGCAATGGGTTTCATTTTGACATTTCAACAACATTCATTGCGTTATTTACGTTGTTTAGCAGACACATTTTTCGAACATATGGAGCAATGGATTAGCGATATGCTTCAAAATGATTCAAATTGAGAGTAATAGTGTGGTACTCAATTAGGGTCGGCGGTCTTTGTCTATCCCTGTGCCGTTAAAGTGTGAAAGGTAACAGACAGACAGAGTTACTTTCGCATTTATAATATTAGTATGGACTAGTTGCTGATTGCTGGATAGAATATACCCTATGTTAATCATGGTCCCAAGTCTACCTTATTTTTGCCAAGTTTCTTGCAAAATCCGTTCACCCGTTAAAGTAGGGTTTAGTGACAAATATCCAAACTTCCACATTCATAATAAAAGACTATCTGAAACGACAGACGTTTATCTGTCCTTCAATTATTTAGTTCGGAAAAAGCACTTTCAGATTCCCGAATTTCCCAAATTTCCCTGTATCAGCCGGTAGATTCCGTAAAAATCCTACCGTGAAAGCTTGGGTGAAGTGGGCGTGGAGTGAGCCGTCATTCGCTAGGGATTAACACTATTAAGTGCTCACTTCACTTATGATTTCACGGTGAGATTTTTACAGAATCGACCGGCATTTCACATATTTATCGGCAGTTTACGAGTACAATCTCGCAAGATAGATTATAAACCAGGGCTCTGAACCGGTTTAAAAAGAGCGGTTAATTTCGATGAAATACCGGTAAATATATCGTTCCCTCATTAACCGGTTAAACAAGTGAACTGTTCATATGTAACCCAAATGACAAAGGTTACCGGTTACAGAAGCACAAACGGTTTTGACACCCAAATTAACCGGTTAATTCCGTAAATCGTAAATATTTTTCGTCTACTTTTTTAACACTTCCAACAAGTTATAGTGACATTAGTACATTTAGTACCCCAGAAAACATTAGGAAAAAAAATGTTTGATCTAAGGACGTCAAATACAACCGGAGAACTTAAATGGTGCGGGTAGATTCATGTTGCGACTTGCTTAGTTAGGGGGCGGGGGGTGTTTAACCGGTTAATTTTCACTTTCAAAACCAAAATTCATGAAAAACCGGTTTCCCGCAAAAAACCGGTAAAAACCGGTAAAGTGCAAACCTTAACCTAAATCTTTTTCGGTTTGGGGTCAATGACCGTAACCGGTTAAGAATTTCAACCGGTTTCCGAGCCCTGTTATAAACTAACGGTGTTCACAATCATACGGTGACATATCGATCCCTAGCTACAATCTAGCTATCTAAACATTGGCGCCGACTCCATTGTTCACAAAGTAAACTAAATTTAAGTTCAGTGCATATTATTCTTTCTATTTCATTAAGAAAAGGACAGAAGATAAATATTAATTTAGTCCTGTCAAATTAAGATACTAATTCATAGACAAGTTTTGACGTGATTAAATATTGGCCACTAAAAATACGTCAATTTACGTCAGGCGCTGACTAATTTGACAGGACTAAGCTAATATTTATCTTCTGTCCTTTTCTTAATTAAATAGAAAGAAAAAGATGCACTGAACTTAAATTTTGTTTAGGGGGAAGTCCCCTAGTGGCGGACACCTAAGGTTTTCAGGAAATAAAATAAAAACTGTTTCGAAAAATGTTATTTTATTTATTAATTAGTAAGTTGACTAACTGTAGAATGAACACAAATTAACAAAAATGCAACTTCTGCATAATCTTATTCAAAAACAAAAATTAAACATTGGTGTAAAAAAAATGCAATTGCTTGAAGTGGCACCTAGTACCGGACGGACTTCAGTTCGAATTCCTAGCTAAAATATCCTCCCTCTCCCGTAGTCTATATTCCTAGCATAAATATCTGGCATCGATCACATATGTAGTCGTCTGAAGACTCAGGAATGGCTGCACATTCTTCATGAGCCCACCCATGGCAGCTGGAGCACTGTATCTAGTAATTTACGTGATTCACTAAAACTTGTTCGTACTCGGGTGAGAAGGTGTTAGTGAATCTACCGATCTTTGGTTGCAACGTCACTTCTTCTCCACGTTTCAATGCCGATACCTTATCATGTAGAGTACTTTTTGGGATGTTGTAACGCAATGAAGCTACTCCCAAACTCAGTTCTTTGGACAAAATTTTATCTATCGCAGTTTGTAAACTTTTTTGGTCCCATTTTCCTTTCTTTTTCTTCTCCTCCATTGCAACGTTTCTCTGTTCTTTTATCCTCTGAAATAACGTACAAAAATTACTACTTACAATAAATCCAATTATTTACGAGAAAAATCATTTTTTTCATTGTCCGACGTTAAGGGACAAATTTTTGTCCGGTACCAGGGGACAGGATAGTACCACAATTACGTAATCTATACGTAATTCGTTTTGAAAATCAACAAATAAAAATATAGACTACGAATAATAATGGAACCGTATCTTAATTAACAAATACCATAAAGACATAAAACACCAAAATGTAGCTGAAACACTCACCTTGATCTTATATGACGCAGTATTTTTCCGCCAAAAGAAAAACCGACCGCTCCTGCTGTTGCCTACAGCGTCACTAACAAACTGCGTCATGTGACTCTGTACCGGTATGCCCCCCCACGCCTCTTTCACACGTGTTTGAATCGTTCACATTCTAACTTGTCGAGATAATAAGAGTGTCCGGCGTTAGGTGCCGTCCGGCGTTACGGGACTTCCCCCTAGTTTGTGAACATGAGAATCGGCGCCAATATGTTCTTTTCCTTCCCAGGTCTAGCAAACCGTTACGCCGTGATCTTGAAGAAGGTGGAGCAGGACATGGTGCCGTACAACCGCTGCAACGCCTTGCTGAAGAGGACCAGGCTGGGACACAACTTCCAGCTGCACAAGAGCTTCGTTTGCGCTGGCGGTGAAGCTGGCAAGGATACCTGTCAGGTTTGTCACTTTTCTGAGGTGCTATCAAAGGTTTCAGGGTTGACAGGGTCAGGAGGTGGTGTATTGAAGGCTTTCGTTCGGATGATGCATTTAAGGCCTCCAGATAGTATGGCCGAGATCTACAGGGTCAAATAAATTAGTCAGAGAAACTTCACAGAAGTGATGGGTATCGCCGCCGGCATGTAAGTTGGCAAGAGTCGTCAGTCGTTCCTCTCCTTTCTTTAACGTCCTTCTAAACAGATATGTTCAAAAATAAGTTATGACAATAACCATAGAATAACGAGAAACAGTAAAAGTGTATTTTTTTTTGCTGCAATAAGTGTAAATACGCGAACTTACTCCCACTACGCAAAAACCTTGCCAAGTTACGTGCCGGCCACTATATCGATATCGAAATAAACTTTTTTTTTTTTAATGACTTGATGATATTTTGATTTGTAGTCAACGACCGCTGGTAGTGTAGGTAATAGTTTCTTTAAAAAAAAACTTTGTTTTTACCTGATAATGAGTTAACAATAAACTGTTTTTTTTTAATTCTCTAAATGTTGTCTTCACTCTGTTTCAGGGCGACGGTGGCGCCCCCCTAGCGTGTCCCATCGGCAACAACAGGTACAAACTAACGGGCCTGGTAGCCTGGGGCATAGGCTGTGGGCAAAAGGATGTCCCCGCTGTCTACACAAATGTACCACTCTTCACACATTGGGTGGACGACAAAATGGCCGACTGGGGACTGGAGACGACATCGTACAGAATCTCGAAATAAATATCTTTGCGCCTAGCATTAACTGAATGATTTTGAATTAACATTTGGGAAATAGTATGAAATTATTAAATATATTTTTGACGAGTTTTCTGTAATGGAATTTCTATAATGAGACTAGTTGTGACTCCGAAATTTTTATTAGTTTTATAGCGAAATCAAAACTTCTAACTAGGCTGAGAATCAGCACTTTTCGAACGGCAACATTACAAAAGACAGTCAAAACACCCGCCCTTCACCACTTCCTAGTGCTTTCGTTTCATTTCCCAGTGCTCTTTTAGCATTGACTAACATGCTAAAAGTGACGAAAATCTTTTGATTTTTGAAAATTTCACATAATATAAGTTTCTTTTGTGTTTCGAAAAAAAAAAACAACCTCGTACACATGAATAAAGATCAAGCTACATTTTCAGTTTTAGCTGAACTCTAATTGTATAGGTTTTTACAGTCCGAAGTCAGCTTATACTAGTTATGTATAGCTTGATCTGTAGATGTGCGTACGAAATGAAATATTAGTCCATATTAATATACCTAATATCTGGCAGATAATGGCGCCAAATTAGTCAGCGCTTGACGTAAATTGACGTATTTTTAGAAGCCAATTTTTTAATTACGTCTTAACCAGTCTTGCCAGAAGGTTACTTTTGTAACCTTTTAGGTGATTTTTGAACTGCATTGGTTACTTTTAGGTTACACTAATGAAAAGGTTACTTTAGGTGATTTTTCGGAATTTGTAGAATATTTTTTTAATTTTTTACATAAAAGCAACTTGAAACGGAACGCTCGTTTTAGAATTTTTCATGTTGGTAAGCTTCGTTAGCAGTAGTAGAACTAAAACTTCTTTACCTTTATAAACAATCATATTCTTAGGGGTATGAGCACTTTGCCAACAATAACTAGGGCACTTATTTATTTTCTTCAAGTTGGCTCTCTCCAACCATATATTGAACAAAAAGCGAAAGCGAAAGTGAATCGAATGTCAAAAATAATATGGTAATGTAGAATTATATTACCGATTGCCAATATCGAATGGATAATTTTTCATTTAAAATTAAAATATGACGTGATCCGATGTCTTAATTAATTAATGGAAGGGCTACGCTATCAATATGATAATTAGTACCGTCGTAAATGGAGTAGTAAAACAAGAAGTGACATAGGTATATTAAAAGATTTCACATAAAGTGGTAGTGTATTTATTAAATTTACAAGCTCCTTCGTATGAAAGATTAGGGGCTATGAATTCGCGTATAATTTCTTTCTTTCTTTCTTTCAATAGTCAGTCTGTAGACTGTATACAACGTGTAACGTTAAATGCGCAAAACCTGAAAATAGTTTGATCAGAATAACGAGCAGAATTATTTGAACCACTTTTTAATATAGGTCACATTTTTCAAAAAATCTTCATTAAAAACGTTGCCGTGTCTATTTATTAATAGGTCAAGCAAGCCAATGTTAGCGCGGCGCAGCGGCCTGGTGATGACTCCTCCCTCGGTAAAGCGTCGTCGCAGACACAAGAAACGATCAGAATGGCCAGTAAATTAAAACAGCACATAAAACCTTTTAATTGTTTTTAATGACTTATTTTCTTTATTTTCTGAAGTAGGTCAATTGAATTAAAAATCAGTTGGGGTGTCTGAGGTTTTGCGCATTTAACGTTACACGTTGTATTTATAAACTTATGAAATTAAATATATGATTGTTGTAATATATTTTGATTGCATGCAATTAAAACCATTATTATCATTAATGTCGACAATATTGCAATAATAACGAATCGGAATTTGATTAATTGAATAATTGGTCGATTTTAGTAGTCGTAAACTATTTTTGCCGACAATTTCCATCGATCGATTCTGCCATGAGATAAACCTACTGTAATAATTACAGATCTATTACTAATTATTAGACAAAAATATGACACTATTCTATTCTATCAACTTACAATACCTACCTTTCCAGTCCAAAAATATGAAAGGTTATTTTTTATACAAAAAGGTTACATTTTTTTATATTTCAGTTAATTTTTGACATGACCCGACTGGCAACACTGGTCTTAACTTGTCTATGGAGTTCTTAATTTGACAGGACTAAACTAATATTTAAAATCTTGTCCTTTTCTTAATTAAATAGAAAGAAAAAAGATGCACTGAACTTAAATTTAGTTTAGTTTGTGAATAAGGGAAATGGGCGCCAATTTCGTTCCACTTTTATAATTATCTGAGTAAATAATGTGTGATAATGTCTATCCGGAAAAAGGAAACTGGCACTTTATGACAAAATTTTTAAAATACCTACTTATTGTTAATTTACATCACAAACCACTGAAATCAAGAAGATTTTGAAATTATTCTCAAACTACTTAAAAGGCAAATAAAAGCTTAGGTATCTATAACAAGTCGTAAATAATTGTGTCACCCTTTATGGTACTTTGCATTTGTCACACTATTTTGCCCTTTTTTCCAAGAGCTTTACTGCTGTATTTGTCTAACGTTTAGTTTAGCCGCGAAGATAAAAAATGTATGGTATCTAATATATGGACAGAGCCCTATAAAGGGTTAAAGAGTAATCTATTCTATTCTACAGCGTGTAACGGAAGGGGGGTATCAACCCTGAAGGAGGTGAATGTGCTCATGAAACTCAACAACTTTCCCCAAAGAACATAGGTAGAAATATGAAAAAAAAATTTGGCCCTCCCTTACAAAACTGACTACCAGCTGATTGATTTACTATGGGAGGGCCAAATTTTTTTTTCATATTTCGACCTATGTTCTTTGGGGAAAGTTGTTGAGTTTCATGAGCACATTCACCTCCTTCAGGGTTGATACCCCCCTTCCGTTACACGCTGTATAAGTAATAATATAAGCAAATAATGTTACCATTTTACAATTGTATTTAAATAAATAATAATAATACATAAAATGCTCAAATACCTACTTAATATATTAATTATGTGTATCAGTCGTTTACTTTTGTATTTTGCAAATAAATAAGATTTCTTTTTAATTTTGTTTTTTGATTTTATTTACACTTGTGTGTATTTGTGAGGAGCTCATCACACTAATATTATAAAGGCAAAAGTTTGTGTGTGTGTGTGTGTATGTTTGTTACTTCTTCACGCTTAAGCGGCTGGACCAATTTTGATGAAATTTGGCATGCAGATAGTTTATAACCAGGATTAACACATAGGTTACTTTTTATCCCGATATTCCCACGGGATCCAAACTTAGGCGGGTGAAACCGCGGAGCGCTCCTAGTGGCTTAATAATAACAGCCGCACAGGTCGATCGATCGGGTTATTTTTTTTCAAAATGGCGATTTTATATAGGATTAACGCGTGACCGCCATCTTGAAAAAAAAAGTAGCGGACAGGTAGGTTTGTCAGGCTCCATATAAAAATCTTTAATCCCCTTCTCAGACTACCTTAGAGCACCCCCTTAAATGAAACACAGAAGGTATAACAATAATGGCACCGATTGCCTTGTTCACAAACTAAATTAAATTTAAGTTCAGTGCATCTTTTCCTTTCTGTTTAATTAAGAAAAGGACAGAAGATAAATATTAGTTTAGTCCTGTCAAATTAGTCAGCGCCTGACGTAAGTTGACGTATTTTTAGTAGCCAATTTTTTAATCACGTCTAAACTTGTCTATGGAGTATCTTAATTTGACAGGACTAAACTAATATCTATCTGCTGTCCTTTTCTTAATGCAATAGAAAGAAAAAGATGCACTGATCTTTAATTTAGTTTAGTTTGTGAACAAGGCAGTCGGCGCCAATATCAATTTATTTAATTCTAACAGTGGGAAGTGCTGCACTGCAGTTCGCTTTGTCTAATTCAGCGTGTAATTGTTTTAATCGTGCCCTCGCCAGAGTTAGGTTCGCGTTTGTAGCTCGCATACTTTCCTGAAAGAAAAAGAACACATTACATTAACTGCATTTTATTTATTTATTTATTGGATCGCCAACAGAGGCTACACAGTTACATGCGTGTTAACATGAAGAGGGACAAGTACAAGTGTGCGCTTCCAATTATAGGCGACCACATCATTCATTTAACATACAAGTAGGTACAACAAGTTTGACAAGGACGGACACATTAAAATAAATCACAATACAATACACGAACATTAAAGAAAGGAAAACAAAATTAAAAGCTAAAGTAAAACAGTACGAGTACAAATTAAAAAAAATAAGAATACAAACAGATTTCAAATTCAAATAAAATAAACTAATAATTAAACAATAAACATAAATCAACAGAAATTAAAAAAAAAAGGTTTATTACTTGGATACTAGGAGTTTTAGGTCTTTATTAAACTGTGATAGTTTGCATCCAATTAGTTTTCGATACTTCGTTATACTGCCTACAGACCCTTGGCAAAGCAGCGAAGTTTCTGAGGTTTGTTTTGGATCCCGACACATTCGCGATATGTTTGAAAAAAAAATGTAAACAAATATGAGTTTATGGAAAAATAACTTTAAATCCTACAGAATAAAGTTCAGTTTACGCTACAACTTCAAACATTTTTATAAATTTATCAATAGTGTTAGTTACTCTGAAATCAATTTTATTTTAAACCAACTAGTTAAACAAATCTCAACTTTATTTTAATGGTGATCCATTAAAATAAAGTTGATATTTGTTTAACTTGAAATAATTTTAATTTGAAACAAGTTTGATGAATAGACTCATCACATGACGCCTGAATTCATCAGTCCATCGCGAATCAGGTCCAGTTGAAAACCGGCGTCAGGCACCAGTTTTCGGGCATTTTTGCTGAACAGGGGTTTTTGGCGCAGCCGTAAGGCACACTTTCCTGCTAATTTCTTACATCGAAATTTACACTTCATAACTGATTTTTATTTGTTACGTTGCGAAAAGTCTAGGCAGGTGATGTTAATATCAGCTTACACTTCTACCTAGCCTTTTCCCAAGTATGTTGGGGTCGGCTTCCAGTCTAACCGGATGCAGCTGAATACCAGTATTTTACATGGAGCGACTGTCTATCTGACCTCCACAACCCAGTTACTGATACCCCTTGGTAAGACTGGTTGTCAGGCTTTCGTGCTACTGACGACCCGTAACGACTGTCAAAGATCCACAAATGACAGCCGGGATCAACGGCTTAACGTGCTGTCCGAGGCACGGAGGGGTCTTGGTATGTGAAGATGGTCACCCATCCACGGACCAACCGCGGCAAGCGTAGCTTAACCTGATCGATCGACCCGTGCGGCTGTTATTATTTAGCCACAAGCCCCTCGGGAAATATAGCCGTGAAATTATGTAACTACACAGACGGATGGTATTACTTACTTGAACAGTAAGTAATGTCCTGTCAGCACTCGTCAGTTTCTCCACTGATATCTCTGTAGTGTGTTTGATCAACCCCTCTAGGGTGGCTCGGAATGACACGTTACATTCCCCTGAAAATTTAATAAATAAATAGTGTAGGAATTTTCAGCAGATAATCCCGTCAACGATATTATACAAAGGAGTAAGCATAAACAAATTTTAAATCGAAAGAGCTTTGACGGTCCGTGGCATACATACCTGTCCGCCATTTTGCTTTTTTTTTTTCAAAATGGTGGTTACTCATCACTACATAGTACAAAAACAAAGTCACTTCCCTGTCGGTCTGTCCCTATATATGCTTAGATCTTTAAAACTTCGCAACGGATTTTGATGCGTTTTTTTTTTAGATAGATTGATTCAAGAGGAAGGTTTATATGTATAATACGTGCATAATATAGTAGAGAAACACTGATAATTGTAGAGGTTTCTAATGTGATGGCGTAAATAAACATATTTTTTTGCGCTTACATTGTAAACGCTGGCTGAACCATTCGCGATAGATCAAAATAATGTACTACTGTATTGTACACCTTAAAAATCTCTAAAAAAAAGTCCGCGATGGTATATGTCTATCTCTTAGGGATAATCCACAATAACCATTTTTTATCCTATACTTTTTACGAGAAATAATGGCTCTAAAATTATCAGTGTTTCTCTACTATATTATGCATGTATTATACATATAAACCTTCCCCTTGAATCACTCTTATCTATAAAAAAAAACCGCATCAAATTCCGTAGCGTAGTTTTCAAGATCTAAGCATACATAGAGACAGACAGACAGCGGGAAGCGACTTTGTTTTATTCAATGTAGTGATCAGCATTGCACCCGTGCGAAGCCGGGGCGGGTCGCTAGTGAAACTATAATGAACAGAAAGCATAATGACACCAAACCCCGTAAAGTGTCACGTTTCCGAGAAATTAACGTTCAAAGTTGTTCACGTGACGTCCATATTTTTTTAACATGCTTACATCTTGTTGCATAGAAGTTTGATTATTTCAGACATCTTATTTTTTTTTTTTAATGAATGTTGCAACAGGAGAAAAAGAACAATTCTACAAACAGCACATACATAATTTCTGATGCAGCAGTGAGTTGTATATGTTGGAATGTGCTGGTGTGGGTGTGGACGAGGGCCTCAGTCTGCTGTGCAGAGGTCCATCTGGCACTGAGGACAGACTTGAGGGTAAGGTCAGCTTGGTTTCTGAAATATTAAAAATAAGAGTATAGTAATTTTTTATACAGAAGGAAGAGGGTGATTGAATTTTACCTCTTTATTAGTTAGGATAAATAATAACAGCCGCACAGGTCGATTGATCAGGTTAAGCTACACTTGCTGCGGTTGGTCTCTGAATCGGTCACCATCTTTACATACCGAGACCCCTCCGTGCCTCGGAAAGCACGTTAAGCCGTTGGTCCCGGCTGTCATTCGTAGATCTTTGACAGTCATTACAGGTAGTCAGAAGCCCGAAAGTCTGACAACCAGTCTTATCTAGGGATATCGTATTACACAGTAACTGGGTTGTGGAGGTCAGATAGGCAGTTGTTCCATGTAAAATACTGGTATTCAGCTGCATCCAGTTAGACTGGAAGCCGACCCCAACGTAGTTGGGAAAAGGCTAGGCAGATGATGATTAGTTAGGATAAAAATTTGGTAGAACTCGCCTCATTTAGTTTAAAATGTTGATAAGTACAATGTTTTGACATCAATGACAAGTTATCTATGCAAAGACTTTTATTTACTGTTTTAATGGTTGCTGCAACCTCAACTTCTATTTTTAGAGCCAGATTTTTTTTTTAACTTCTTATTAGTTAACCCTTTCAGTATGGTTCACATACATGTACATTCTGGCACAGATGCTTGTCACGGCCGGGTGACGTACTTTTGCAAATCAAGTCTAAAACTGAATACAAACAACATAGGTGTGCAGTCACAGCCAGCGCTTGTGGCAGATTGCGCGAAGTACTATCACAACTGCGCAGAACACATTTGTCGAGCGCCGGCCGGCAGTGCACGCTATGCTTCTCGCGCGCCGTACTGAATGGGTTAAGACTTCAAAATCTAATAAGAAACTGAAAGAATTGAATAATAAAGAAATGCACTTCTTTTCTTTCAGTTCATACAATGGTAGTCTGTAAGAGATCGCCTTGTGTCATAATCATAACTCCACCCATCTTACACAAATTTTGGTTTAAATATTTTTTTTTTTGTTATATGTAGTACTTATACATTACAGTGTTTAGTAAATAAATGTATATTACCATCATCCGATTCAGGTGCTTCTCCAGCTATCACAAATGATTTAGTATTTATAGATACATTAAGGTCCTGAAAATTAAAATATGGTTTCAGTTTTAGTATTTCAGGCTTATTTCTTTCCAACATTGGTCATACGGGGACGTATGACCAATGTTGGAAAGCAATGTTGGGAGTAGAAGCCAATTCTGCTTTTCTGCAATTTGACCTTCTAATGATTAGAAAATTAAAGAAAAACCATACATAATTAAATGTGCAATGCATAGAAAACGTATTATATTGTTAGAATACTTGAATAATACAGAATATAACTTTGTCAATGATATTATGTTATCACATCAAAAACAATCTACTTAATCAAGACAAGTTAAATCACAAGTTTCTGATAACAAAACAAACTTGAAAAGAATTGATACAAACCGGAGATCTCCCAATTTCTATCTCGGAATCTGATTCAGAAGCTTCACCATCCACTACGTGAGCAATTTTAGACATTTTCCAATTAGAATTTTGTATTTTTGTACAAAATCATACGAAGTTACAAGTTCACAAGTTCAAGCAATGTTTACGTATTTTGACAGCTGTCATTTTTACGGTTACTTTAGGTTGATGAAGTTGCTACTATTTTGAGCATAAGCGAAGTGGCTAGAAAGAGATCAATATTTAAAACGTCACTGTCGTGTGAAAGAGATAGTAGATGTAATTATTAAAGTTATGAAAATGCCATACTGGACCAGACGCAAAGAAAAATTGCGTTTTGTTTTCCCGTAAATTCACTCATTTCGTTTTGTAATGGTTTTGTAATCTTTCTCAAAGAGGTAAGCAGAATTGAGAAACGTTGTGTTCTGCAGTTTGTAATGATCGTTGATGATGTCAGTTTTATAATGAGTTTTAGTTCTCCGAGTTGATATGTAAAGCTCGAATAACCTTGAGCAAAATAATACTCAGACCTCGGTCAATTAGGTTTAATATATTTTCCGTATGACTACTGAGGACTTGTTTTGAATATATTTAAACTAGCGACCCGCCCCGGCTTCGCACGGGTGCAATGCTGATCACTACATTGAATAAAACAAAGTCGCTTCCCGCTGTCTGTCTGTCTCTATGTATGCTTAGATCTTGAAAACTACGCTACGGAATTTCATGCGGTTTTTTTTATAGATAAGAGTGATTCAAGGGGAAGGTTTAATATATGTATAATACATGCATAATATAGTAGAGAAACACTGATAATTTTAGAGCCATTATTTCTCGTAAAAAGTATAGGATAAAAAATGGTTATTGTGGATTATCCCTAAGAGATAGACATATACCATCGCGGACTTTATTTAGAGATTTTTAAGGTGTACAATACTGTAGTCCATTATTTTGATCTATCGCGAATGGTTCAGCCAGCGTTTACAATGTAAGCGCAAAAAAATATGTTTATTTACGCCATCACATTAGAAACCTCTACAATTATCAGTGTTTCTCTACTATATTATGCACGTATTATACATATAAACCTTCCTCTTGAATCACTCTATGTATTAAAAAAAACCGCATCAAAATCCGTTGCGAAGTTTTAAAGATCTAAGCATATACAGTGTGAGTCTTTATAAAGTGCACATATTAAAAAGGGTGAAAATATAAACAGTTTTATCGACGGAAAAAATGTCAAAAAAATCTAAAAAAAAATTTTTTACTCTCGTCTGGGTACCCCATGCAAACAAACTGTTATTACTTTTAAACTGAATGTCATATTAAAACAAAACAAAATTAATAATGATCTCTAATAATAGGCCAAGCTAATAAAGCCATAATTTTTTTTTAAAAAAACCTCATAAATTAATTATTCATGATTTTTTAAAGAAAATTTTCCATTTTTACCTTTTTTTACCATTAAAAATAATTTTTTTTTTGACATTTTTTCCGTTGATAAAATTGTTTAGGTATATTTTCACCCTTTTTAATATGCGCACTTTATAAAGACTCACACTGTATAGGGACAGACCGACAGGGAAGCGACTTTGTTTTATACTATGTAGTGATAGTGATTAGCCTAGCTATTTCCTTCTAATTATGTTGTCTCTCTGATCTAATAATAGTCCTAGATTTTCGTGCTTTGGAAAACAGAGACCAAGAGATGGAATAAAACTTTAAGTTCTTTTTGTAATAAAACTCTTATTAAATTTTTATTTTATTTAAATTAATTTAATTCTAGTCTTTGTGTGTTTTAAATTAATACATGCTTAGTCAAATGTATAGGTACTCTAAATATACAACGTGTAACGTCAGTAAAAATCAGTTGGGGTGTCTGACACCCCAACTGATTTTTAATTCAATTGCCCTATTTCAAAGAGAAAATAAGTCATTAAAAAATTGTAAAGGTTGCTGTTTTAGTTTTACTGGCCATTCTGATCGTTTCTTGCGTCTGTGACGACGCTTTATCGAGGGAGGAGTCGTCACCGGGCCGCTGCGCCGCGCTGATATTGGCTTGCTTAACCTATTAATAAATAGACACGGCAACGTTTTTAATGAAGATTTTTTGAAAAATGTGGCCTATATTAAAAAGTGGTTCAATTAATTCGGCTCGTTATTCTGATCAAACTATTTTCAGGTTTTGCGCATTTAACGTTACACGTTGTATAGTGCATGTGGTGTTAGCCTGTAAGTGATTGTTGCACTTATAAATGTATATCGTGTAATTTTAAGAAATGAAATGTGCAAACAATTGTAGGCTGACCTATTAATAAATAAAAAAATATAAAAAAACTCTTATTATAAATAATGTACATATTTTATAATCTTATGTGCATTACAATTTATAACAAACTACCAAAGATCATAAGGGAGCTCCCATTTCAATATTTTAAAATCAAACTAAGTAAATGTTTGATAGATAGTTGTTTCTTATAGTTTACAAGAATTTCTACAACATAAAGAAAAAATATAATTTTAAGTTTCCTATAGGTATAATAGTCTTCTATAGAGCGAGAAAATGTTATTTTCGGGGGTCGGCATCCAGTCTAACCGGATGCAGCTGAATACCAGTATTTTACATGGAGCGACTGCCTATTTGACCTCCACAACCCAGTTACTGGGTAATACGATACCCCTATAGGTAAGACTGGTTGTCAGACTTTCGGGCTTCTGACTGCCCGTAACGACTGTCAAAGATCCACAAATGACAGCCGGGACCAACGGCTTAACATGCTTTCTGAGGCACCGAGGGTCTCGGTATATAAAGATGGTCACTCATCTACAGGCCAACCGCGGCAAGCGTCGCTTAACCTGATCAATCGACCTGTGTGGCTGTTATTTATGCAGTTTTTTTTTACAAATAAATGATTCCTATTCTTATTCACGCTAAGCTGGTGGTTCAGTGACTAATTTCTAACCAGTCGTATCGGACTGCCGTCCCATCGGACTATGCGAGTGGGAAGAGGTGCACCTACTCGTATCTGCACGCACACATTTGCACTCTAGTATTTCTAGTCAGGCTTGTCTCCGTCGAGATTGGCCGCCGTGGTTGAAATACGGTCTGGAGGACTTTATACAACGTGTAACGTTAAATGCGCAAAACCTCAAACACCCCAACTGATTTTTAATTCAATTGACCTATGTCAGAGAGAAAATAAGTCATTAAAAAAATTGTAAAGGTTTTATGTGCTGTTTTAGTTTTACTGACCATTCTGATCGTTTCTTATGTCTGCGACGACGCTTTACCGAGGGAGGAGTCGTCACCGGGCCGCTGCGCCGCGCTGACATTGGCTTGCTTGACCTATTAATAAATAGACACGGCAAAGTTTTTAATGAAGATTTTTTGAAAAATGTGACCTACATTAAAAGGTGGTTCAATTAATTCTGCTCGTTATTCTGATCAAACTATTTTCAGGTTTTGCGCATTTAATGTTACACGTTGTATAATGGGGAAAGTACCTTAATGAGCGCAGCAGTGCTATTCTACAAAAATCTCACCGTGAGAACTTAGGTGAAGTGAGCGGGAAGTGAGCTGTCATTAGGGATTAACACTATTGACGCTGCTCACTTCACTTATGATTTCACGGTGAGATTTTTACAGAATCGACCGGCTGAAGTAAATTTGACAGTTTCTGGTAGCTTAATGTGTCGTCTGTACTTACATAATTAAAAAAGAAAGCTGGTTTTTCGTAATTAATAATAATAATTATATTCGACAACTTTCACACAACGCCATCTAGTCCCAAACTAAGCAGAGCTTGTGCTATGAGTACTAGAAGTTGTCTAGTACTCATAGCACAAGCTCTGCTGCATAAATATACATATATATTTCTAAATAAATACATATTATAGATAAATTACACCCAGACAAAAGAACAAATGATCGTGCTCATCACACAAACATTTGTCCTGGGTGGGAATCGAACCCACGACCTTGCGTATAGTAGTCAGGGCCACTGACCACTAGACCAACAGGCCTGCCAATTTAATAAGTAATTTACTAATAAGTGCCCGTTTTTGTCTGGTTTACCACAAAACACAAATACCGGGCGTGTAAAACGTACTTATTTTGCATTGAGAATGGAAAATGTATTTCTAATGACGTCATAACTTCGTCAATTACCATGTTTTGAGGATGGACCGAACATACCTACCATATGACATCCTACCTAACTATAGATTTCGTGGTTTTACAAGCAATGTGATAAAATAAACATCTTTTTTTTGTAATCTGATGAAGCTTGGTTTAAAGGTTAACTGCTTTGTAAATGAACAGACGCCAGCACATCAAGCTACCCGAAACTGTTAAATTTTCCCAATCAACCTTGAACCTAAAGCTGTACCAATAAAGTTGAAAATCTATTAAAGAAATTTGACAGATTGTAGTAGCTTGATGTGCTGGCGTCTGTACATTTTATTTTTTAACATTTCTGGTTAACTCCTCCGACTGTTGGTTGCTAAGTTTTGTTAAAATTTTGTTTTTTTTTTTTTAATTGTGAATGGCATCTTGCAGGTCATCCTAGGAGGTTGTCGGCTGCTTAACCGGACTGTTGATTCTTTAATAAATAAGAGCCTCCAGCCAGCACCCTAACCGCGTGACACACAGTAAACCTCAATTTGAATCATTCTGGAGGATATTGCTCATCCATTGCTTCATAATATGTTCGAAAAATGTGTCTACTCAACAACGAAAGTATAACTTAGCCTAATGTTAGTATTAAATTAAATTTACAATAATAAACAAGTAGTGTACCATTGAACTGTTCGTTCAATGGTACACCACTTATTTGGATAAGTGTGTCTGTACACTTACCCACCTTCGTAAGAGGGAAGAGTCCCACCAGTCTGTAAACACATTCAGGATGCCATTGGAGGAGGAGCGCAAGCGCGCCATCATGGAAGCGCATCGCTTCCGCATGATCGCGGCGAACACGTCGATGCACGCTTCCGCGAACATCCCTGACGCGCTACATCGCCACGGCAACCCCAAAAGCACCCTGAATGCGTTATTATACTGTACGCGCAGGTCGCTGTATGCCCGCTGGGTATACTTGGTCCACAGGCTGCACGTGTAAAGCGACTGGCAGAAAGCCTTAAAAAGCGTTATCTTTACTGGATCAGTACAGCGTGCAAACCTGCGGGCCAGCATGTTGCAGCGGACAGCCAGCGACCTGCGCTCCCTGTCTATGTCAACATCATCTTTTAAGTCATCAGTGACCCAGTGGCCCAAATACTTGAACTTCGAAACCCGACCTAAAGGAGACCCAGAGAGTGAGAGTTCAGGCAGATGTTTGTAGGTTAAAGTACCAGCTTTAAAAACCAATCATTCACCATTCAACCAACCAAACATTCAAGGAGCTTTCACATTGCACCGATAGATGGGCTCAGCAGCACCATATCATCAGCGCAGCTGATGTTATGTTACGCAATTAGGGTGCTGACTGGTCTGTCTGGCTTCCCTAGATGCATTTCATATTGCAGACGTCCACAGGAGGCAATGACCACTCATAATCAGGTGGGCTGTCGGCTTCTCGGCCATACAATTACATAATTATAGGTTCAGGAGACCGTACGTCAGTGATAGGGTAAGGTGCCACAGGAGTGCGCGGTTAACGATCACAGTGAAATAACTCAAATAAAAAGAGCCATTATTAATTCAAAATGTATTTATTAGAAGAACAAACTAATCAACTTTAATATACTATACGAATAATCAACAAAGTCTTGTCAGTTTTTAATTTGTAGTAAAAAATGAGATCACACTCATATGCGCACTCATGTGGACGCAATCACGCAAGAGTACGCAGAGTAGCCCTTAAGAGTACGCAGTGGATCCAAGAGTGCGCGCAGATCCTATTCGCATAAATCGCACTTGTACGGTCCGTTTCCGGTATATGATGTACATTCGTCGTGCCACCATGCAGTACAGTCGACACATTGGATCCAATCTTCCGTTATTGGCTCCCTATAAATCTCTCCACATCCAGGGCATTTCCAAGTCTTTTTTTTCTCTTTTGGCGGATTCTTACGTTTTCTATATGTCTTCTTTGGTTTCTTCTGTGCTGATTTACTTTTAGTGTTTTTCGTTTTAGTATTCTCTTCTTCCTCCTCTAATTTTCTCTTATAAGAGTGCGCAGTATCCCCAAGAATACGCGTGCGCACTCATGCTGTGCGTGCTCTTGAGGAAATGTCAATACAAAGGTGAAATACAACTAGTTACGCCATCTATGGAAATATAGTCGCAACAATCACGTTGCTAGTAGGTAGTGAACAGTTTTAGACGATTTATTATTAATTAACACATTCCCAACTGAAACTAATGTGCTACACAACATTCATAATACAAAAATACTTTAGCAAATTAGTACAAAAGCAATAATCTTACTTTTTACCACCAAAATCCGTTTATTTTGGTCGATACTTGTTGACGCGCACTTGACCTTTACTGAGCCTCAAAAACACAACTGAAGCTCGTACGAACTGTTCGCACCTGTGGCTAACGTCATGCCTTCGTACTCTTGCGGACCGCGCACTCCTGTGGCACCTTACCCTAACTCTTGACCTTGAGCTGCATCCTAAGGGCCAACCCTCACTATAAAGCCGTTCACAGTTCGTTCTCGGTCCAGTCTCGGTTTGATAAAATATATGTGTGTATTCATACTATCCGTAACAGTGCAAGTTTCGCTCAAAACCCATTCCAATCACGATCAAGGCCGATCCTCACTATAAGAACTGAGTCAGATTGTATAACGTGAACATGATACGACTTTATCAGACCGAAATCGAGAACGAACTATGAACGGCATTACAGTGAATATCGGCCCTAATTGCGTAACATATTCACGCACACAAGAACATTCATTGCGTTATTAACGTTGTGAGCAGACAAATTTTTCGAACATCTGAAACAATGGATTAGGAATATCCTTCAAAATTATTCAGATTTTGATTGTTTTACGTAATGAGGGTGGTGACCTCCACAACCATTCATTCAGTCAAGTCATCATTATTCGAGTGCGAAAGAGAGAGACGGAGCTATACAGGACAAATAGCACCGTCTCTTTTTCGCATCGGGGCATAAATGACTTTAAGAGCGTTAACGCCGATTTTGGCTGTTTGACCCAAAAAGCGTACTTTTCAAACCATTTAATCTCCTCATAAAACGTATCTAACGAAAGTGTGAATTACTAATTATTGTAGGAAATATTTAATTCTGAAAACTTAGGTGAGAACATTTTTACATTAATACAGTATTCGTGAATTCTAACGAGATAAACGAACAGTGTTTTCTAAATTCTCTTTACAGTGGTCATTTTGAAGCTTGAAATATCCGAAACCAGTCATAAAATTTACAAACAAACAACTTATTCAATTGTTCATATCCTTGAGCAAAAGATTATCACAGATTTTTTTTTATTTTTAGCTCCTAAAAACAAAGTGAAATTAACAAGAAAAAGCGATTGCTAAATTCATTATTTCCTCCATTAAATCTTACTTAATTTTACAAAATAAAGGTGTATTATAATAGAAGAATATCTTCTTTACAAAATACAAAACAGCATTAAGCTTATTTAATTTAATTTAATTTATTACAAGTTTTTTAAAACGCTTCACAATTTCTGCCCCGGATAGACCATTCAATAGCTTAGATTCGCTTACCTTCTCACTCTCGTTCCTAGATATTTATGATTATCCACAGACTTATCACCTACCTTGAATAATTAGCTTATAATGTTCCCTGCTGGGACACAGGCCTCCTCTCTGTGAGAGAGAGTGGGCAATTGATTAATTGATTCGTAATCCACCACGCCGGCCCAGTGCGGGTTGGTAGATGTCACATGTCTTCGAATTTTTGGTTCAAGGACATGCCGGTTTCCTCACGATGTTTTCCTTCAGCGTTTTGAAAGTAGTGGAGGACATATATCTAGCCTTTTCTCAACTATGTAGTGGTCGGCTTCCTGTCTAACCGGATGCAGTTGAAAACCAGTAGTTTATGGAACGACTCCCTCTCTGACTCCAAAACCCTGTTCCTGAGTAACAAGATACCCCTTGGCAAGTCTGGTTGTCCAACTTTCGGGCTTCTGACTAGGGAGGTGAAACTCAATGTGATTCAAGTTTGTCTTATTTGTCTGACAGAACATTTTCTATACCAACATTATAGCATGAATCTCTCTGCTGAACACAACAAAGTGTGGTTATAATGGCGGCGCACTGTAGTTGTATGCATAGATGACAGCACCACACCACTCCCATGGTGGCATTACAATATTTTTAAGTTGGTATATATGTCGCAGGGATATGATAAAAACAGGGATTTGCCCAAATCCCTAAGGGATTTGATCAAATCACGGAGGATGTTAAAATAACAACAAGTTTTTATCATTTCCCTAAGCAAATCTGGTGATTTGACAAATCCCACTAAAGAAATCTAGTGATTTGAACAAATCCCTAAATTGGTTCAGTGAAACGACAAAAATAACTTTTGTGGCAAGAGCGAGCGAAGCGAGCTCGTGACTTGGGGCACCCCGAGACGGACAGGTTAGGTTCGAAGGGGATGACGGGGGCTCAAGTGAGCGAGCGGAGCGAGCGAACGAGCCCCCGTCATCCTCTTCGTGTTAGGTTCCTTTAAACCCTGCAGACAGAAATAGGGGCCCCGCGAAGCGGGGCTCCGTCGACTACGCCTTTTTATTATGCTCATTTTGTATTTTAAGTAACTCAAATTAATGTTTGTAAGATACTATTCACTGACAAGCAAGTGCGAGCGCGACGTAAACAAGAACTGGACATGTTTTATTATCATTTCACTGAATCAATTTAGAGATTTGTTCAAATCACTAGATTTCTTTAGTGGGATTTGTCAAATCACTAGATTTGCTTAGGGAAATGATAAAAACGTGTTGTTATTTTAACATCCTCCGTGATTTGATCAAATTCCTTAGGGATTTGGGCAAATCCCTGTTTTTATCATATCCCTACGACATATACATTGTTCCGTCTCAGTTAAGAAACTAACGAGCTATCTAAGTTTCACCCCCCTGCTTCTGACTACCCGTAACGACTGTCAAAGATGGAGGAGGGCTCTCGATTTGTAATGGATGGTCACCCATTCACGGCACGACCGCGGCAAGCGCAGCGTGACCTTCGATTGACCCGTGTGGCTGTTATTATTTAACCACGAGCCTCACAAAAAAATACAACCCAGACATTACCAAAAAAACCTAAGCGTACCATAGAGCCGTCACAAACCTGTTTTCGGAGTAAATAATTTAGTATTCATTTGTGCTTAAGACGTTAGTAATAAGTCATCTTTCGACATACAAAGATGTACATAATGTATTCAAATATCACGTAAATAATAATAAATTGTATAAAACATGTTTTTAGATAGTGTTTTGTTTTTATTTGTATGTGTTTTGACCGTGGAGTGTGCGTACGACCGGACTGAAGGTTCGTAAGACGTTATTCTTTTATTTGCCTCTGAATCATTATCGACATTAGTCAATTCGTTCTCGAGATATCATCCAAAATACCGTTCCATACAAATAGCATGAGAAAATGAATCATCTTCATCATTTTCTTCGTGAATTTTTCCCACGTCTTATTAGTTATTCTGCTATTCGGGGCGAAAACAGATCCAACAAATCATAGATTATAAAAATCGGTCGAGCTGTTCTTGAGTTATAAATGGTGTAACTAACCCGTCTTTGTTTTATTTATATAAATTTTAATATCTACTTACGTACTTACTTAATAACAATGTTAAATTCATTCATCCTTCACTGACAGCAACGAAACCGCTGGGGGTCTAGAAGCATATAAAATTGCACAACAGTTCCTTTTATAACGAAAAGGAAGGTTTTTTGAAAATTCACCGCCTAAGAGGTTAAATAAGGAGTAAAGAAAGAAATAAAGAAAATACATTTTTTTTAAAACACAATATGGTGTATTGTGTTTTAAAAAAAATGTATTTTCTATATTTATAGATATAATATTTATATTTATAGATAAAACAAAAGATATAATATTTATAGATAAAAACAAAAGAAAGAAAGACACAATACATCAGATAAAAACAAAATTCAATGAAGTGAAAATTTATTGATGAATTTATTGAATGAAAGTTTTTTACATAGACGTTGGTAATTGTTGGCCGATGGACTGGTTTAGATATAAAATCAATAAAAACTGTACTTAAACAAAACAGTCGAATTCCAAAACAAACACTACAAAGTGAAAAATGGCTTTAATTTCGGAAGTCGGCGTCGTTGGATTCGTATTTTTATTTTTTGCCACCGACTTCCGAAATTAATGTTATTTTTTACTTTGCAGTGTTTTTTTTTTTTGAGGAGGGGCCCGTGACTAAATAATAACAGTCGCACATGTCGATCGATCAGGTTAAGCTAAGCTTGCCGCGGTTGTCTGTGGATGGGTGACCATCTTTACATACCAAGACCCCTCCGTGCCTCAGAAAGCACGTTAAGCCGTTGGTCCCGGCTGTCATTCATGGATCTTTGACAGTCGTTACGGGTCGTCAGAAGCCCGAAAGTCTGACAACCAGTCTTACCAAAGGGTATCGTATTACCCAGTAACTGGGTTGTGGAGGTCAGATAGGCAGTCGCTCCTGGTAAAATACTGGTATTCAGTTGCATCCGGTTAGACTGTGAGCTGACCCCAACATAGTAGATGACGATATAAAATTCCCATAGAAAATGCACTTTCAGTCTTCCCTTCAATTTTCCGGCTACTTTTCATTTTTTTTTTTCTTTCCGTTAGAACCTGGTTCTGAACCTATTTTAAACCGAAATTTGCCAAACCGGTCTAACTCTAGCTATTCTAAAGTTTTCGTTTACAAACGAACAGAGTTTCATTTTTATTAAGTCTACTAGCTGCGCCACGTGGTTTTCCCCACATAAGTCTCAATGCCGTAGGAATATCGGGATAAAAAGTATCCTATGTCCAAATCCAGGTCATGGTATATCCATGTGCCAAATTCGATCCAAATTAATTCAGCCGTTTTAGCCTGAAAGGGTAACAAACAAACATACTGTGGCGCCATCTACATCGCCACATGTGATCTACGTATTAGACGGACGTCACGCAAAATACTGCATCCTAAAAACCAAATCTTTTCTGTTTTTATTATTACTATTTCATAAAGTAATAATAAAAACAGAAAAGATTTGGTATTTGGTATTGATATGTCTAGTTGGCCGTAACATTCCAGCGCTGATTTGCTAGATTCGTTTTCTCCTCTACCGATCATTTTTTCTACTGATAGTTCATTTTGTTTATATCTATCTATCTATGTATTATTATTCATTCTTGTATATTTTATAGTCATTTCCTAGCTATTTATCCCGTATGTTGCACCTGCCATATTTTGTCTCTGCATCACCCGTATAAGGTTGACCTTGACTGGTAGAAAATGCCTCAGGCATTAAGTCCGCCTTTGTACAGTATTTGTTTTTATTTATGCATAAAGTTATAATAAATGATAAATATTTAATAAATATAGTACCTATCAAGAAAGTTATATTTAAATTAAGTCTGTATAAACATTTTCAGGAGAAATATGCCAGACAGAGGAAGCCGTCGGCAAGTGTGTGCACATCTACAAATGTCTGTCATCAATGCTAGATTTACAGAAGAGGAATAACCCTCCGGTAAGAACCTTCATTTGTTTAACTTTAACACCGAGTTTGGAGAGTAGTGGCCCAGTGGTAACGGCTGCGACTTACGAGTTGTGGGTTGTGGATTCGATCCCAAGCGGGCACTTTCATAATTTCAGCCGAAAAACGTTCACTGTTGGTAGACTTTGTGTAAGTTATTTCATCACCACTGCTCCCAAAACGGTGAAGGAAAACATCGTGCAGAAACAGGCATGTACTAGAATCAAAACTTCGAAGACGTGGTTAATGGTAGATAATGGTAATGGTAGATAATGGTAAATGGTACACACGTTAATATAATATCGGTCTATAGGACCTTATCAAATACACAATATAATAAGCTTGAGAATAACACGATTAATATAAACCTTGCACTTCTAATAGTTTTAATACACCTACTACACATATTAGGTTTAATAATACACATGAATAATGTAGGGGCGGTGTAGAACAGTCCTGCCCCTGACCACTGTCTTACTGTGTAGACACGGACTCCCCAACCCTCATTGTCCTACCAACGTGTCCTACCAACGTGACCTACCAACCCTCATTGTCCCGCGTGGTGGATTACGGCCCACCCCCTCTCACAGACCATCCTTACACCCATCCACGGACCGACCTCGGTAAGCGTAGCTTAACCTGATCGATCCACCCGTGCGGCTATTATTACTACATACCAAGACCCCTCCGTGCCTCGGAAAGCACGTTAAGCCGTTGGTCCCGGCTGTCATTCGTGGATTTTTGACAGTCGTTACGGGTCGTCAGTAGCCCGAAAGTCTGACAACCAGTCTATCCAGGGGATATCGTATTACTCAGTAAATGAGTTGTGGAGGTCAGATAGGCAGTAGCTCCATGTAAAATACTGGTATTCACCTGCATCCGGTTAGACTGGAAGCCGATCCCAAAAGAGTTGGGAAAAGGCAGGCAGATGTTGATAGCGCCACAGCGGTACACACTGTGAACATTTCAAGTGTCTACCTATTACCTACGGTTCAAAAGATCACAGACCTGTGACAGACGGACAGTGGAGCCTTAGTAATGGTCCCGTTGGCACTCTAGACGTATGAGGAACAGATTGTACAGTTCACTCATCCTCCATAAAAAAGCGGAAGATCCTCCGACCATACGGGTGTCGTGTCTGGTGGGCAGCTGCACGACGATTGATGCCGGGACGTTGTACAGATGCCAGCACGTCAAGCTTCCCGAAACTGTCAAATTGTCCCAGTCAACCTTGAACATTAATGATAAATGATTTATTTTTTGTAAGTAGGTTTGTATGTACAAACACTTTTACATGTCAATCACACATATATTTTTTTTTAAACTAAATGAGGTCGGCCTTTCCTATCTGACTACTCTGAGAAGAAAGGCCGAAACAAACTCCTCCGAGTTTGTTTCGGCGTTTTGTGTCACAGTCTCTTTTAAAGTTCAGACATAATCTTGGTCAGATCATGTGAAGACCATGTAGATTGGTGTCTGAAATGGTCTTTTGAGTAAAGATATTATGCTTTAGCGCTAAAGTTGAAATCTATTAAAGTTTCACAGATTGTACCAACTCTATGTGCTGGTATCTGTACATAATTATATGTAGGATGGAAGAATTCGTTGGATTGGCATAAATAAACACCTTTTAATAATATTGTATATAGCCTGCAGAGTAAGCAAACTGAAGTGGCAGTGGGCTGGCCATATCTGTCGAAGGGCCGATGGCCGGTGGAGCAGACGAGTCCTGGAGTGGAGACCGCGTATCGGCAAGCGTAGTGTGGGACGCCCCCCAGCTAGATGGACGAACGACCTAAAGAAGGTGGCTGGGGTAGACTGGATGCGGAAGGCGGAGGACAGGGTGTTGTGGCGCAGTCTGGGAGGGGCCTATGTCCAGCAGTGGACTGCGATAGGCTGAGTTGATTGATTGATTGAATAATATTGTATTATAACAGCCGTGCGATTCTGTAACCATCTCACCGTGAAAGCTTGGGTGAAGTGAGCGTGGAGTGAGCTGTCATTCGCTAGGGATTAACAATATTAAGTGCTCACTTCACTTATGATTTCACGGTGAGATTTTTACAGAATCGACCGGCTGCTTTTATTGTATCACACTTTTCACGTTTACATTCGTCTTTTGCGTCTCCCGCTTCCCCTGTCTATCGCCCGTATGTTTCGTTCGGAAACTTTAATACGCAGATTAAAAAAAAAACGACGGGTTGCACTCCGGGAGTGCCGGCAGAAGTGAAAACTTAAATATTAACGTTGTGCATTTTTTATATTTTGGAATGTTTAGGGAATCATTTTGCACGAATTGCTAATGGTATAAAAGTACTATCATTTATGTCGTAGAATACAATATTTATTTATTGCGCTATCTTGCACAAACATGACAATTTATATTACATTAAAAAGTTTATCTCTCAGAAAAATCAACTTCCATCCATAATTTCGACGACTTTTTCACCATCATTATTACCAGAACCATTATTTTATTAATTTTTTAATCTTTTCACGTCCACCGGAGGTGTGCCATATGTTCCACCAGTTATCTGTAGTTCCCAAATTGCAGATTTATTGTCGAGAGATGTACCTTCAAGTCTATCAATACATTCTAACTACAATTCTAATTAATTCATTCATTTAAGTTAAGTTTGTTTCTGTAACATAAACACACACGAACATTCGCGCAAGCACCCTGCCCCACCTAAACTAAACAACAGGCGCAGGCATACATTTTCGCCGCGCCGTAGAAAGAGAGGGGGATACTTCCTCGCCTACGCCGCGCCGCCGGCTGTGTACTCACCATCAGTCTTACGAATTTTCGATCAGGGTCACGTGTCCTGACGCGAGTTTTACATTTTTTACCCGTTACCGTCAAACAAGCCAACTTTGCCAATCAAGGTATCTTTGCCCTAAAAGCAATTTTTAAACAAATCCGCTAATATAAGAAACAATTTTAGTTTTATGGCAACATTTATTATTTGGGTGGAAAGTTGATTATATTTGTGGCAAAACTATCTAACGCATTCGTTCCAAAGTTCATTTAGTAACTTGTTAGAACTTGTCGAGTGCGAGGTATGTTTTTGCGGGCCAATTTCCTAAGGAAAGTGTTTGTGGATTTTACCTCATGGCGAAAACACAGGTAAGTGTATTTACTGTATGTTATAGAATATCAGTTGTTGAGTATTTTAAATATAGTTTCATTATTCAGGATTTTATTAATCAAAACTTTTAATGATGGGCAAAGTTACCCTAAACTATTCAGACCCTTCCATGCCAACATTGCCCGTTATCAAAGAGCACTCAGGGTTGTCACTTTTAGTTATTTTGTAACAGGTTGAATTAACGCAAAACCACAGAAACAAAACATCAAACACCTCAATTACATATTTCTTAACTAACGGCTTTAAAATAAAGTACTTAATTTCTTATGTTATAAAATATATTAGTACAGACGCCAGCACATCAAGCTACTACGATCTGTCAGATTTCTTTAATAGATTTTCAACTTTAGCGCTAACGCATAAGGTTCAAAGTTGATTGGGAAAATCTGACAGTTTTGGGTAGCTTGATGTGTGCTGGCGTCTGTACCTAGTGCAATTGATGTATAATTTATACAGGGTGAAATTTTAATCACCATTTTCCTCTTAAGGGGTAATTGTACTCATCATTAACTCATCACAAAAAATCAGCTGTTCCCTACATTTTCACGAGTTATGCGAACATAAATGTAGGGAACAGCTGATTTATTTTTCACGATTTCAGGTTTGGCTCCATAGTAAATGTTGTAAATAATGATGAGTGCAATGACCCCGTAAAAGGAAAACAGTGATTAAAATTTCACCCAAGTTTCAAGTGAAGAAGAAAATAAAATTGTGAGAGTCTTGGAAGCTTCTAGTGATTTTGGATCCCCCCTAACTAAACTCGATCTAGTTATTGGTGCATGAATATTTAAGAAAAAATTCTCTAGAGTAAAAAAGTGAAAATAACATATATTTAATCATTTTACTGGAATGTGACAACCCTTAAAATCTTAAACCGTTTGTTGGGCCTTGTATGGAAAAGGGCACTAACCGCTAGGTAACATTGCCCACTGTTTTTATCACGAAAATATTTAAACTACAAACAGTATTTTAAAACTTAGGTTAAGATTGCCTTAAATTGTAGTCGTGGTGCTTTCTACGTATTTATAAGAGCTTGATTTGCGTCAAAAATCGAACTGGGCAATGTTGGCTAAAAGTCCGGATTATTTTGCCCACCATCAAAATCGAACAAATCTTGGTTTAAATTTTAATTTTTTAATTATTTTACATAGCAAATGCGTGCATATGGTCATATAGTTGTAGTAAATGAAAAAATATACTTAAGTCCTATAGAAAAAACTTGTAATATATTCGATTTTCTTAAAAAACGGGCAAAGTTGGCTTGTTTGACGGTACAAAAAAAGTGTACAACGCCGCTAAAGAAGTTTTCACTTCAAAAAAACAGTTTAGAAATAACATTATCAACTAAAACTATATTATTATACGTTAATATTATTAAACAGCCAGTCGATTCTGTAAAAATCTCACTGTGAAATCATAAGTGAAGTGAGCACTTAATAGTGTTAATCCCTAGCGAATGACAGCTCACTCCACGCTCACTTCAACCAAACTTTCACGGTGAGATGGTTACAGAATCGCACGGCCGGCAGCTTACTTAATTATGGTAGTTGCGCGGTAAACTCTGCTTACGCGATGCAGGATTTTGCGTGACGTCACCCTTTGGGTACGTATCCCTGAAAATACTTTTCAATGTTACAATGAACTCGTGCAGTATCTACCTAGACAAATCTTGTTTTGGAACTTGTTTTTTTACAATAATGAGAAAAACCCACGGTGAGATGCGTCCTCGGTTGAAATAAATTACAGATGTAATTATTATTTATTTTTAATTGTAACTGTTCTCGGTCGGGTCGCTATAACCTTCAAACACTCATGAATATTAATGACAATAATTTTGACAGCGTAAACATGTCTTGTGAAGGTTTGTGAGGATTGGGAAGGGGCTGGGGCATTTGAAAAATACCATAAAAACACGCTTGTATTTCTCAAATGAAAAGGCGGAGATTCGTCAAATTTCGCCAGTTTACGATAAAGTTCGGCTGCGCTGCGACTTACAAATTGTAGGTCGTGAGTTCGAACCCGAACAGGGATTTTACTTTGTGTATATTATTTCATCGACACTTCTCTCAAAACGGCGGAGGAAAACATCGTGAGGAAACCGGCGTGTCCCAGAACCAAAAATTCGACGACATGCTACATCCACTAACCCGTACTGGGCCCGCGTGGACGTATGTAATTAGGTATATATTATATTTATAGTTTTAATAGGTTTATGCGTGTTGAGGGGCTTGTGGCTAAGTAATAACAGCCGCACGGGTCGATCGATCAGGTTAAGCTACGCTTACCGCGGTTGGTCCTTGGATGAGTGACCATCTTCACATTCCAAGACTCCTCCGTGCCTCGGAAAGCACGTTAAGCCGTTGGTCCCGGCTGTCATTCGTGGACCTTTGACAGTCGTTACGGGTCGTCAGTAGCCCGAAAGTCTGACAACTAGTCTTACCAAGGGTATCGTATTACCCAGTAACTGGGTTGTGGAGGTCAGATAGACAGTCGCTCCATGTAAAATACTAGTATTCAGCTGCATCCGGTTAGACTGGAACCCGAACTAACATAGTTGGGAAAAGGCTAGGCAGATGATGATGACGTTTATCCCTATCTTTATATTTAAAATATTTATTTCTCAATTTTCATGATTGCACCTACTACTGTTTGTCTCTGCATCACTCAAAGGTTGACTGGTAGAAAATGCGTAGGGCCGAGGGCATTAAGTCCACTTCTACAACGTGTAACGTTAAATGCGCAAAACCTGAAAATAGTTTGATCAGAATAACGAGCAGAATTATTTGAACCACTTTTTAAAATAGGTCACATTTTTCAAAAAATCTTCATTAAAGACGTTGCCGTGTCTATTTATTAATAGGTCAAGCAAGCCAATGTCAGCGCTGCGCAGAGGCCCGTTGACGACTCCTCCCTCGATAAAGCGTCGTCGCAGACGCAAGAAACGATCAGAGTGACCAGTAAAACTAAAACAGCACATAAAACTTTTACAATTTTTTTAATGGCTTATCTTCTCTCTGAAATAGGTCAATTGAAATAAAAATCAGTTGAGGTGTCTGAGGTTTTGCGCATTTAGCGTTACACGTTGTATAAATTTATGTGCTTGACGTATTAAATAAATAAATAAACCAATAAATTATGGCCCAGTCCCTCTCACAGAGAGGAGGACTGTGTCCCAGCAGTGGGAACAGTACAGGGTGCATGACAAAGTTCCATGCAGTCGGAGGAGAGCCAGTATTGCCAAAGCAGAGGAATCGCCGCGCCTGTCAAATCCGTCAGTTTCTAAGGCTGAGGCTACATTAGGCCGCGACGCGATCACGCGACACATCGACGGCGAAGTGTCAATACCTCCTAACTGACATTTTTTCGAGAAATTCACTTTTTTTTCGTTTTGAATTTAAAGGCGTTATTCGCATGTTTTAGTGAAATCTCCTAAGTGTATTTTTTAGTTGCAACAGCAATAAATTAAAATGTGGAAATACCTCCCAACTAAACCAACGTGTCTATTTTTTAACGTTTTTTTTTTTTCAGTTTCTGTATATTTTTGACGTTGTCAGTTAGGTGTTATTGGCACTTTCCCGTCGAGATGAGCGATTAAAACAAATAAATGAATGCTCACGTATATGGCTACACCGTACGTCAAATATTACTAGCGATCTTTGATTTCTTTATGCGATAGGAACACCATTACTGTAATCACGGCATCGGCTACATCAACATATCGGCGAAATTGAAGCAAATTTATTAGAAAATTTCTCACTTGCACGACTAGTTCAATAGTGTTACTAAATATGCGTGTGGCTACATTATGCGTATAGTAAACCGAGATGGATAATTTGATCGCATTTTAAGAAAACGACCGATTCAAATTGAGTCTTTGTTATGATAGCGGCTACATTATACACGGAGTCGCCGCATGAATCCCTCTTGCTAATTCGTTGTGTAGCATGTGTACTGTAGCCACATCATCGCCGAATATACGCCGTATTTTCGCTTATAATGTAGCCATACCATGTTTATCTTGTTTCGCTCTTTGAGTCGCGTCGCAAATCGCTGTCTAGTATAGCCTCAGCCTAACGGGTGTAAAAAGACACTTAACGAAGCCGAGAGTCACTTGTTCTTCCCCTCATTGTGATATTTCCTTTGTACTGGACTATATATTATCTGGGAACCTGCTGGTTAGGGAGATATTGAAGGTCAAATTTCAACTTTTACTGCCTTTTTTTTAAGAAAACAAGTTTTTAATGTAAGAACACAACTTTTAATACCCCCACAACCCCTGCAGTGCGATTCTGTTACCATCTCACCGTGATAACATGGGTGAAGTGAGCGTGGAGTGAGATGTCAGTGTCATCCAACCTGATACTAGGGATTGACCAAGCAAACATTTTTACAATCATAATCGAGTTTTTTTTTTTTTTTGATAATTCTATTGATCATTTTGTATGATTTCAAAGCTAGTATTTTAACTGTCAAAACTTTACTATTTTGTGGAGTTTTTATCTAGAAAAAAACAAACTTGTTATTCTAAGTTTCTATTTTGCTGTTATGTTTTAAACCCCCACAAAATAAGAATGTTTTGACAACTAAAATACTAGTTTTGAACTGATACGAGTATAAAACGATCAATACAATTACTATAAAAAACATTATTAAAATCTCAATTATGATTGTAAATGTTTGCTCGGTCAATCCCTAGCATCAGTGGGATGACACTGACAGCTCACTCCACGCAAGTTTTCACGGAGAGATTTTTACAGAATCGACCGGCTGTAGTAGCATTTAAATAGCATTTAAATAGCATTTTAATTTTTCAGAGAATATGTTCATTCCGAAGCAATGAGCCTGTTGTATGTTGCGTCGACTGCGAATTGGTTAACGACACGAGGTAAGTAACTATTTCATAATTTGTCTACAATGCGCGGGTCAGCAGACCGAAAGTCTGACAATCAGACAACCTGCCGGTCGATTCTGTAAAAATCTCACCGTGAAATCATTGGTGAAGTGAGCAGTCAATAGTGTTAATCCCTAGCATTAGTCTACTGAATCTCACTTCACGCTTTCTTCACCGAAGTTTTCACGGTGAGATGGTTACAGAATCGCACTGCTTGGTAGTAAGTGGGTTGTGGAAGTCAGATAAACGGTTGCTACATATTAACTACTGGTAGTCAGCTAGAGTTAGACCGGAAGCCGACCCCAATACAACGTGTAACGTTAAATGCGCAAAACCTGAAAATAGTTTGATCAGAATAACGAGCAGAATTAATTGAACCACTTTTTAATATAGGTCACATTTTTCAAAAAATCTTCATTAAAAACGTTGCCGTGTCTATTTATTATTAGGTCAAGCGACCCAATGTCAGCGCGGCACAGCGGCCCGGTGACGACTCCTCCCTCGATAAACCGTCGTCGCAGACGCAAGAAACGATCAGAATGGCCAGTAAAACTAAAACAGCACATAAAACCTTTACAATTTTTTTAATGACTTATTTTCTCTCTGAAATAGGTTAATTGAATTAAAAATCAGTTGGGGTGTCTGAGGTTTTGCGCATTTAACGTTACACGTTGTATATTCGGAAAAGCTAGCCTTTTTCCGACTATGTTGGAGTCGGCTCCCGGTAAATGTTGATATGACAATAAGCGCGAATCGCCCTCTTTTTAATGAGCACTCCGATGTTGCTATGATGTGTGAAATCGTGGTTTACAATTTGTAGCCTCCACCCACCCGCACCCTAATTGCGTAACACACTATTGCGTAACATACTCTAAATTTGAATAATTTTGAAGCATATTGCTAATCCATTGCTCCATATGTTCGAAAAATGTGGCTGCTCAACAACGTAAATAACGCAATGAATGTTGTTGAACTGTCAAAATGAAACCCATTGCTACTGATAGTGTGTTACGCAACTACCCCGCCGTATTGAGTAAAAGTAAGTGTGACACCTTTAACAAGTCATCATCTGCCTGCCTTTTCACAACTATGTTGGGGTCAGCTTCCAGTCTAACTGGATGCAGCTGAATACCAGTTTAGGTTTAGATTTTACATGGAGCGACTGCGTATCGGACCTCCACAACCCAGTTACTGGGTAATACGATACCCCTTGGTAAGACTGGTTATCAGACTTTCGGGCTTCTGACTACCCGTAACGACTGTCAAAGATCCACGAATGACAGCCGGGACCAACGGCTTAACGTGCTTTCCGAGGCACGGAGAGGTCTCGGTATGTAAAGATGTTCACCCATCCACAAACCAACCGCGGCAAGCGTAGCTTAACCTGATCGATCGACCTGTGCGGCTGTTATTATTTAGCCACGGGCCTCTCTTTACCTTTAACAAGTATATTTAAAAAATAAATGTAGTTACACTGCCTAAGTCGGAGGCACACACAAAGTAGGTCGTGGGTATAAGGCCGTCTGCTGTCACTTCTGCAGTGATAGGTACTCCCCTGTAGGTCCAAAAGGTGCCCCGCTTGACCGAAGATAGAAGATGGTCCTTTTCGTGCTGTACGGCGAGGATGACAGTTAACGGATTAGCTCGGCAAGGGCTCTCCCACGGCAATATCCCGTTTTTGCAGGATCCCGTTAGTAGTGTACGTGTTTAAATATACATATTCACACAAGCATACGGTTTGCAGTATCTGGAAAACGGGATGCTTGTGTGAATATGTATATTTAAACACGTACACTACTAAACGTGATCCTGCAAAAACCGTTCCTGCAAAAAAGGGGATCTTGCCGTGGGAAA
The DNA here is from genome assembly GCA_949629135.1 of Eremobia ochroleuca. Taxonomy (NCBI): domain Eukaryota; kingdom Metazoa; phylum Arthropoda; class Insecta; order Lepidoptera; family Noctuidae; genus Eremobia; species Eremobia ochroleuca. The sequence goes on along the minus strand of OX451413.1, from coordinate 3,866,695 downwards.
GGGCCGTCAGTCAGGGACGCCGGCTCGGAGCTCGTGCAGACACTGGATCAGGCTCGCCTGTTGGAGATTTGCCGTTGGAAACTTGTAGTGATAAACTCAACGTGGCAGTCTTGCCGTCGCAAACTCGCGGCTGTAAAGTGACCCTCGTACCCTAATTCGGGATTGTGGCACTTATAATTTCACCGTAATAGTACATTATGATATAAGTGCGGTAAGTTGAAAATTACAGCTGAGGCGATATTGCTAGCCCGAACCGGAGGTGAGGGCTATAAGAAAGCAGAGGCTGTAATTATCAAACCGCACGTATGTCATACGACGTTTTATAACACATTTGTGAGGAAATAAATAAAATAATAATTTTTAATAATAATAATTTTTACTTTTTCACAAATTAGCGATGCGCGCGCATCAGCGTCTTTTGTTTATGGCAAAGGCACAAAAAACAGCCAGTATTACTAATAAAGTAAATTAATACTTTTGTGTTTTTGTTACAGATAAATGGTTGTAATTAATTGTCAAATTTAATTAAATTAAAGAATTAAATGTTTATTTATTGTATTTTATCTCCCAAAGTTAATTTTATTCATAAAATGTTGACCACTTTTCTGACATAAAAACTCTTTGCTAAGATTTAAAAAAGTACCGTTCGTTTTAGACGGAGCATCTTGATAAACCGTGCGATTTACATTACAATTACGCACAAGTACGTAATGAGATACATTACGATATTGAAATTGGTGCAGTAAGAGACCTTTTACTAGCAAATGTGTTATAAACTATATTATACAACATTATTTTTAGTATATGCGAAACCCGAGACACGTGTCTAGTATTTTTATGTAAAGAGAGAAAAAATTTATAAAGTTGTGTAACGTTTCATTACAAATTTTATTTCAGGAATGCAGTCGTAGACAATGATGGAGGAGTATTCTTTAAAAGCGGGCAAAAAACGAGAGATAGTAAGTTTAAAAAATGACATATCTTAATATATTACTAACTTCAGCCCGTGACGTCGTCCGCTTCAAATGACCCACCCCATCGCATCGCATCGCCTTCCCGCTACAAAAAACTTGCTGACACCATATGTCCAACTATTTTAGTTATGTCACTATAACTACTTTTTTTACATTTTAAAAGTTGATAGAAATGCTGACCAAAATCAGGCCATGTTATCCATCGCATTAATCCTTATCCAAATAAACCATTTCGTACTGAAGACTGTTTCAATACCTGTAGATTACTTTTTAAATTATTCAAATCGGTCATTCCAAAATTAAAATATTCACATCAAAATTTTCCGTTTTTACAATTTTAATGCATTTATTTTGAAAAATTAATAGTGTCTCAAAAAAAAAATCGCAAAGAATGTGCGCAATTTGGATGGAGTAATGGCACTATTGAGCTGATGCTGTGTGAGCGTGCGTGTTCCATCGCCGCCCGTTCGATGTCCACCGCGCACAGGATGGATGGGAAGCAGCACATTATGTAATTTTTTGCTCCTTTGGTGTAATTGCTGTATGGCGTTCCAGTAGGAGGATAAATAAATAAATAAATAAATTCCATTCAAAAAATATTGCGAATTTAAAAATTTCAATCTAAATAAAAGTGACCGGTGTGGCCCCACGCAGCGCAGCGGGAACTATACATGTTTGTTACTTATTCACGCAAAAACTTGATAGGTACATAGCTGTTACTTAAAGCTCATACTTTTTATCCCGATATTCCCACGGGATCGAAACTTACGCGGGTAATACCGCGAGGTGCAGCTAGTTATAGATAAATATAAAGATTGTCTATCCTCGTAAGTCCAATCCAGGAACGTAAGCTAGCCTATTTATTTCATCACCACTTCTCTCAAAACAGTGAGAGGAAATCTTCGTGAAGAAACGGGCATGTCCTAGAACCAAAAATTCGAAGACATGTGAAATCTATTACAAGCTGATTGTGCCCGCGTGTTGGATTATATAGCCCACTCCCTCTCACAGAGAGGTGGCCTGTGTCCCAGCAGTGGGAACCTTATATGATTATGGGCATAAATCTAAGCTCAAGGCTCCTTCGAATTTGTAATGGAACATCCAATACCACTGTCAGAATCCCGGATCAAGGGACGAACTCCGCGTTCAATAAATTACACTAATATTATAAAGGCGAAAGTTTGTGAGTGTGTGTGTGTGTATGTTTGTTACTTCTTCACGCTCAAACGGCTGGACCAATTTTGATGAAATTTGGCACACAGATAGTTTATAACCAGGATTAACACATAGAATATACTTTTTATACCGACATTCTTACGGGATCAAGTCTTAAGCGGGTTAAGCCGCGGGGCGCAGCTAGTAATCAAATAAGACTTTCCTCTTTCCGCTCAACTTGATCCTGATCCTGAGTCAATATGTACCAATCTTTCTATAAGCGTCAAGTTCGTCCACCATCTTTGCCTGGATCTTCCGCGTTGCCGTTGGACGGTTTCACTAACCCACGCTGAGGTGGTCTTAACCCGCAATGCATTCAACATGCGGCAAATTTGTCCGGCACAGTCCCTCTTGAGCTTGGCTGCTTTTTGGGCAACGTCGGCGATTCGTGTCTTAGGCGCAGTATCGTGTTCCATATCCGGTCGGTAAGTGGAACTCCAACGATACTGCGCTCTATCGCTCGCTGGAAATTGTCAACCGAAACATCACTGACAAAAATCGGTAATGTTAGCATTATTTCAGAATGCCTCGAGCACCTGACTTACCTGCCCTACCCCTGCAAGACGAATGGTCTGACGCGTGTATGGGACCAGAAGAGGCAATGCCATTCGTACGAAACCATATTCGAAGCAGCCGCGGTTGGAGGACGTGATGCTCTGAGATCCAGTTATCCGCATATGGTAAGACTGGTCTTATTTAGCCTGTACAGCCGTCTGTTGAGACCGCTCCACTCAACATCGCCGCGCGCTGGCGGTAGTGAATGAGGGGTGCGGGGACAGCGGGGAGTCAGCCGGCCGACGGCCGAGCGCGGGCCCCCGCGATACACCGCCATGACAGTCAGCTGTTGCTCGCCTTCGTGCACGGCTGCGCTTGTTACGAGTTTCATACATGTTTGTAATTTCTTCAACCGACCGTTGTAATTTCTTTACTTTTCCTTCTTCTTGTTATACAGTCCGCTATCTTTCCATTTTGCTCCTCCACAACCTATCGTCGCCATCACCGTCTGTAAGCTCTTCTGGAGCTTGAAATGCGAAATAGCCATGATATATGCGTCAACCGATACCTGGGCTATACAGCTATTTCGCCATTATTTGTATTTCTTCTCTTATTCAGTTTACCAACCTCTATAGGAATACTGCCGGTCGATTCTGGAAAAATCTCACCGTGATAACTAAGGTGAAGTGAGCTGTGAGTCTTGCTGATGCTTGGGATTGACACCATTGGCGACTCACTCCACGCTCACTTCACCCGAGTTTTCACGGTGAGATGGTTACAGAATCGCACGGCAGTTCTTCCCAATATTTCGTTGTGGAACTTCCTGGTGTCTTTAGCTGGGATCAGCTGCCGGTCGATTCTGTAAAAATCTCACCGTGAAATCATAAGCGAAGTGAGCACTTAATAGTGTTAGTCCCTAGCGAATGACAGCTCACTCCACGCTCACTTCTCCCAAGCTTTCACGGTGAGATGGTTAGAGAATCGCACGGCTGTTTTTGTTTTCTCCTAAAATATGAATTGTTTACATTTCCAGACGTTGCTAGGATACGGCAACGATGAGGATTCAGCTCAATGGTTGTGTGGAGGCTCGCTGATCAGTGAGAGGTTTGTCCTAACTGCCGCGCACTGCTTATCGGGATCTACTGTGTAAGTATAGTACATTGTTCACCGAGAGGAGAAAGTGACCGATTACCGTTGAGGGTGTCGTTTGAAGCTCGAGCCGTAGGCGAGGGCTTTAAAACACCCGAGATCGGGAATCGCACTTTCTCTCGAGTGATACATAGTGCTTTATACTACACCTACGAGGAAAATAAAAAACGAAATCTTTATTTTACTTTCTACGAAAACTGAATCCTCAAACAACACACAAATTGGAAATGGCGCCAATGGCGTCTGCAATTTTCACATGTTCTTTTTTCAAATTGTTTATCCTGCCGCCGCAGGGTCGCACTGCCAGCCCGACACCATCCAACACACAGCTAGTGGCCAGTGTCATTTTGCGAACTTGGAGATAAAAACTCACTGTAAAAACTTTTTGGCTTTTGATATTTAGGTTACCGGCGCATAGTCTTACCGAAAATTAAAAAAGAAAAACCACGTAAGAAATGGATTTTCATACACTTTTCTCTCCCGCTCAGATGCGTTTTCTCCCCGCATATTTGTTCGATATGCAATGACGTACTTTCTACCGTAAATTTGATAAAGTATCAAGGTACTTTCCAAGCAGGTGTAGTATAAAAGCCTTTTACTTCTTCTTTGCGTTCTATCCGTTCGTGCCTACTGACTGCCACTTTTTCCTTATTTCACTCTTTAAGGGGAAGCGCCAGGTAGCCCGCGAAATTTCAATTTTCCTCTAGTACCTAAGTAATAGTCATGTTGACTGTTGATAAAAATATGATTTGTGAGCGTAACAAATATAACTTTACAGAATTAAAATCAATCATATTCCCTTGCGCCATCCCATCTTCCAAGCACGGTGGGCTGTGCTGGGGCGGCTGCTGCAGGAGCGGAAAACTTCAAACGGCGCAAATACTCCAATCTCCTTGGAACATATATGTTTGAGCCGTTTGGGGTTGAAACACTAGGGCCTTGGGGTCCGAGTGCTCATCAAATATTTCGGGACATCGCCAAGCGGTTGGTTGATTCTTCACGTGACCAGAGGGCTGGCCTATTTTTTGGCCAAAGAATCAGCATTGCCATACAACGTGGTAATGCTGCCAGCCTTTTGGGCACTTATCCCATTGACAGCGATGCGGACGAATTTTTTGATGCCCAATGAGCTCCTGCCTTTGTCTTTATATACAGGGTGAAATTGAAAACTTGCGACAAATCGAAATGGGAGATTGTACTCATCATTATGGACAACTTTTACTATGGGGCCAAACCTGAAATTGCGAAAAAAAAAATCAGCTGTTCCCTACATTTTGACGAGTTATGCGAACATAAATGTAGGGAACAGCTGATTTTTTTTTCGCGATTTAAGGTTTTATCTCATAGTAAAAGTTGTTCACAATGATGAGTACAATCTCTCATTTCGATTTGTCGCATGTTTTCAATTTCAGCCCGTATATATGTTTTTTTTTATTTACTTATATATAATATATGTATATTTTTTAGTATTAATTAGGTATTAGTTGTTATTTGCTTAGTTATTATTTTTTTAAAAACATACAATTGTTTTTAAATACATTTCGAAACGTTATTTTGGGAAAATCATATTGAATGACTATTAGATGAAATATCAATCAATGGGATTACGAGTATATTATGAGGTTTTTAATGATTATTTCTGTAAATACATACTTGTTACGGTCGTGAATAATATTTTGTTCAACACACAACCTGACACTGCATATTGCAAAAAACGTAAAAAAAATTGAATTTCACGGTCTACCTTAGCGCATCCTGAAGTTATTTGTTGTTCTTGAATATATGAAGCCATCAGCTGTACTGTAACGACACAAATCATGCGCCAATTTAAACTTATTTGTCATAACGTAGTCCCCGTTCTTCAATTCCTGGAAGTTTTAGCTCTTCTCATTTCTTGGAGATCTTTTCGCCAGCCAAGAAACCATACATCCAATTCCAACTCAGATCTGATCTGATCTCAGACCTTAGTTTTTCCTAACCAGCACCAATTAATTGCGTAACACTGAATCTGAATCATTTATTTATCTAAATGATTCATTATTTTCCTTCTCTGAATTAGAAGACACCTTTGGGGCCCTTCAAATATTACGTAAGCAGATTTTTGCAATTATTAACTCCCCCCCTCGCCCTCGTCAGCAAAAGGAAGCAAAGCTATTACCCCCCCTATTCTTATGTAAACATTGGTAGGTACATGCATTTTTCAATGTGTTATGGTTTCTTTATTGATTCATGAGCCAACAGCTCTTATAACTATTTGTTTAATTATTTCCGGGAATCCCTGAAAATTCGTTTCGTTTTCAAGCATAGACAAGTAGGGTTGCCATAATAATTTGTGTTCGAACCAAAATTGACTAAATTTTTTAAAAAATCCGAAAAAGTGAAGAAATAAATACTGCTGACGTAATCACCTTCCGGACCCCCCCATCCCCCATGTCATCAAATATAAGCAAAGCAAAGACCAGCCCCCCCCCCCCCCCCCCCCTTGCTCTGCAGAGGGACTATATGGCTGGTTATTATATTTAGGTATTATTAAAAGGCCAAAAATCACAATCGCGACTTCTGTAAAATCATGGTGAACACCCTAATTGCGTAACAAAACTTTTCAAATTGTGAGTGCTACTGGGCTATCACTACTACTCACAATCTAAAGGATATTGCTAATCCATTGCTTCATATGTTCGAAAATTTGTCCGCTCAACCAAGTAAATAGCGCAATGAATGTTTTTGAACTGTCAAAATGATAGTCATTGCTACTGATGGTGTGTTACGCAATTACCTCGCAGAATCTTTCTGATTTTTTTTTAAGACCAAAATAATCACATTTTTCTCCTTCAGAGGACCAGTTCGCTTCGTGGCCATGGGTATCCTCAGGCGGTCAGACCCTGGCGAGCTCTGGCACATTCGCAATGTAAAGAGGGCCATCGCACATCCGGAGTACAAGCCACCCTCCAAGTACCATGACATCGCGTTGCTGGAGACTGCTACACAGTAAGTTTATGTTATTCAACTTAGCATGCGTCACGTTCGTGACCGGGCGCCATCAGCATGTCGATTCTGTAAAAATCTCACCGTGAATACTTGCGTGGAGCTGTCAGTGTCATCCCACTGATGCTAGGGATTGACTAAGCTTTACAATCATACCTAATCGAGATTTTAATAATATTTTTTATGCTACATAATAATATTGATAATTTTATATCTTAATTTCAAAACTAGTATTTTAGTTGTCAAAACACAATTTTGTGGGGGTTTAAAATAAAATAGCAATACAGACTGACTTAACCTAACCCCACAAAATAGTAATGTTTTGACAATTAAAATACCTAAGTACTAGCTTTGAAATTATATAAAGTGATCAATAGAATTAGCATAAAAAAAATATTATTCAAATCAAGATTATGATTGTAAATGTATTCTTAGTCCATCCCAAGTATCAGGTGAGACGACACTGACAGCTCACTCCACGCTCACTTCACCTAAATTTTCACGGCGAGATGCTTACAGAATCGCACTGCAGTAGGGACTGGCTATCTCTTAGCTGCGACGGCTCATTTTGATTTCAGGATTTTTTTTAATCTTCTTTAGTACAGCCGTGCGATTCTGTAACCATCTCACCGTGAAAGCTTGGGTGAAGTGAGCGTGGACGGGTTCACGGTGAGATTTTTACAGAATCGACCGGCAGATGCTTTTAACGTGCACGTCTTTCTACATCGTTCTCACATGAATGATTTCAACATGAATGATGTAACCAATATTTTGTAACAATTTTGAAAAGATTTCCAAATTCTCACAGTATATTTCTTCGTTCCAGTGTGGTATTCAATAAGGATGTATTCCCAGCATGTCTGGACTATGACGGTGTAGAGCAGTATACAGCAGTTGCGACCGGCTGGGGCAAACTCGGCAAGCACCGGCCACTAGCTGATAGTCTTCAAGAGGTAATAAGATAATTTTAATATAACTAGTTCGTTAAAATCAACTTCGGATCAAAGCGAAAATTTATGGCGCTTTAAACCCTCCATATTGCAAAACAAATACAAAATTAAAACGAATTCGAAGCGTTTTTAAATACGTTTCTCAGAATTTCACCAAAACCCGTGAGTATTCTTAAAACCTGAACACAGTAATTTTGTTCAGCGGCAGACATTATTAATCATATTTTTTTCTGCTTTTCGGGAGCCCATATCTATGGTTTGTTCCAAAAGTATCTGATGAAAACGTACCTACCACTTTCGTCATAATAGTTTTGAAACAAACTATACGCACATCAGAGGACCTCAACTGGCTGTTAGACATTTTTCACTGTCGCGTGTCATCTGTCTAGCCTTTTCCCAAATATGTTGGGGTCGGCTTCCAGTCTAACCGGATGCAGCTGAATAGCAGTATTTTACATGGAGCGACTTGTCCGTAGCTCCGCAAGTCGCGTCACGGTGACTCGTGAGCCGCCGCATGCTCTAATAGTCCAAGAGCTAGTGAACCCTGGGAGTAACGGTCTCCCTGTAAGGTTAGAAATTTGTATACTTACGATTTATGGCATGCTAAGAGCAATAGCCATGACCTGGCAGGCGTCACCCCTGCACGTCATCAGCCCCTTTATTTTTTGAACTGTTAAGTAAATGGGGTTTCAAAACTTGTTTTTGTAAGTTTGAAAATTTAATAGAATAAAGTTTATTTATTGTACATTTAAAAAAAAATTGACAGGCGATTACAATAAGCAGAAGTATACGACAGATCAATTAGAAAACGCACAGTTGATGTGGTAAAATAAACTTTATCCTGTATACTTGAAATTTTTATATGTTTTCAAATAAACGTCTTAGAGTAAGTATGTACAATGCCAGGCGGTTTTGAACAGCATAAGACCTTGACAGGCGAGGGGACAGCTGCTAAGGGCGTGCAAATAATAAATGTTACATGAACGCATACAGTAAATGTAATGTATTTTATTGGGTTTTATGCAATGTACATTATTTTTAACACTCATTTTCTTCAGCATCATCCGAAATTTCGCTATCACTGTTTTCATCATCATCTGTTTCTTCAACAATGTTTTCCTCATCTGAAAATAGTAAAAAAAAAAATATTTTAATGAATCAATAAGGTTGTTGAGAATTAAATAGCAAGCTCAATACATAGGACTGCATATTAAATGATACAGAATAAAATAGTTGTATGTTACCTGAAAAGCATTCCTCAGTTTCAGTCGATTGTGCTGTGGCAGTATCAGCAGGTCCTTGTAAAAGTATGTCGTATATAGAAGATGGAACCGTATTCCCCTCAAACCAATTAAAATCGTAACGATTATCAATTAAGTTCCAACCGTTATTTTCAGGTGTAAGAATTGTTGGTTCTTTTAAATGACAATTTCGCCATATATTTGTAATGTAGGCAGTTCTCTACAATTGTTGATGTAGTTCACGTTGGCAGGGTGGTAAATTCGATGAATCATAGCTTACTACTTTTTTCATAAACACTTTAGGATTAGTTGTGTTGTACGTAGCAAGGAACTTTTCATATCGTGCATTATTTAATTTTGAAGATTTCAAACTATACATTTGGCATACAAATTTCTCTAGTATCGGGAAAATTTTTTCTTTCTTCTGCACTATTTCTGCGTTTCCTAATTCTTTGAATGCTTTCTGATATAGGTACACTCGATTTCTGCAACACCTCTCACTCGCACGCCCTTAGCAGCTGTCCCCTCGCCTGTCAAGGTCTTATGCTGTTCAAAACCGCCTGGCATTGTACATACTTACTCTAAGACGTTTATTTGAAAACATATAAAAATTTCAAGTATACAGGATAAAGTTTATTTTACCTCATCAACTGTGCGTTTTCTAATTGATCTGTCGTATACTTCTGCTTATTGTAATCGCCTGTCAATTTTTTTTTTAAATGTACAATAAATAAACTTTATTCTATTAAATTTTCAAACTTACAGAAACAAGTTTTGAAACCCCATTTACTTACCAGTTCAAAAAATAAAGGGGCTGATGACGTGCAGGGCTGACGCCTGCCAGGTCATGGCTATTGCTCTTAGCATGCTATAAATCGTAAGTATACAAATTTCTAACCTTACAGGGAGACCGTTACTCCCAGGGTTCACTAGCTCTCCAGCTATAAGAAACTTCTTTCATTTGTTTTCTCCACAGTCGCTGTCGTAAGACGCGTGTTGCTTGAACGTGTAGTTCGTGATGTGACCAAGGGATTAAGCGGTTGAGTGGGGCGCATTTCACCAACAAGTTGTTGTGAGGTGGAATTGGAGTATCTTTTCTATCCTATAACGTTTTCTGTTTCGATTTTCAGGTGAGCCTACAAAAGTTCTCAAAGGAAGATTGTCTGAAGCACTTCCCTCCTCACCGGCTTCTAAAAACTGGGTACAATGATAACATGCAGATGTGCTTCGGAGATTCAAGTGAGCCGAGGGACACGTGTGAGGTAAAATAAATATTATAACCCAGCATTGTATAAATATTTATTTATTTATTTTATTAAAACTTTATGCACAAGTAAAAAAAGTACTGCCGTGCGATTCTGTAACCATCTCACCGTGAAAGCTTGGGTGAAGTGAGCGTGGAGTGAGCTGTCATTCGCTAGGGATTAACACTATTAAGTGCTCACTTCACTTATGATTTCACGGTGAGATTTTTACTGAATCGACCGGCTGTACAAAGGCCTTAGGGCGATGCAGAGACAAAATATGGTAGGTGCAACATACGGGATAAATGACTATACAATACAAGAATTAATAACAATACATAGATAGATACATATATACATACATATAAACAAAATGAACTGTCTGTAGAAAAATGATCGGTAGAGGAGAAAACTAATTGCCAATGACTAGGACTACGGAAGTAAGGGACTTAGGGGTTAAATTCAACACTGGGCTAACGTTTCGTGATCACATCACAAGCTGCTGCAGAAAAGCTTACCGCCATTTGGGTTTTATGCTACGTATGGTGCGTGGCTTTAATAACATTAAAGCGGTTATCGCCTTATATAATGCTTTAGTTAGAAGTCAATTAGAATGTAACGCAGTCATTTGGGCTCCACACGAATCTAAATATAGGCTCATGCTGGAGAGAGTACAAAACTTTGTGAGGTACTTGTACTTGCGCTTGTATGGAGTATACCCATTTTATCCGCTTACGTACCCAACTTTATTTATTTTGGGTATGGTTGGATATAACGAGCTGAGGGTCAGGAGGGATCTCGCACTCACCTCGTACATATTCAAAGTACTTAGAGGGAAGGTACATAATGCGGACATATTAGGGCACATAGGGTTGTACGTTCCGGACAGGTACGTGTGGCGACGACGACAGCCACGGCTGCTGGCGGAGCCGCGCGCTCGGACAAATCTTTTAAGGGAGGCGCCACTGTCGCGTGCACTCCGCACTCTCAACCTCATAGCTAGTGGCTCGGACCTTTTCTGTTGTTCTCTGAGTGAGTTCACAAAGAATGCATTGTTTGTAATAAGTTACAAAATTTTATCATAGTAATAAGTTAGGATAAGAAATTAATTAGGATAAGATATGTACACTATCGCAATAGGTTTCCCTGTAAGGATAGATGTAATTTGGAAATAAATAAATAAATAATCCAGCATATCAGCTCTGGTATGTTAGCTGCCACGCCCTTTATGCCTGGAGGGTTTTATTTAGTTGTTTTTGATTTTAATTAATATATTTGGTGTTTTTTTTTTGTTTGAGTATAGCTTACATTCTATTTATTGGTATATTGGCGTGGCTAGCTGACAAATTCAAATTCAAATTGAAAATGTTTATTTCCGACAATAACAATCCATATTTTGTTAATAAATACAATATTTTAAACTATGTTAGTACACGTAGTATATCAAAATTAAAAAATCAAATTTGTATAAAATCAAATTTTAGTTTTTTGGAAAAAATATTTCTACCAAAATGTTAATTATTAAATTGTCTATCCATTAGTGTCAGTAGCAAAATTAAATAATGTTTACTTTACGAGGAGATACATGTTATCAATCACCACTTCTCATTTCTGGAGTTTCGTTGTAAGGAGATTTATTAAAGATATATTCCGATTAGTGTGCTTTTCAGTAGGGAGCTTCATACAAAGAATACTAAACGGCTCGAGTTGATACGGTTACGATCCGTTTCCGAGTTGATATGTGTGCTATTAGCAATACAGCTTGTCAATGGGTTTATGAATATAATAGGTAATAGCGCTACAAGTTTCATGTGGCGCGAGGCCATAATCGGAACTAACGCCGCCATCTTGTTTTTTCAATACAACGACAGCGTCCTTTTCTCAAATGTTTACCAACAACGCCCCCCTTCAATGACATTCAGGCGCCAAACGATCCTTCTAGTACTCTTACTCTGATTTTTAATTTGCTGGGCCAAAATGACAGCTGCGATCAGCAAAGTAGATTTGACAGATTGTCATTGAAAGCAGACTGAACGTTCTTAAAATTACGAGAATTGACATATTCTCTGTGACACAATGAACGAATCTGCACGAAATGAACGTGAAATTAGTGTGGTTTAAACTGTCAAAAAACAACGCTTGACAATCGTACGTGTGGTTTGCATGTGGTAAGATTACGCAGGGTATAATCACACTTAATATTATAAAGGCGAAAGTTTTTCTGTGTGTGTGTGTGTGTGTTTGTATGTTTATTACTTCTTCACGCTCAAACGGCTGGACCAATTTTGATGAAATTTGGCACACAGATAGTTTATAACCAGGATTAACATATAGAATACTTTTTATCTCGATATTCGTACGGGATCGAGACTTATGCGGGCGATAACGTGGGGCGCAGCTAGTAATTAGATGAATTGATACCATACAAAATTGGGGTCCAGAGTATAAGTAACATTTATTTTCCGCAGGGTGACAGCGGCGGCCCTCTCCAAGTGAAGTCGGAGTTCTCAAAATGCTTGCACACGATAATAGGCGTGACGTCATTTGGCAGGGCGTGTGGTAACTCCGATAATGCTGGCATGTACACCAGGGTCTATCACTATTTGCCCTGGATTGAGAGCATCGTGTGGCCGGGATGGTCTTAAGAAATAAATAATTGAAACATATGTTATATAGGTTTTATTTCACGTTATACATATTATATACAGAGTCAAATTACATTGGCTAGCGAAACTCTGTAGATGTGATTGGTCATCATCTGCCCGCCTTTTTCCAACTCTGTCGGGGTCGGCTTCTAGTCTAACCGGATGCAGCTGAGTACCTGTATTTTACATGGAGCGACTGCCTGTCTGACCTCCACAACCCAGTTACTGGGTAATACGATACCCCTTGGTAAGACTGGTTGTCAGACTTTCGGGCTACTGACGACCCGTAACGACTGTCAAAGATCCACGAATGCCGGGACCAACGGCTTAACGTGCTTTCCGAGGCACGGAAGGGTCTTGGTATGTGAAGATGGTCACCCATCCACGGGCCAACCGCGGCAAGCGTAGCTTAACCTGATCGATCGACCCGTGCGGCTGTTATTACTTAGCCACAAGCCCCAAGCACAATGGGTGTCGATATCTAAACGCGACAAAATAAAAATAAAACAAAATTTGACACAACAAATTGGTGTAAACGACTGCTAGTGTTGTTACGTACAGCAGGTTTCATTTTGACAGTTCAACAACATTCATTGCGTTATTTACTTTGTTGTAACAGACAAATTTTTCGAACATTAGGAGCGATGGATTAGCAATATGCTTCAAAATGATTCAAATTGAGAATAATAGTGTGTAAAGGTGCGTACAAACTATGTAACATTGTCATATAACTTGTGTTATATAACACGTCCACAATATGTAACCTTGTTGCCTTGTGTACCTTTTGTTTAAAAATGTATAACAATGTTGTATAACATGTTTTGTTGCATAGTTTGTACGCACCTTTACGCAATTAGGGTGCACATATACATATACAGCGTACCTATATGAGAAAGGTGTGGATATATTTTTAAGGGTGTGGTACAGAGACCATCAAACTGACAAGCTTTCTCCGTAGGACCAACGTCGTGATACTTAAACCCGAAAATATAATAAGCTGCCGCGCTGCTGTTTTGTACAGACGCCAGCACATCAAGCTACCCGAAACTGTCAGATTTTCCCAATCAACTTTGAACCTTATACTTTAGCGATAAAGTTGAAAATCTATTAAAGAAATCTGACAGATTGTAGTAGCTTGATGTGCTGGCGTCTGTACAATGAGAAGTCAGCTTAAACTGGAAATGGCGCCGATTTTCTTGTTCACAAACTAAACTAAATTTAAGTTCAGTGCATCTTTCTCTTTCTATATCATTAAGAAAAGGGCTGAAGATCATCACTACATAGTATAAAACAAAGTCGCTTTCCTGTCTGTCTGTCCCTATATATGCTTAGATCTTTAAAACTACGCAACGAATTTTGATGCGGTTTTTTAATAGATAGAGTGATTAAAGAGGAAGGTTTATATGTATAATACATGCATAATATAGTAGAGAAACACTGATAATTTTAGAGGTTTCTAATGTAATGTCGTAAATAAACACATTTTTTGCGCTTGCATTGTAGACGCTGGCTGAACCCGTCGAGATAGATCAAAATAATGTACTACAGTATTGTACACCTTAAAAAGATCTACAAAAAAGTCCTCGATGGTATATGTATATCTCTTAGGGATAACCCACAATAACCATTTTTTATCCTATACTTTTTACGAGAAATAATGGCTCTAAAATTATCAGTGTTTCTCCATTGCACCCGTGCGAAGCCGGGGCGGGTCGCTAGTAAATATTAATTTAGTCCTGTCAAATTAGTCAGCGCCTGACGTAAATTGACGTATATTTAGTAGCCATTTTTTTAATTACGTCTATACTTGTCTATGGAGTATCTTAATTTGACAGGATTAAATTAATATTTATCTTCAGTCCTTTTCTTAGTGAAATAGAAAGAAAGAGATGTACTGAACTTAAATTTAGTTTAGTTTGTTAACAAGGGAATCGGCGCCATTGTATAGCTTGATATGTCGTCGTGCGTACCTGCACCTTAATTGCGTACACACTATCACAATCTGAACCATTTTGAAGGATATTGCTAATCCATTGCTTCATATTATTAATGTATCTTCTCAACAACGTAAATAACGCAATGAATGTTGTTGAACTGTCAAAATTAAACCCATTGTTACTGATAGCGTGTTTTGAAATTGCCCGCTAGTTTTTTGTCAGTCTCAAACCGAAATAAAACAATTTGATATGCACACTCAAATTCAATTTATTTGGAAATATGTAGTGCTACATTAATGGCGCTCACAAGGCGGCATGGCACGGCAAAGCATTAACATTTGTATGGCGAAGCCTTCCGTAGCATCCCACGGTATTCATTTCTGTAATTTGGTTCAATAAAACACATTTACCAAGTCAAAGAAAAAATATGTTTTGAAACTAGATGAGTTTGGTGTGTCTTAGCTAGCGTTGAAAATGCCGAAAATAGAAAAATTGACGGAAGGTATCCTTTGGAAAGAAACAGGATTCTTTCGAATGTTTCGCTTGATGTTTTGAAAAGTTGAAAAAAACAAGTTTTATTGAAATTGAAATATATTTTAATAGGTGAAATACACAGATGCACAAAAGTGGGGGCGGGCGCGCTTATCTCGCCGATATATTTTTTCATTCTACCCTCCATTTTATTAGTACGTATTATTATGGAAAGAGATAAAGCATAGAATATCTTAAGTTAAATATATTAAGAACGGATTTGAATAAAAAAAACATGAAAGTTTCCCGTTTCTTTCATATTTTTCGGTTTTTTTCGGTTTTATTGAAAAAAAACATGAAATATATATTGACAAATTTTCTTGAAACTTTCGAATGAAACATTGAAAAAAACAACGGAATTGGAAAGAAACGAGAATTTTTCCTGCTTTTTCTTAGCTGACTACTCTGAGAAGACCGAAACAAAATCAGAGGTCACAGTCTCTTTTAGAGTCCAGAAATTACCTTGGTCGGGTGCTAAAGATATACTCAAGTCCCCTTGTGACGATATCAACGAAATGTGACCTCTAAGGTTATGAAAATAACATACAAATCATTTCCGCTTACGCAAAATCCTTTGACATGTCATGCTGCGCCGTGCACCGGTCTTTAAAAATACGCTTACATAAAGACTTGGTTTCCTCAGAAAGCGATGAATGATCACACAATAACGGCTGTCCAAATGCAGAGCTTTTTTTGGCACCTTAATGTTAAATACTGTTGAACATGACAGCAGTGCTATTCTGTAAAAATCTCACCGTGAGAACTTGGGTGAAGTGAGCGGGAAGTGAGCTGTTATTAGGGATTAACACTATTGACACTGCTCACTTCAAGCTTACTTCACTTATGATTTCACGGTGAGAGTGTTACAGAATCGACCAGCTGATTTTCATGACGGCCGTTATGGGGCTGTTCATTTATTACTTAAGACTATTTGAGGGGGGGTGGCTCCAAACAAGTCTTATTTTTCCTTACGTGGCGGTGGAAGGTGTCTAGATTATTCTCACATAAAACCACACTTTTGGTAGATACTAATCTTACGTAAGATTGAAAGGGGAGGTTCATCAAAGTCTTTTTCATACGAAGGTGGAGGGGGGTCAGACAGTGGTCAAAATTGGCTTACATAATAAATGAACAGCTCGTATAGTATGACGGAATCGCATTCCGAGGAAGCCGTAGCTTCGGCACAGCAGTGCGATTCTGTAACCATCTCACCGTGAGAACTTAGGTGAAGTGAGCGTGGAGTGAGCTGTCAGTGTCATCTCACCTGATACTAGGTATTGACCAAGCGTACATTTACAATCATAATCAAGATTTTAATAATATTTTTTATGCTAATTCTATTGATCATCTTCTATATATAAAATGGTAAACTGACTGACTGACTGGGCGATATATCAACACACAGCCCAAACCGCTGGTCATAGAGACATGAAACTTGGAGTGTATGTTCTTTGTGAAGAGTAAGTATCCACTAAGAAAGGATTTTTGGGGATTTAATCCCTTAAGGGGGTGAAAACGGTGATAAAATGATGATGTTAAAAACAAGCCGATGGAGCGGTTATGCGAAACAGACAAAAACGGCTGAACGGATTTGGATGATATTTGGCGTTTATAATCTGGATTAACCTATTGGTTACTTTTTAGCATTATGCTGAGCGATGGCCGTTTCGCGTGGATGTGACGCATGTTTTCCCCCCAACTTGTTTTTTTTTTGTGTTTATGTTCTTTTTATGCGCCAAGTTTAACGCAAATAAACATATTTTCATTATTTTTTTCTTTTTCCTTCTGTGTCCCAGCAGTGGGAACATTATAGAAAAATTATGCTTAATAAATGAACAAGCTCTGTTCACCTAAGTTTTCTCGGTGAGATTTTAAAAGAATACGCGTGTCGCTCTTCCCCTGGCATCTGTTGGAATGCCTGCTCACTTTATTTAAGTTTTCACGGTGAGATTATTACAGAATACAGCGACAGATTACATTGAATAGGCTTTCAGAGGTCAATCTTTTGGTATTAATTTACTTAACTATGAATGATAAAGTGTGGTAATATTATGATTATTTAACCATTTATTTACAAAGTCTAGTTTCAAAAGCTGTCATCGAATAAAAGCTTATACAACGTGTAACGTTAAATGCGCAAAACCTGAAAACAGTTTGATCAGAATAACGAGCAGAATTATTAATTGAACCACTTTTTAATATACGTCACATTTTTCAAAAAATCTTCATTAAAAACGTTGCCGTGTCTATTTATTAATATTATAGGTCAAGCAAGCCAATGTCAGCGCGGCGCAGCGGCCCGGTGACGACTCCTCCCTCGATAAAGCGTCTTCGCAGACGCAAGAAACGATCAGAATGGCCAGTAAAACTAAAACAGCACATAAAACCTTTACAATTGTTTTAATGACTTATTTTGTCTCTGAAATAGGTCAATTGAATTAAAAATCAGTTGGGGTGTCTGAGGTTTTGCGCATTTAACGTTACACGTTGTATTTTATTAGTATTAAGGGCTGAGTTTTCAATTATCAGATAACTTTTATCTGAAGATTAAGTATGCAGGTTTGACATATTTTCTATACAAAAGCTTTCAACACGTCGTATTTATTCTTGAAATAAAAGTTATGTGACGATCGAAAAATCAGCTCTTAAGACTAATAGAGAAGTATGGAAAAAGGAGACATGTTGCACTGACCCGAAATACATTGGGATGAAGGGCAAGAAATTGATTAACAAGAATAGGACTAAAATTGTGCACTGTTATACTTTTTACCATCCAAAAAGTGGTTTAACTAGTCTATCTGTGGTACTAAAACTATACAAATAACAGCAGAATTCAACTGAATTGTTCTAAGCAGTAAGACTTGATGAACATTTAAACAGTCACTTACCTAATGATTAACAATGATTACCTATGTATATTTAAGCCTACTTATTCTGCTAGCCGTCGAATACTCAAACACAACTCAAGTCAACTTTAAGTTGCTGTCAGAAATAAAGTCAGGGAAGTTAGAATATTTGTTATCCTTCTGAGTCCTTGAGGTCATTATAACGGACAAATTATCGTATGTCATAAAGTCCTGATTGTATACGTCCTGCCGTGATTTCTTATCCTCCTGAGTCCTTGAGGTCATTATAACGGAAAAATTATCGTATGTCATAAAGTCCTGATTGTATACGTCCTGCCATGCGATTCTGTAACTATCTCACCGTGAAAACTCGGGTGAAGTGAGCGTGGAGTGAGGTTTCATTAGGGATTAACACTATTGACACTGCTCACTTCAAGCTCACTTCACTTATGATTTCACGGTGAGATTTTTACAGAATCGACAGGCTGATATATAATAACCGGACGTACTTCCTAACACACATAAATTAGTTTTTCGTTTAAAATCGACGCTGCTACATCTGATTTAGTCAACCAATGAGAATTCAAATGTTGATTAATGTTGTATAATCTTAGGACTTAGGGCCTATTTTGTCCGTTATTAAGGACAACAACCGGTCTTTCCGACATCTTGACGTACAGGAGGTTATAGTTTGACCGCAACCGCTGTAATGCGGCTTAGGTATGTGCGCGGCGAGACGGGGGGGCAGTGTTCACTCATCAACGTTCTAGGCGTTCCGCCGGTCATTCATCAACGCTCACGGCGTCGCACCGTTCATTCATCAACGCTGACGGCATCCCGTCGCTGCTTCGTCAACGCTCTCGGCGTTCCGCCGCTCACTCATCAACGCTCGCGGCGTCGCACCGTTCATTCATCAACGCTGACGGCATCCCGTCGCTGCTTCGTCAACGCTCTCGGCGTCCCGCCGCTCACTCATCAACGCTCACGGCGTCGCACCGTTCATTCATCAACGCTGACGGCATCCCGTCGCTGCTTCGTCAACGCTCTCGGCGTTCCGCCGCTCACTCATCAACGCTCACGGCGTCGCACTGTTCATTCATCAACGCTGACGGCATCCCGTCGCTGCTTCGTCAACGCTCACGGCGTCCCGCCGCTCATTCAATAACCGCCGCGTATTCCTAAGGCGCGGCACAGCTATATCGGTCAAACTATAACAACTTAAATTGTCCAGATATTTGAATCACAATTACCGTCATTTTTTGCACGGCAAATTGACGTAATCCGTCAATATGACAGTTCATTTCCCTGACTGTACTTTTTAAACAAACGTCTTAAAATGAAGTTGTTTTTGAGCATTCGGTGGCATATTGCACTAAATAGTACGTATTACAGATGATATTTGATTTATATTACGAAAATCGATATTATTGTAATTTAATATTATTATCTTATGAATATACAACGTGTAGTTTTATTACAGACGGTCGATTCTGTAAAAATCTCACCGTGAAATCATAAGTGAAGTAAGCAGTGTCAATAGTGTTAATCCTTAATGACAGCTCACTTCACCTAAGTTCTCACGGTGAGATTTTTACAGAATAGCACTGCTGTTCTCTGCTTCGCTCCAGAATAGCACTAGATTAAGGATTAGGAACAAAAACCATCGCTCACGTGGCCGCGATTGCATATAACTTGATTACAAACTTTAACACTCAAACATAAAGTTTATTATCGTTTGCAAAATATTTACTATAGCTGTGTTAATAATCTCAGAAAATTTAAAGTCCATCGTCACATAATCAGTTATCTACTTTAGTGAAAAGTATTCTAAGTTGATTTTTGAGTGACCATTTGTATCAAAAAGGTCCTAATAAGTTTTTAGTTGCAATGAAATTTGAATTTTGTTAAGAGTAAAATTCTGTTTTTTGTTCCATAACTTGAAAATTATCTCAAATTCTTAATTTAAATAAAGAAAACATATGTTCTTGAAAAGTAAACGTATTTTTTTTTATATAATCACAAATGTATTTATGGAAAAATAAACATTATTTATAAGCTATAAGGTTGAAATAACTATGTTGCAAAATGAGGCCACAAAATTATTTGTGGTTTTATTTTTTCCGCCCTTTTTTGTTGAGCTCACATAAAATCTAGTACTATTGCTTATAGAAAGTTCTCTGATTATACATTACTATTGTCAATATATATATTTTTTAATATTTTTTTTAAACAAGTAAATCACAGCTCCTTTATTAATAAAAATCTTATAAGCGCTTTAACACGTTCATCGCCATGTCGGACAGTATTGGGCGACACCAGTATGTTCCGTTCGGGCCGTGGGGGACAATGTTGTCCGACAGTCAGACCTATGTCTAATGCAAGAACATTATCAGAAAAAAAAACATAACTTTGTAACATACTTATATATTTTTTTAGAGTGCTGATGTGATTACACTGTTCTAAGTCGCGCAGGTCATGCTGCTTACAATATTGCCTTGTATTCTTGACCGACGGCTCAGAAGAGACGTTTAGACATAGGGCTGACTGTCGGACAACATTGTCCCCCACGGCCCGAACGGAACATACTGGTATCGCCCAACATTGTCCTGTCCCGTGTCAAATGGAAATTTATCATTTTATTCCGTGACGTTGAACGTGTTAAAAATACTACTTGTCTTAACCTTTTTCATACCCTGTTAAGACGACAGTAGTCAGCATTTTTGTTAGATTCATATAAATAAAGGACCTAGTGTGTATACTATTTCTTTATTATACGAGAATACAGTTTTCTTGATTATATTTTTTTTTTATATTTTATTAATACCTACAGGGTGTCAGGGAATGTCGCGCAATCTCTGACCGTGGATTTAGTACATGATTCTGAACTTACGCTTTCAAAATGTTTTTTTTTTAATCACCAGCGAAAATTTTCAACGCAGGGGGTTCCAGAATCATATACTGCAGTGCGATTCTGTAACCATTTCACCGTGAAAATTTAGGTGAAGTGAGCGTGGAGTGAGCTGTCAGTGTCATCCCACCTGATACTAGGGATTGACCAAGTATACATTTACAATCCTGATCGAGATTTTAATAATATTTTTTATGCTAATTCTATTGATCATTTTATATAATTTCAACGCAAGTATTTTAGTTGTGAAAACATTACCTACTATTTTGTGGGGTTTTAAAATAAAATAGCAAACCAGTTGTTATTTTTTTTTCTTTTTTTTCCTAGACTAGTCTTAACGAGTCGAATAGAATTTGTTTAAAAAAAAAAAATCTCGATTACGATTGTAAATGTTTTCTTGGTCATTCCCCAGCATCAGTGGGATTATACTGACAGCTCACTCCACACAAGTTATCACGGTGAGATTTTTACAGAATCAACCGCCTGAATCCACTGGTAACAGCGTGCGCGTCGACGTCCCTGAGTACCTGTATATAGTATAATATTTATACAAGGTGTTAATTTGGTCAGCTGACTATTGAGCTTGATTTGTGTCGAGTATTACGATACAAATCAAGCTGATTGACTTTCCTTGGGACGATTTGATTTTCAATTTTATACAAAAAACGATTCTTTTTTATTCTTTCGACGTTAATTAGTCAAATCGAGTTTCAATTTCAAATAAAATCAAAGTCAGAATAAAGTTACAGTCAAAGTCAAAAGAAAGTCAATGTCAAATAAACACCTTGTATTAATATTCATTCGTAGTATCTCATATCATATGTTTGTTTGTGTGCTTGTTCATTTTGTATGTCATTTATTTTTGTTTCCTTGCTTGTGTTTTTGTATGTGTGTGTGACAGGCGCATGCGCCGCCGGGAGGGGGGCGCGCTATGGAGGAGTCATGCTGCCGCCATACTCAGGGGATGCTCCACGACCTGCAAGATAGAAACAATAGGTTTTTATTAAGAAATATAGTGTGTTAGTTGAAGGTAAATAAATTATCTGATGACGATAAAGACTTTTGATTTAAATTCATTAAAACTTTTCTGCCCTTACTAGCGAAACTATGATCAGTGAATAAATGCAAGATTGACTGATGACACTAAATAATAATACCATCATCACCTGCCTAGACTTTTCCCAACTATGTTGGGGTCGGCTTCCAGTCTAACCGGATGTAGCTGAATACCAGTATTTTACATGGAGCGACTGCCTATCTGAACTCCACAACCCAGTTACTCGGTAATACGATACCGCTAGGTAAGACTGGTTGTCAGACTTTCGGGCTACTGACGACCCGTAAGGACTGTCAAAGATCTACGAATGACAGCCGGGACCAACGGCTTAACGTGCTTTCCGAGACACGAAGGGGTCTCGGTATGTAAAGATGGTCATCCACCCACAGACCAACCGCGGCAAGCGTAGTTTAACCTGATCGATCGACCTGTGCGGCTGTTATTATTTAGCCACAAGCCCCTCATTGTGACACTTGTTGATTAAATTTTATTGTATACCACAAGCAACAAACTTGCTTCGTGTTTCGTAATACATTCAGACTCTCACTGATTCTCTTTCATTCATTATACAACGTGTAACGTTAAATGCGTAAAACCTCAGACACCCCAACTGATTTTTAATTAAATTGACCTATTTCAGAGAGAAAATAAGTCATTAAAAAAGTTGTAAAGGTTTATGTGCTGTTTTAGTTTTACTGGCCATTCTGATTGTTTCTTGCGTCTGTGACGACGCTTTACCGAGGGAGGAGTCGTCACCGGGCCGCTGCGCCGCGCTGAAATTGGGTTGCTTGACCTATTAATAAATAGACACGGCGACGTTTTTAATGAAGATTTTTTGAAAAATGTGACCTATATCAAGAAGTGGTTCAATTAATTCTGCTCGTTATTCTGATCAAACTATTTTCAGGTTTTGCGCATTTAACGTTACACGTTGTATATTTTAGCTGTCGTGCTGCCATACCTCGGCCTCTGCCGCGGCCTCTGCCCCTGCCCCTCCCGCGGCCGCGTCACCTTCTCCCGTCGCCCAGCCCCACCATGTCTGTAACATTTAAGCATAGTTCACAAGCACAAAATCACAAAATACCTACTTGAAGAGGGAAAAACATATTAAAGTGTAAAATTGAATAAATAAATAAATAAAAATCTTGAATGACAATATACAGAGTTATTTGTAAAACACCAACAACCTCTTAAGAGGTCATTGTACTCATCATTATGAACAACTTTTACATTGGGACCAAACCTGAAATCGCGAAAAAAAATCAGCTGTTCCCTATACACAGTGTAATTGACAGGTTGGCAAAAACTGAAACAGTAGCTTCAAACCATGATTTATGACTGAAAAACGTTGGAATTTTCTTCAGGAAAATTGTCGAATTTTCCGACCGTTTTTCAACTAGATTTGTGTTCTATTCATTTGTTACAACAAAATCCAGCCCTAAAAACATAATTTTAGTGAAAAAAAGCAAAAAACTTAAACTCGGCAATGTAAATAATAATGATTTAAAAAGAAAATTCATACATACCGCGCGGAATCAGCTGTTAGCTCTAAAAGTTTATTGGCCTCCGACAGTACCTACGACAGACAGAGAAAGCATACCGCTCGCTCGCTCGCTCCCTTTGTGTGCTGCGTGCCGGCGCCTTTGCTTACGCGCCGACACTGCTAGGGTTGTACCACGTATGGAATTTAATACTTGTTATTTTATTTTTATTTATGTAAAATGCTTTATTAATAATTAAATACTCAGGAGTATGATTACTTATTTATTCTTTCTTAATTCCGAAAACCTTATTTTAAATCGTTAACCTTTCGAGTATCGTAATAAGAGACACAATAGAAAGACAACAGGTGTGAGGACACCGGCGTCCTCGCGGTGCTTAACAGTTTGATCTACAGTATCAATTACGAAGCCACCCGAACTGTACACACGCGTTGCATTACAGTAATGTAAATTGGTTTAGATAAGTGGGACATAAAACATAAAAACATCGCGTCAATATTGCCAGATTCACATTCCTTACCCTGTCAATCCCGGAGCGAAAGCGGGCGTTCAAAAAGGTTTGCTTATTTTCGTTATTTACAGACTATTTATAAGAAAAACTTCTTGTTTACGTTCTTGAACAAAGACCCTATAAAAAAAAAACGCTTATTTTATAATCTATGCGAATGCCGGCGTTTGCTTAGTGTTTAGAAAATGGCGCAAAATCGCGCGCGTGCCGCTTGGGGATTGACAGGTACTAGGTTTAAACTTAGAAGCAGAACCATGAGTAGAAGTAACAAGAGATAGCGGTTAATAACAATCTTTATCATACGATTACGATACGATTCTTTTTCAATACCTAGTTCTACATCTTTATCTCAATGGCAGGCCGAACACGGTAACTACTGTGCCATGGGCTCCTCGACTAACGTATCTAGTAATATTACCTAAATAAAATGTTTCATTTCATATCATGTGGGCAGCCCTATGCTACACGTGTCACAAACACTCAAAGGTTTGCGGACAAACGAAACCGTCAGCACTCACTCAGCCGTTAGTTCAGTTTGCCGCGATTGCTGGTGCGTTCTGGACGTCTATTTCGTTTTCTTTCAACTGTCGGGAGTTCGGGACTGTGTTGTGCGTTGAGTTGAGTTGTGTGTTTTTGTGTTTTTGTGTTGTGTGGTATCATCATGAATCGGCGTAATGAAACGTTTAGTGCTCGCGAATATGGCCAGATGTTAATGTGCTTGGGTGAAGCTAGAGGAAACGCGTCGTTGGCATTAAGGCTCTATGTTCAAAGTCACCCAAATGAACGACATCCAGCTAATAGTCGTACTATCACACGGGCATATCAACGTGTTTTAGAAAATTTACCTATTGTGCCGCGGCAGGAAGGTGCTGGAAGGACAATCAGTGCTCGTTCTGAGCAGGCGATTTTAGATGTTGTCCGTCGAAATCCGCGTTTGGGAACCCGTACTGCTGCAAAACTTGTAAGGCGTAATAACGGACCCCGGGTTTCACATTGGGCTGTGCACAAAGTCCTTCGAAAGGACAAGCAACGTCCATATCGGATCCATAAAGTGCAGGCTCTGGTACCTGGCGACTCAACCCGCAGACTAGCGTACTGCAGATGGCTGATACGTCGGCAGCAGCTAAATCGCCAATTCGTTTCACGGGTGATTTGGACCGATGAATCGACGTTTACACGAAACGGTATGTGGAACCGGCGGAATGCTCACATTTGGGCACGCCACAACCCGTACGCAATGCAGCAGACGGGTCATCAGACGCGGTGGTCACTGAATGTGTGGGCTGGCGTGTATCATAACCGTATTTTGGGTCCCGTGTTTTTGCCAACTAGAATGGACGGCCGGCGTTATTGCGAATTTCTACAGCAGGATTTTGAAGCCATGATGGACACTCTGCGGGCTGAGCTAGATCAAGAGCGGGATCGTATGGAGAACGAACCCTTAGCTCAACTACCTACCATCTGGTTTCAGCACGACGGCGCCCCGCCGCATGTGGTACTCCCAGTCCGACAGCACCTGGACCGTACTTTTCCAAACCGATGGATTGGGAGATTCGGGCCACATGCATGGCCACCTCGCTCGCCTGACCTAACCCCATTGGACTTTTTCCTGTGGGGTTATATCAAAGAACGGGTGTATGTGACGGAGTGTGATACCGCGGCCGAAATGGAGCAGCGCATAAGAGACGCTTTCGCATCGTTAAACCAAAAAATCAATGAGGATGTGACAATGATGCCTCGTCTCCATGCCGAAACCCTGCGTCGAGCACAACTGTGCGTGCAGCTCGGAGGCAACCACTTCGAGCCATGCCTTATACGACCCGAGAGACTTTAATTTAGGTAAGTGACTAATATTTTAATTTTTGATAGGTATTGAATTTGTGTTTAAATTTTTTGATAGGTGTGTTTGTGTGTGTATTGTATTATGTATTTATTCCAAACGTCCCGAAGTACCTATTAGTATGAATGAACAACGCGCGGACATTGCAATACGCGCGCAATTTAGGGTCGCGCGCGTATCGCAATGTTCGTTATACATTGCGTAGCCGAAATAAAATTGAAAATTGAAAAACGTTCACCTATCATTTCCGGGAAAATATTTCACTATCAAAATGTTAACAATACCAGTCTGAATTCATACTTTTCGTTTTTGCCAACCTGTCAATTACACGGTGTATTTATGTTCGTACGAGTCGTCAAAATGTAGGGAACAGCTATTTTTTTTTCGCGATATCAGGTTTGGTCCCATAGTAAAAGTTGTTCATAATGATGAGTACAATGACCTCTTAAGAGGTTGTTGGTGTTTTACAAATAACCCTGTATAATGGCAATATATCTGCCGTGCGATTCTGTAACCATCTCACCGTAAAAGCTTGGCTGAAGTGAGCGTGGAGTGAGCTGTCATTCGCTAGGGATTAACACTATTAAGTGCTCACTTCACTTATGATTTCACGGTGAGATTTTTACAGAATCGACCGGCTGCTCTGCGTTTCTGTAGGTTGGAGCAAGGCTTTAGCGCAAGTCCATAAAAAGCCATACAAACCCGAACTCGAAACATTTATTTCAATTAAACCAATTAGATACAGGCACTTTTCGGGCGAATCAGACAGAAAGATGCCTACTTGCCCATCCCAAAGCGTGGTAGGTTCCTAACAGGCAAGAAACTCCACGGACACTCTTTAAATCAAAATATTGTAACTAAATATTGCGCGCGTACCCTGTATCATACCAGCTTAATACAAAACGAAGCCAGGTGCACTGACTATCAACTCAGTGCACCACCTGGTTTCTACAGAGTTCGCGCGCAATATTTAAAACACCAGCCAGTTTTGAAAAACGAAACCAGGTGTACTGAGTTGACAGTCAGTGCACCTGCCGTGCGATTCTGTAACCATCTCACCGTGAAAGCTTGGGTGAATTGAGCGTAGAGTGAGCTGTCATTCGCTAGGGATTAACACTATTAAGTGCTCACTTCACTTATGATTTCACGGTGAGATTTTTACAGAATCGACCGGCTAGTTTCGTTTTGTATTAAGCACACGTGTAACTAGGGGAGAGTAACGCTCCCAGCCGTGCGATTCTGTAACCATCTCACCGTTAAAACTTGGGTGAAGTGAGTCGCCAATAGTGTCAATCCCTAGCATCAGCATGACTCACAGCTCACTCTAAGCTCACTTCACCTTAGTTATCACGGTGAGATTTTTCCAGAATCGACGGGCATTTTCTGCAAATTTCACGGGCGTGCGTTTCTCGGCTACGCGTATGAGCAGGGTAATTGCGTAACACACTATCAGTTGCAATGGGTTTCATTTTGACAGTTCAACAACATTCATTGCGTTATTTACGTTGTTGCGCAGACACATTTTTCGAACATAATTATGGAGCCATGGATTAGCAATATGCTTCAAAATTATTCAAATTGAGGGTAATAGTGTGTTACGCAATTAGGATGCTGTTCAGAGGTACCTAACCAAGGAACTCACGCTTAAAAAACAACTGAAAATCGTTTTTCGCGCTTAGTTATTGGCGAAACTCATAGGAATGCGACCAATTAGGACAAGGGTACTACTAACATAGTTAATAAGCCTAAAAATCTTGCTATCGTACCTATATTCGTAGCGGTCTTCTCAAGGTAGGCGAGGGGTCCCTGCAGGGGCGTACCGGCGTAAGCGCCGCGCCCGCCCGCCAGGAACATGCCCTGCGCCAAGCTGTTCTGCATCTGTGTGGGGTTGGACCTGTTAATGTGATGACCTGCCGTGCGATTCTGTAACCATCTCACCGTGAAACCTTGGGTGAAGTGAACGTGGATTGAGCTGTCATTCGCTAGGGATTAACACTATTAAGTGCTCACTTCACTTATGATTTCACGGTGAGATTTTTACAGAATCGACCGGCAGAAGTATTCTATTAGTTCCTAAACTTGGCTACTAGATGTCGCTACGTGTAGGAAACATGTCGACCATAGATCATGTGTGGCGGCCACAAACTAGTAAAGACAGTTTACCATATTTAGTGGCGTTATTATACACAGCCCGACTTCAACCACTGTTGAGCACAGGTCTCTCTATTCATGTGCCAATCACCACGCTCCTGTGCTAGCCTCATCCAGGTTCTACCCGTGATGGCAACAAAGTCGTCTGTCCGTCTCGCCGCCCGACGACCGACACTTCGTCTTCCAGTCCTTGGACACCACTCAATCACCGCCTTACTTCACTTGCTATCCCTGCTTCTTGACAGGTGTCCTTTTTTTTTCTCTGAGAAATGACATTACGCATCTCCGCTCGTCGGGGGACGGAACGGATTATGTGGGACTCCCTGCCAGAGTGAAAACTCAGCGGTGTTCCGTCATCGCCTTGATGGGGGGGTCATGGGAATCCGGCTCAGCCTTTACATCCACAATCCCCCCGGCGCCTGCCCGCCTAGCTGGCGGGCCCTGCATGTCCCCCCAGGTGGGGGTTGCCAGGTGTCCTGCCCAACTTGCCCAATAGGCTTTTATTTAATTTTGATTTATTATTTTTTGCTTGAGCACGTATAGTTTTTTATTGTATTTGTTGGTATATTGGCGTCGCTGGCTGACATATGGCAAATAATTTAATTTAGTGTTCTGTGTCTTGTAATGTTAATTACTTTGCATACCTTGTATTGTATTCAATTAAGTATTTTTTAACTTAACAGACAGCTGTGCTGCTGGGGAGTTTGTTGCGCCACTTCTTCTTCAAAGCGAAAGCACTAGGAAGTGGTGAAGGGCGGGCGTTTTGGGGGACTGTCTTTTGTAAATATGCGCAACAATTACAGAAGCTGGGCAACTAATTATCTATAACATTTAACTGACTATTTCCGACATTATTTTGCTGGGATAACGCACACGAAAAATTCATCAACTGTCCCACAGAAAACTTCATTACCTACTCGACCTAAACGTATGGGACGGCTGAATTTTTATTCGCGATTGCAATGTTGGTCCCGTGGACAAAAATGTTCAGTTTGATGGTCTGTACGTTCAAAGTAGATCACGTGACATCCATATTTTTTGAACTTGCTTACATCTTGTTGCATAGATGTTTGAAATAATCATTCTGAATGTTTAAAGTAATAATTTCAGTAATGATATAAAGCTAAAAATTAATTACTGTGTTAAGCATCCTTCTGTAATATCTACGACAGTAGGTATTAAGCTCCATATAAAAATCTTTAACACTCTTTCCGGTTATTCCGTTTTTATTCACCACAAAAAATCCACCCTTAGGTGGATACGCGGAAACGCATGTCCGAGAATCTACCCTAAGCCTATAAATTCCGTTTATCCCACTAGCCCTAGGGTGGATTCTTGCGAATAACCCGAAAGAAGATCGAACATTTTTGTATGAAGTCTGGCATACCTAAAGTTGCAAGTACATAAAAAGTAGTTTTGATGTGCAGGTTTGAAACATATGCCAGTCGATAGAGAAAATTATTACAAACAACAAATACTCTTGACAAAAATGTCGTAAATGATATAGTTTCTGAGTTATTCCAGTTTTAAAATAAAATATGTTAAAAAAAAAAACTTTATTTACTAAATTGATTCAATAGTCCATTATTATCAGTTTGAAGCATTCCGCGTCACTACTAGTAATAAATTGGGTTATCATATTAATAAAATAACAGTATAAAATATATTTTTTTACCTATCTAAGTTTAACTAAGTCATCATCAAGTTTACTTTTATGGAATTTATGATATTATTATTTAATTAATGTTGTTTATTTTTGTATTCCGGGAAAATTTAATAAAAGAAAAACATCCATTTTAAAGCATTCCACGTAATAGTGACTAGCATTAAACTTGATTGTCGTAATAAAAAAGATAAACAACATTAAATAAATAAATAATTAAATTATTTTTAACTATTTTATTATTACGATAACCCAATTTCTTACTAGTAGTGACGCAGAATGTTTTAAAATGATGATAATGGACTAAATCAATTAAATGAAGTTTTTCTTTTAATATATTTTATATTTTCAAACTGGAATAACTCAGAAAGTATATCACTTACATTTTTGTCAATAGTTTTTGTTGTTTGTAATAATTTTCTCTATCGATTGGCATATGTTTCAAACCTGTGCATCAAAACTCGTGTCACTGACTCTGGCAGGGCCACCATCAGGGATTTTAATTTTGAAAACGCAAAAAATTAGTCGCTAATTAGTCGAAATTAGTCGCCAAATATCAGAATTAGTCGGTCACTGGTTCAAAAGATATAAGGGTTTATAGGTGGCCCTGCTGGAGAGAGTCTCCCCAGCAGGGCCACATTTATATCTCAAAAACTAGGACACCTAGCGAAGATCTGTTTTCTCCCATATTTAATCGCCAATTAGTCGGAATTAGTCGCCAAATATCAGAATTAGTCGGTCACTGGTTCAAAAGATATAAGGGTTTATAGGTGGCCCTGCTGGAGAGAGTCTCCCCAGCAGGGCCACATTTATATCTCAAAAACTAGGACACCTAGCTAAGATCTGTTTTCTCCCATATTTAGTCGCCAATTCGTCGGAATCAGTCGCCAAGTTACAGATTTAGTCGGTGTGTAATTAAAAAGATATTAAAGAATTCAATTTCCCCATACAGTGGTACAAGCGAGTACAAAATACTTTATGTATTTTCTAGATAGTATCTATGATGTCTTATGGAGGAATGTTTGTTTCGAATTAAATAAATATAAACTTAGTCTATAATTTCAACCCACCATAGGAAAGCTGTATTCATTACTTATAAACAAATCTACAATAATGTACGATTTAATGTGTATGTGTGTGTGTAATGTGTGTATGTGTATGTGTAATTATTTATCCAACACAATGTGCACTTACCACTTAGTCGCTGGCAGATAGATCGTTGCGCTCCGTTTCATTTACGGTAACTAAGAAAGAGATAGATGCGCGTGTACAGACGAGCTGCTTAGAACGAGTTGCCCGTTACGTAAAGGGTCAGCGCAGACAGAGAGGAATTAAAAATTTACCTAAATATTACAGCAATAATAGTAGGTACGATGACTGTAACTTCATATAATTATGCGTATATAAAACAACGTAATTGGACTTTATTGATTTTCAAACATCAAAACTCACAAACTGTATCTGTTCATAATATTGAATAAATAGGTATTTGTAACATTTTCTGAAAGTAGGTACAATAATTTTAAGGTAATAAATCATTTTATATTTCGACGACAGAAGTTTTATTATTCTAACCTAAATTAAGATAAAATAAAAACTCAACCCGTCCATACCCACAACACAATACTCACAATCACCTCAAAATACACACAAACACAACACACATCAAACGAACTTTTTGAAAATTCATTTTTATAACATAAAATTTGATTACAATTGACAATACGTTTTCAATGTTTTAGTATTTTAAACATTTTACTAAAGGTACGATATTTTTTTATTATTCAACGTTAATTTGAGGTTAACATTGTAAACTGGTAAAACAGTTGCATGCGACTGTACATCTTGACACCAAATAGACCAAGAGCAAGGTTTAATGTTTTCAAAGAAGTTTAAACCACTCTAAACTAGTAATTAAAAACATAAAAACATGAATTTAATTGAGAAGAATCTCTCGGACATTTCTAAAGACTTTAGACCGATAAAACTAAAAGTATATTACACATATTAATAGAATTATTTTTTCTTGGTAATTTTTCGTGAACTCTTCGATCTAGCTCTTGGACTATACCTTACTAATTGAACTCATTATATCTCCTAAACTAAGACCCGACTAAATCTGTAACTTGGCGACTGATTCCGATTAATTGAAGACTAAATATGGGAGAAAACAGATCTTCGCTAGGTGTCCTAGTTTTTGAGATATAAATGTGGCCCTGCTGGGGAGACTCTCCAGCAGGGCCACCTATAAACCCTTATATCTTTTGAACCAGTGACCGACTAATTCTGATATTTGGCGACTAATTCCGACTAATTGGCGACTAAATATGGGAGAAAACAGATCTTCGCTAGGTGCCCTAGTTTTTGAGATATAATTTTGGCCCTGCTGGGGAGAGTCTCTCCAGCAGGGCCACCTATAAACCCTTATATCTTTTGAACCAGTGACCGACTAATTCTGATATTTGGCGACTAATTTCGACTAATTAGCGACTAATTTTTTGCGTTTTCAAAATTAAAATCCCTGATGGTGGCCCTGCCAGAGTCAGTGACACTCAAAACTTGACTTTTTTATGTACAGACGCCAGCACATCAAGCTACTACAATCTGTCAAATTTATTTAATAGATTTTCAACTTTATCGCTAAAGTGTAAGGTTCAAAGTTGATTGGAACAATTTTACAGTTTCGGGTAGCTTGATGTTCTGGCGTCTGTACTTGCAATTTTAGGTATGCCACAGAGGTTCGAACCCTTTTCGCCAATTCATTTCATAAGTCAATGTATTTGTTTTTTTTATTTTTTTTTTATTTGTCCGTGCTATATTGTAATTCTTCGCCCAGCAGTGAAATAAATAAAATAATAAATATTGGTGCCAAATCCAATACAAACAAAAATAAAAACTACATACCTTGCGAGTGCTGCCATTTCAAAAAATCTAAAGCGGTGTGGAAAGGTTAAAAAAATAAATAAAACAAAAAATAATAAGAACATCAAAATTATATTTTTTTGAAAATTAAAATTAAGTTGCGATCTAACTACTAAACAAAAGCAAACGGAAATTAATCAATGCCTTAATGAGTTATTTATTTTCTTAAATAAATGATAGTTTCAAAATTAAATGAACCTTTGTAGAAGAATCACTTACAAAAACTAAGTACGTATATAATAGCGATTCTTAATCGAGGCTTAACAATTCAATAGTGCTATTATTTCAGATATTTGACACATTATTTCTGACTGAAATTCTGAGTGACTTCATGGATCCTACTGTTTTAACACAGCTAAAGAACTAGTAATCTGTAGTTTCTGCCTACCCCATGGGAAGAAGACGTGAAGTGAAGACGTATGTATGTAAAAAGAACTAAAGACTAAAAACGTTGAAATATGCAACTACACCGAATCAAAAGCTATTATAAGTTTTTATAAGGACTGCAGAACCGAGCATTTCAGAAACTCAAAAAAAAAAAAAAGTTTCTAAAAGTTATCTTTAAACTGACACTTAGGATAGTTGAAATCATCCTATTCTTATTATGAACTTGATATCCTCGTGTCTGAGTCAGTGAGTGCACTTCGCGTAGCTGAATTTTGGGCCAACATTTTTTTATATAAACTTTTTGCCATCCATATTCCAAGAAGAATATTGTCATCCTTCTAATTTTAAAGGACGATTTTTAAAATCACAAATTACTTGTCTACGTCTGGGCGCCCCTTGCGTAGGTTCGCATCGCTGCCAATGCGGTGAAGGTGTCGACTACCTCGGACACCATGGCTTATCCTGCAGTAAAAACGCAGGCTGGATAGCACGACACGCCAGCATCAATGACATCATCCGTCGTGCTCTTGTCACCGCCGGGGTGCCAGCTGTTTTATGGGAAGAGACCAGACGGAATGACCATAATGCCTTGGAAGGTAGGTAGGCCTTTGGTGTGGGATGCAACGTGTGTCGACACCCTTGCGCCATCCCATCTTCCAAGCACGGTGGGCTGTGCTGGTGCGGCTGCTGCAGGTTCGGAAAACCTCAAACGGCGCAAATACTCCAACCTCTTTGGAACTTATTTGTTCGAGCCGTTTGGGGTTGAAACATTAGGACCATGGGGTCCGAGTGCCCACCTATTATTTCGGGATATCGCCAAGCGAACGGTCGACTCTTCAAGTGACCAGAGGGATGGCCTATTTTTTGGCCAAAGAATCAGCATTGCCATACAACGTGGTAATGCTGCCAGCCTTTTGGGCACGTTTCCTATTGACAGCGACGCGGACGAATTTTTTGATGCCCTTTGATTATTTGCCGTCCTTTTTATATACATATTATTATTATTATTTTAAACACTAGCTTTGAAAATATATTAAAATATCAATAGAAAAATCACAAAGTGACTTCCAAATCACGATATTCCATACAAATGTTCAATATTTCAGATCCATCCCTCTTAATTCATAAACACTTTGTCCCCTGTAACGTTACGTTACTACCGACGTTGCACGGTTGCGGGGTACGCGGGCGGGTGCGGGGGACGCGGTACCTGCTGTTGCTGTAACGCTGCCTGTTGCTGCAGCGCGGCTTGTTGCGCGGCTGCCGCTGCTGCCATTTGTTGTGCCTGTAAGAATGTTTGTTTTCAATGTAGTACGAAAGTTATACAAGATATAACTTAAATAACGCACAACCTCTTAAGGGGTCATTGTACGCATCATTATGAACAACTTTTACTATGGGACCAAACCTGAAATCGCGAAAAAAAAATCAGCTGTTCTCTACATTTATGTTCGCATAACTCGTCAAAATGTAGGGAACAGCTGATTTTTTTTTTCGCGATTTCCGGTTTGGTCCCATAGTAAAAGTTGTTCATAATGATGAGTACAATGACCCCTTAAGAGGTTGTGCGTTATTTAAGTTACACCTTATATAAGAAAAAATGATACTGGCTACTGGGAAAAAAAAAACGAAAAGAAACTTGACAAACCAAGTTTCTTTTCGTTTTTTTTTTTTCTCAAGTGTTCAGTAACATCAGTCAGCCGTTTGGCAGGGCTATCATCATTTCAGCTGAAAGACGTCCATTGCTGGACACAGGCCTCCCCCAACCACCACACTGGCTGCGCTATATTGCGTGCGAATTCAGTGGCAACGTACGTTTTTAACCTTTTGAACGCCAATCACTTGTATACAAGTTCGAGATTTTCGTGCCCTCAGCGCCACTACTTGATTAGAAGTAATAATAGTATAAAATAAATTTACGACTTTTACAAGACCTTTTATTTTGTTTTTATGGAAAATTGCCCTGTTATAAGCCATATTTTTAACTTTTTCACACATAATAAGTTCTTGTTTGTTTTATATTCGATAGAAACAAAAACGCCAGAAAATATTTTAAAGCCCCCAACGCCAAGTACTTGATATAAAGTAAACCAATGATGGGACACGACGAAGACCTCGCTATATTTCATCTCACGACGGTGGTGCGACGATCTCATAACGTTTGCAACATGGCCAGAGATCACGCAAGACAGGGAGGTTTGGAAGGAGAAATGGGAGGCCTTCGCCCAGCAATGGGACACAAGCTAACAATATTTTAATTATTTTTTCTTTTCATAGTTTTTATATTGTAAAAAAAAAAAATTAAGACCGCACTTTCGCATTAGCATTACCTGCCGTGCGATTCTGTCACCATCTCACCGTGAAAACTTGGGTGAAGTGAGCGTGGAGTGAGTCGTTAATAGTGTCAATCCCTAGCATCAGTATGACTCACAGCTCACTCTAAGCTCACTTCACCTTAGTTATCACGGTGAGATTTTTCCAGAATCGACCGGCAGTTATGATAGTTGTAAGGGAGATTTTAATAAATAAATAAATCTACACTAATATTATAAAGAGGAAAGATTTGATTGTTTGTTTTTATTGAATAGGCTCCGAAACTACTGGACCGATTTGAAAAATTGTTTTACCATTAGAAGCCGACATTATCCCTGATGAACATAGGCTACTTTTTACCGCGGGAAAATGCTTCATTCCTAAGGGAAGTCGGGTAATAG
Source organism: Eremobia ochroleuca (assembly GCA_949629135.1). Classification (NCBI taxonomy): domain Eukaryota; kingdom Metazoa; phylum Arthropoda; class Insecta; order Lepidoptera; family Noctuidae; genus Eremobia; species Eremobia ochroleuca. Next base: position 3,830,831 of record OX451413.1, on the reverse strand, counting down.
GATTTAAAGGGCGGGAATTCCGAATTCTACGCAAATGAAGTTGCGGGCAGATGCTAGTAAAAAATAAAATTCATCACCGGTCGTTAAAAAACCCTTGTAAACATACCTGCACACTCTGTTGCACTACATGTTGCGGCGCAGGCGCCTGCTGCACGGCTTGCGGCGCCTGAGTGTTCTGTTGCTGACACTTATTGTACACTGTGTGGCCCTGGGCAGAAATATTCTAGAGTCAAAAAATAAAACGTTAAAAAAAAAACTTAACCTAACCTTTTCCGCCATTACCCGAGGATGCAGCAAGCTGTTATTGTGATGGTACGATGTTTCTAGCAGTTGGACGTTAGTTCGTTATCAGAATGACAATTCCCGTAGTTAAAAAAAAAAGTTTTTTATAATAAAAATAAAAAAACAACCGAGTTCCAAAAAAAACACTACAATGTGAAAAATAACTTTAATTGCTACAAGGAGCCACTGTTAAATTAATTTAAATACCTAGATTTTTTTTATATATTAGTAGTAGTTTTGGTTTTGTTTTTGTATTTTTTTTTTAATTTTATTCTTTTGATGTGCCCTTACCGGGTCCATATTTTTATGCCTAGCTTTATTAAGCCTTCTGTAACATCTTCTTGATAATATGGAATGCAATAAATGAATATGATTAGGTACAGATTCCTTCACTTTTGTCTTGCAGACGGGTCATCTGCAAGTTTTCCAGCCAACATCTACCTAGCTTTTTCCGAACTACGTTGGAGCCGGCTTCCAGTCTAACCGGATGCAGCTGAGTACCAGTATTTTACATGGAGCGACTGCCTATCTGACCTCCACAACCCAGTTACGGGGTAACACGACACCTCTTAATCACCGAGTGTTAACTGTGATGAAGTATGAAGTCGACGATGAAGAACCCACCAAATGACCAAGTCTAAAGTTACACAGCTGAGTGAGGAAATGTTAAAAAGCACAAGACAGACAGTTGAATAACCAAACCGCAAGCCCTTTCGAGTGACTATAATAAGAATTTGTAGTTTCAAGCGTGCGTTTTAAGCGTGAGTTTATCACACTAATATTATAAAGGCAAAAGTTTGCGAGTGTGTGTGTTTGTATGTTTGTTACTTCCTCACGCTCAAACGGCTGGACCAATTTTGATGAAATTTGGCACACAGATAGTTTATAACCAGGATTAACACATAGAATACTTTTTATCCCGATATTCCTACGGGATCAAGACTTATGCGGGTGTAACCGCGGGGCGCAGCTAGTGTATGTATAAGAAGAATTTCAACAAGAGCATTTGATCCAGCAGTGAACTGAGCGTTCCAACGCCTGCGCGGGAGCATTCGAGCATGAAGATGCTACTTTTTTGCAGAGGATGTTCTAACTTTGCAAGTGTTCGGATGAGCACCACTCTTTCTCGCAATGGAAATATGTCACCGGTTGATTGGACGCTAGTTTTCGAATGCTCGCAGTGTAGATTAGACGCACCCCTAGGTTTTGAAATCGGTCTTAAAATAGAAATGAAAGCAACCACGTGAATACACATGACATAAATATTGTTAATTTATTTGATCTGCCGTGCGATTCTGTAACCATCTCACGGTGAAAACTTGGGTGAAGTGAGCGTGGAGTGAGTCATCAATAGTGTCAATCCCTAGCATCAGCATGACTCACAGCTCACTCTAAACTCACTTCACCTTAGTTATCACGGTGAGATTTTTCCAGAATCGACCGACTGTAGGCCAATTCCCGTAATTAAAAACGTTCAAATATAGTAGGTAGCAATCTCATCTCTGCGACAATCAATATCAATAACTTGTCAAAATGTAGGGAAATCAGAGGTATTTTTGACAGATTGAGACAGATCACACTTTGAACGTCCTTCAAATTACAAGAATTGCCGCTCTGTCAAATCGCATGTTTATTTATGTGATTGTTGTTTTTTTAACATATCACTAACATGTTTTTGGAGCAGGCTAATTGCGTAACACACTATCAGTAGCAATGGGTTTCATTTTGACAGTTCAACAACATTCATTGCGTTATTTACGTTGTTGAGCAGACACATTTTTCGAACATATGGAGCAATGGATTAGCAATATGCTTCAAAATGATTCAAATTGAGTGTAATAGTGTGTTACGCAATTAGGGTGCAGATTTAGACACGATTACCGTCACCCAGAATATTCCAGAATCCAGACTAACCTGTAAATCTGCTAGCAAGTTCTGCCACTGGCTGATTTTGTCGTAATGTCTTCTCAGTAACTCTTCTTTCCTCTGTAGTTCACATTTTAGCTCATTGTTATCTTCTTTTACTAGTAATTCTGGCCTCATTGCTGATAGAAGGAACCTAGGTGAGCGAGAAAAGAGAATGAAAAACATTACCCTCCTTTTGAGCTCCGTCGCAGTCGGTCAGAATGATCCATAATTTTTTTTTTGCGGCTTCCTCAACAATGTTAGGGTCGGCTTCCACGGCTACCGGATGCAGCTGAATACCAGTGTTTCATACGCAGCGACTGTCTATCTGACCTCCACAACCCAGTTACTGGGTTATACGATACCCCTTGGTAAGACTGGTTGTCAGACTTTCGGGCTTCTGACTACCCGTAACGACTGTCAAAGATCCATGAATGACAGCCGGGATCAACGGTTTAACGTAACACTTTCCGAGGCACGGAGCAGTCCCGGTATGTAAAGATGGTCACCCATCCACAGACCAACCTCGGCAAGCGTAGCTTAACCTGATCGATCGACCAGTGCGGCTGTTATTATTTAGCCACGGGCCCCTCTACTGCTATAACCGGTATAACAACAAATAAAAATTAAGTTATAACTTTATTTTATTTTACATACCTACACGAAACGTGTTAGAGAAATATAATATACAACATTATTTTTAGTATATTGCAAATCTGAATATAGTTTGTTCAAAATAAGTAACTGAATCGATTCCAACAGTTTTTACACCATGTTATATTTTGTCCCAAAAGTATTTTAAAATTGTAAAAAGTTGGACACCGAGCGACACTAAGTACATATCCGCAATCATATGCGCACAACACAGGTCACAGCCGGTCGGCCGGCATTCGTAGATCTTTGACAGTCGTTACGGGTAGTCAGAAGCCCGAAAGTCTGACAACCAGTCTTACCTAGGGGTATCGTATTACCCAGTAACTGGGTTGTGGAGGTCAGATAGGCAGTAGCTCCATGTAAAATACTGGTACTCAGCTGCATCCGGTTAGACCGACCCCAACATAGTTGGGAAAAGGAACTAATTGATCGCTTTCTTATCTTCAGTAAATAAGATAACTTATTAGCGACTTCAGGGAGATTATAAATGTAATAACTTTATCTACAAAATAGCTATTGGTTAAGATATGGGTTTCGCGTTTAGATAATGGTTTTCAGGGCTAAGCCAAGCCTACGCCCAACGCCGCACTGTGAATCGTTCCATACAAGCTAGACGTCGGAAAGTCATTACTTAATTATGCTTTTTTTTGTAGTTTTAATGATTTCCAGATAACCAGGGACCTCAAAAACACTATCGTTAATGACCTACCCCCAACCCTTTATCACTAATGAGGGTAGAAATATTTATAAGGTATGTAACATGAAAAAATAATTATATTTTCAATTCTTGCGTCTCTGTGTTCTGATCGATTTTTTATGAGTTATAAGTGTCTGAGTGTTATAGAAAAAATGGAGAGTATTAATGAAGGTATGTATTTTTAATCATTTAATTTACAAATTTATAATCCATTTTGTTTCTGTGGAAAAAAAAAAGAATTTTACCTACTTCATACGTCAAAAAATTTCCTTATTCTTAACTTTAACAGAGAATCTAAAAGTGAGTATACCTTTGTAATCCTACAAAACCTAGTTCATTTCAAAGCTACAACCCTCTTAATTAAGAATCAGTTATTGTTTGACTTCGCACGAGTTTGCATCATATTTTTTTTTTCATGTTTTAGGTCAAATAGTCTCGATTTCCCTTACTGATCTATTTGAAGTTTGGGGTTCTGTAAGTAAGCCGGAGCGAAATGAAAGGATTCTGCAGTTTGTAATATCTAAATCTACTGCCACAAGACATGAAGACTGCATTGTAAACCGATTGAAGTCGAAAATAAAACTTTTTTCGATGAAAATTGAGAAAAAATGGAAGTCAGCGGGATCCCGCAAAGAAAGGTGACTAAGCATTACATTATGTTACCTATATGTTTATATACATACATTTATTTACTTGAAACATTTTTTCATTACTGTGGGACTTAACATTTTTTTATTTACTTATAACGTATTTTCCTTTACCAGGTTTCTACTCAAATATAAAGACTACCTATCGACCTACAGATCGAACAGCTTTAATAGCTAGATTTCCTCATAGAACCACAACTATCCCCTGACTCAGCCCTTTCCACGTCACTATCATTCCACAGTGTGGACTACACAGCTGCTGATAGCACTGAATATCAGAATTCCGATGATTCTGATTAAATAAAATAAATCTGTATTGGTATGTAACTAAGTATAAGTATATAGTAAGTAATTACTGTGTTATAATTGTAAATAAACCTGTTTTGTACATATAATAGTTTTTTCTTGTTTTTAATTTTATTTTATTTTGTTACATTTGTTTAATTTATGATTCTGTTACTAATATAGGATATTAAGTTTTACTAACTAAAATAAAGATCATTATTATTATTTATTAAATATTTTTAGTACCTACCTTCATAATTTTAGTTAACTATGTTTCATTTTTCCAAATAAATATCATTTTTATTTAAAATATTTTTTATTTCTTCTGATTAACCTAATCACACATAATTAAAGGTACCTTTAAATTTCCTGAGAAGTCCTAATTACAAGGTATTTAGACTTTCGATCACTAATCTCACCTTTATCCTGTAGCATCATTAGCTAATAAACCCTAATGGACTATATTATCATCAATACGCATTAAAAATCACTTCTAATGACACATGTTACAAAAATATGTAGGAAATAATTAAATATAAATACTTAAAACAAAATTATAATTTCCGACGTCTAGCTTGTATGGAACGATCCACAGTGGTGCGACGTCTGTCTGTTGGTCAGGGTCTGTATCTTCTTAACAAGTCTTCTCAAGGGATATCGTATTACCCAGTCACTGGGTCGTGGCGTGGAGGTCAGATAAGCAGTCGCTGCATGGAAAATACTGGTATTTAGCTACATCCGGTCAGACTGGAAGCTGATCCCAAAATCATTGGGAAACTTACAGGGAGTGAGGTATTATGAGATACACACATGAAATCCTACTGAATGCAGAGTTCTTGTCTGTAGTTCTGTAACTCTTCTAAATACTTGGAATACTACTAACCTTTTCTGCAAGAAGAAAGCCTCCATCTGTCTGGCTAGGTCGATGAATCGTTCCACCTCTACCTTAACCTCTTCTTTCTCGACGCACGGAGACGCCTCTTGCTTGGTCAGCACGTTCAGACATGCCTGTAAGATTTTGAAGGATAATCTATCTAACAACAGCAACATGTATATGAACTAATGTACAGATGAACCAGAAGAAGTATGCGCCTCGGTAATCTTTGTCCGAATTAGTAGCACGAATGGCGCGCCACAGAGTAACCCACTAGAGGCAAAGTTACTATAGTTCAGTCGTCGAGAGAATGCGTTTCTGACACCTGCCAGTGCGACGATTCTAGTATAGCTCCCATTTTTTTAGTATAGCTACTAGAATCGTCTCATTAGCATGAATGACATAAATCGTCGTCATCTACCTAATGCTATAATGTATTGTTTTGTTAGGGTAGGTGGCATACGACTACGGTTATCCTCTGAACATCATCGCTATGAATAAATGTATTAAATACATTAAAATATATTACGTTTGTTTATTTAATAGACGATAAATATTGAATAGTTTGTACTTAACAATTTCAGATGAAAATATATTCTTGTTTCATGCAATTTTCAACTTTTATTTGGTTTTGTAATTATCTTCTTTCTTAATACACATAATAATAATATACTCTTCTGAATAATATCAGCTTACCAACTCTCAATTTACACAAGGTAAATAGTGTCCAAATGGCAGTAGAACACTGACTCCTAAGTCACAGGTATTCCTAGTTTAGGAGTCAGGGTTTCAGTTTTTGTGCGCCTTAATATTGTAAACTTTGCTAGATATAATATGCATACTGTAAGGATTTGAATGAATAAAGTATTATTATTATTATTATTTTTAGAGTGTGATTTTTCAGTAGTCGGGTTTTAGTTTTAAAATTTATTTTTTTATACGACAGAATAGAAACAAAATCAAAAACGGAAGCAGAAAATTCGTAGTTCCATTAACAAAACTCCCATTTTTTTTGTCATTTTTTATAGCATAACTTTACAGTAGGTAACTAAGAAGTTTTATTACTTTCATTTAAGGAACATTTAATTATCTATTAAACACAATTTATTTGATTAAGCTAGCATTCTTAGTTTCAGAGACTTTCAGGTATCTTTGTGTGACCCTAATTCATTGCTCTCGAGTGTATTTATACAACGTGTAACGTTAAATGCGCAAAACCTGAAAATAGTTTGATCAGAATAACGAGCAGAATTAATTGAACCACTTTTTAATGTAGGTCACAGTTTTCAAAAAATCTTCATTAAAAACGTTGCCATGTCTATTTATTAATAGGTCAAGCAAGCTATTCAGCGCGGCGCAGCGGCCCGGTGACGACTCCTCCCTCGATAAAGCATCGTCGCAGACGCAAGAAACGATCAGAATGGCCAGTAAAACTAAAACAGCACATAAAACCTTTACAATTTTTTTAATGACTTATTTTGTCTCTGAAATATGTCAATTGAATTAAAAATCAGTTGGGGTGTCTGAGGTTTTCCGCATTTAACGTTACATGTTGTATAATTATTATGTCATATTTTAGGAAGTGTATTCAGATGTGCGACTATTAGCTAGTATTTCATTAATGTAAACATTTCTAACGACGACTACGTACCTACATTGTGGCTCTAAGGCGAAATACACTTCGCACGCTCTCTAGCACTCCGCTCGACGTCTCGCTGTTCGCTTTATCGCGTCAATGAAGCCGTAGCATTATTCTAATAATTTCTGTTATTTTGCGTTAAATATAAAGGAATTAAGGTATACAACGTGTAACGTTAAATGCGCAAAACTTGAAAATAGTTTGATCAGAATAAGGAGCAGATTCAACTGAACGACTTTTTAATATAGGTCACGTTTTTCAAAATGATCTTCATTAAAAACGTTGCCGTGTCTATTTATTAATAGGTCAAGCAAGCCATCACATGCACAAACCCGCCAAAATAGGTAAACAAACAAATTGTTGTTGACCAATTTAAATTTTCTCATACGCGGGATAATAATAGCTTTTATTTCAATGCGAATACGAATATTCCATACAGTACGATGAATGAGACGATTTGAATTAAACAATAAGGCTACCTGTCTTATTTTAACTTAAACGTAACCTAAGGGTTAGAAAGAGAAATACGAACTGCACGGAGATATTTCGCACGCCCCGTGCGTGCGAAATATCTGACAGTGTATGTTTACTTCAGTCTGAGCGGCGCCGGCACATGCGTTCCAGGTGTAATTGTTTTATCCCGCTACCACGGCGGCGGAATTTCGCGACTATGGCGTTCTTGTTCACAAATATTCAATATTGTGAAATGGGGAGAATGTTGGCGAAAGTTTTTCCAAAGCCTGGAAAAGTGTGATAGAAACATTTAAATCACTGTTCAAAGATCCTCCCTCGATAGAGCGTCGTCGCAGACGCAAGAAACGATCAGAATTGCTAGTAAAAGTAAAACAGCACATAAAACCATTACAATTTTTTTATGATTTATTATCTCTCTGAAATGGGTCAATTGAATTAGAAATCAGTTGGGGTGTCTGAGGTTTTGCGCATTTAACGTTACACGTTGTATAGCGGAATTAAGGTATATGTCGTGTTTGGCTGAGACGTCTCATCTCAACAGAAGCGACTTTAAGCTTAGAGAAGTCGTACCTTTAGGTCCAAAAATAAAATCCAAAATACTCATCATCATTTTAATTATTGAAAGAACTTCATTTTTAAAACAGCATTTTAAATTATACGCTATCAATTAATCTACAGTGAACAGTACCCTAATTGCGTGTCACACTAGTCAACCTCAATACGAATCATTGTGAATGATATTGCTAATCCATTGCCTCATATGTTCGAAAAATTGATCAGCTCAACAACGTAAATAACGCAATGAATGTTGTTGAATTGTCAAAATGAAAGCTGTTGCTACTGATAGTGTGTTTCGCAATTAAACCGCAGGTATTTCGTAATTACTTGTTTCAAGTGTAATCTTAAGATGTTTCACTCTCAAAAATCTGTAGATACTAAGTTTCATATTGCATTTACTTACATTAATAGGTATATCTATACAGTTTTCGACTTAAATAGAAGTTAGTGCTGTTTACTTATTTTTTTCCTTGATCTACTTACCAATAAGCGTATGTAGAATTAAGTATCTGTAGATAAGCATTTTGTGTCAAAAACTTACATTATACGATACAATCAATTACAGTACCCTCCTAAAAATCTTCACAAAATTGAGAGAAACATCAAAAAATTGTGAATTCCGATCAAGTAATCACGAGTTCACATACACTTTAATATCTATGACTATCATTTATACAATATCTCACGTTTTCTGATACTCTGCTGTTTTGTGAGCTCAAGTTTTGCAGATGGCCAGGAATTTCCCTGCAATTATTGTTAAAAGGCATAGTAAATAATAAAATATATTTCACATAAATCTACATGGACACTTATGAAACGTGAGAAGCCAGGTACACGGTTCCAATTAGTCGTTTCCTATGGAGAAGAGCCAAGGAGGCAAGAAACTCTACAGTTACACTTTTACAAGTCATTTCTTGGCTTTAACAATATTTCCAAATAACAAGTGTTGATAAGTATGGAAGGACAGTATAGTCCTGTCAAACAAGTACCTGGTACTTAACAAAATGGACAACGTTCAACAAATCTAGTCTACAAGGCCTGATGCCTAATGTCAGACCCTCAAAACACTGTTGAGGTCTTCTCTGTCTAAACCCGATTTAACTATCCTACATGTAATTAAGCCTGTTTATACCCATCGCGCTGCTTTATAATGAATTCACTAATTGTCTACAACATCCTGAGTCCACAAAATCTCCCGAGTGTGTACAGATTATAATTCTTTTAAAATTAACGGCTTCACGTGTCTAGCGCAAATCTAAAAAAAAAAAAAACAATCAGGACTAAGTATTTCTTCCAATGGTCAGTGGGATAAAACATTGCATACAAGGACTGCTTTGCGAAGTAAATCGTTAGAAGCTTAGGTTACATACTTTTTTGAAGTGATATCAAAACATGAAAATTTGCGCTAGACAAAAATCAGTATTTCAACATTTTCGCAACAAAACACAATGTAGCATTTACATTTTTTTAAGCATAAAATAATCAGGTCAAATCCAAACTACTGGACTGCTCTTAATAATAATCCGATTTCGAAAACAATAATAGATTTAAAGTCCAATTACGATAATAATTATACAGCCTTGCTGCAAGCCTTGCACAATTTATAAAAACCAAAAAATTTCACTTCGTAATTCTGCATTGATCAAATGTTTAAAAAAAAAAATCTTATTTTGTAATTACGTCTAAAATAAAGCTGTAATTAGCAAGTTACGTGTCAAAATATGTTATTTAACAGTTAAGGAGATAAAAGTATCTAAATCTTGAAGTCAGGGGAAAGGTCAACAGATGCTGCCTAGCCATTTGGACACAACCTATTCATTCCATCATAGTATTTCTCCCTCGCCCAATCTATTGGTAATACTTTGCGAACCGTTTTTACTGACTCAGGCAAATACACTAAAAAATATTTTCACAAATAATTTGGAAATCTTGTCCAGTTTGACATAATAACTCGCTTGACTATACCTAAACGCTTACATACGTTCCAACTTTACACCCAATAGGTACAGCAAACGATTCTAATTCAATTTCGCTTAGACCTGGCTGCACTACGACAAAATATCGGTTTCGGTTTAAAGAAACTTTATTCCCAATAAAGACATAAGTCACTTACTTGAGAACAATACTAAAAATATAGAATACAATATGTTCGTCATCAGTATTACAATTTAATATTAGGTTGTCTCATAAGTTCTTGCCATATTTTATTTTACTCGAAAATATTGCACAAATATTTGCTAAAAAAAACCTTTGAATATCAAACGTAATCGTATCTCATCACCAATGCTCTTAAAACGGCGAAGAGAAACATCGTGGGGAAACTGCCATGTTCTAGAACCAAAAATCACAAACATGTGATAGCCACAACCTGCGTTGAGTCCTTGTGGTTACGGTCTTAGCGTCTCGCAGAGGCCAGGGTTCCGGCAATGGGACATTATACTGATTTTGGTGTTATGTCAATCGAAGTATGCAGACAGCAACTACAAACTACTTATAAGAATGTTGTGGACCGAGTTGTCATATGTTTGTCAATGCTTGTCTAAACTGTCTTGTGTTAAAAAGCCAGCGCAGAACAGAGATGTATATTTTGCCTGTGCACCAACCACTTGTCTCGTTTACTTTATACAATAGCGAATGAAATATCCCGCGATTAAAGAAGGTAAGCTAGGCCTAAGTTACCGAGAAATCAACGCAGGTGTAATAGGGTGTAAATTGGACGTATTTGTACGAAAACCTACACGTACTTTACAAACTTAAAACGAAAAAAACTCATACAGTACGGGCGGAGAATCATGGCTGGTTTGAACATAGGCTCTCCGAACTTTCGCACATGTTCTTTTCCTCACACTCCCCTCATGTTACAATTTGGTTCCTAAAAATTGTAACATGAGGGGAGTGTTATTGCGCAGCCTTCTGCGGCAATGTTCGGACCGGTCAAGATTCAAGGGGCGTACTGTAAATGATCTTAAAATGAACCGCTTAATCAGTCGTATTAAATGGCTTAATATAGAATTTACAATTATAACAGTGTTCTTCACTCTACATAGAATTTAATTGTAAGATAAATAAATTAATCTAATACGACATCGGGAGTTCTACTTAGGATAATATTTACAGGGAATAATATCTTCCAGATTCTGGGATTTTTTGCAGTATCAATGGCAGATTTGAAAGTTATTAAAAAGTTTGGAATTACTATCTATATAGTGCAGCTGAATATCAGAATTTTAAGTGGAGCGATTGCCTATCTGACTTCCACAACCCAGTTACTGAGTAACACGATACCCCTTGGTAAGACGTTACTAAGTTATACGATACCAACCAATTGGTAAGGCTGGATGACAGATTTTCGGATTTTTGACTTAGGGAGTTTTATTGACACATATGAAAGCATTACTCTAATTTATTTTGTTTATCTAAAGTAGAACTTACGATACGAAATAGTGTGGTCTCACTATGCAGTGTTCAGAAATCTATAACATAACTGCTGCCTTTAATTAGCTATGTATTTAATTAAATAATAAATATTTCTTAACTATTTATATATATTATAAATATACATATATTCTCCTAGTAAACATAGTAGATGACAAATGGAAACTCGACATAATATGGGAATTGGGTCTGCATTTTCCACATTTAATTGCAATAATGATGGTCATACATAATCGCAGGCGACTAGCTTAGTCAGCCTTTCAGTTAGCTGCCTAGCCTTTTAACTAAACGGCGCCGGCGCTGTTGAACTAACGGCATGAATGATATTTAGCCATTCAATCGAACAGCAACGCAAATGACTTAGACCGCTAAAGTTTAACTACTTGCCTAGCCCGGACATTTAAATTGGCGATTGATTGATTTGATAAAGCGGCAGGTTGTTTATTGTATGTATATTAACAAGTTCGGCAGTAAAAAAAGAGCTGTAAACTAAATAAAAATTAATCATAATAAATATTGAAATACGTAAGTAAATAATAATTAGCAGTAAAATTACTTACGGGCAGTTAAGAAATCGGAAATAGTCGGTAAGAACTTGGAAGTAGCACTCGTTCGGCTCGCGCGTTTTGATCACAGATCTAATCCAACCCATTTGGTGTGGGTTGCCTGGCTTTCATACTGCGACGAATTCGGCTCGCGCGTGGTTATCACAGATCCAACCTAACCTATGAACTACTGTAGTTCGTATGTATTCGGTATAAATTTACCTAACTGCCCATTCCAACATTTTTACTGGTCATTCATTTATACTGAGTATTTGTTATAATGACATTGTAGGATTAAATAATCGATCAATTTTATTTTTATTACTGTACTTACATGTTTTAAATATACAACAACCACCGAAAAATAAATGACTGGCCGTTATTTTTTTCAATATGAGTTCCAATATCAGTTGTTAAAATTATTATTCACCCTATTATATAAATGGCCTAAGCATCAGCCAGGCAGTTCATTAAATGTTGTATCAGATACATTAACTGAATATTATTCAGGCCGCTAGTTGAAAGGCGCCGTTTAGATAAAAGGCTAGGCAGTTAACTAAATGGCTAATTTAACCAGTTGGTGGCGACACATACAAAACATACTGCATGTATTTTTGTATGTGTAAACTCACACCTTCTTCCCATCGGGTACGCAGAAACTACAGAGCTAAGCAATATTATTAACACTTGACAACTTCATGAAACAGAGCAGTTCTGCCCAATTTTATATATTTACGAAAATCGTAAAAAAATCAACGCGAAATAAATTGCTGGAATACGCGAATGACTTAGCAGTCAATATGACTGCACTATACTGCCTTAAGTACTATTAAGAATTCTGCAGTCCAATTGAAAAAACTAGACTTCAAAACATTGCACAAATGAGACAAAATGGACATTGCCTATGACCTAATTTAAAAAAATACTGCTCATTTTTGATAACCATACTGCCACGGAGATTGATACGGACTCCTATAGTAATTATTTGACATTTGAGGATACATCGGAGGCGGGGGCATTGGAGCGTTGTGCATGGGCGGCTGGTGATAGTACTCTGGCCTCCACTGACTTCTTTCCATGGGGGGTTGGAGCCTTTCACCGGCAGGATAGGTCCTATAATCTAGAGGAGAGTTGAGGAATATAGAATCGTTATACTGCCCTACTGGCATTGACCAGTCGTCCCTGTGCTGTGGCATTGATGGCTGTTCGAGACTTTCAACAACCACTTTATCCCTCGGTGGAGAAACCTTTGGCTTCGGTTTCCGAGGCATGTGAGGCAGCCTCTGCGCCTGAGACGAAGGCACTTTCTTATGGTTCGTCATAAACTTATGAAATTCGCCTTCGAACGCACTTGGGTTTTTATTTATTGGCGGTACCACTCGCGGTACCCTTAAACTCGGGTCTAAAAGTATTGCGGAGTACGTTTTTGGTGGTCTTGGTGGGCTAGGTTTGCGCTCAATCTTCGGTGATAACATTGATGTTGCTGTTGATGTTAATGTTGATGTTAATGTTGGTGGTGTGGGTTTGTCGGAGAGTACGTAGGTTGGTTTGGTTATCGTCGTGGGTCGGTACGACTGAGTAGGCTTCGCCATAATAGGTTCTACGGGAGAACTGTACTCGTACGCAATCTTCTTAGGTGTCCTAGGCTTTCGCGGCTTCTTCTCTTTAACAGGAGCATCAGGGTTCTTAGGTTTAGGTTCCCGCTTTTTCCTTTCTTTCTTAGGTTTTTCTACTTTCTCGCCTTCTGGTTTTGCAGATTTCCGTTTTTTAGTTTCCTTTTTGGCGGCGGGAAGTGTGACTGTAGTTCCGGATGACGTTGGCTGCGCTTGAGTTATTGTCGTGTGGGTAGTCAGACTACCTGTGTTAGAGGCTGTGGTAAGAGGGTCGTCGGTAACTGGCGCTGGTTTGAGGATCGGTATCTCTTCCTCAAGATGAGGAGGAGATTCCCAATTCGAGACTAGAGCTGCCATAGTTTCAAGTTGTTCTTCCGAAAGTTTCTTTGTATTGACTTTCTTAACTCTCTTCTGCCCTGGTGTCTTCTTTTTCTCTCCTGATTGTTTCTCTGTTCCTTTGTTTTCTTCTCCATCTTTAGGATTGGTATCTTCTTCTTTAATTTCTTTCTTTATTTTTACTTCTTTCTTTATGCTGTCCTTGCGCTTTTTTCGTGTTTTAGAGTTCTTTCTGTTCTTTGGTGCCCCATAGTCGGAATCTTTATCAGAATCTATGTATCCTACATCTGGGAGCTGTGCTTCTGATGGGTCCATTTCATCTCCTTTAAGCCAAATATCTTCAAGAGCGTCAAGCTGTGTCTCATCTGGTTGTAAAGGCAGATTTGGTCTCTTCATTGAAGTCATCATGTCTAGATCCCCTTCAGCCATTGTCATCTCATCGTCATCCATGACATCATGACCGAGAATGGAGACGGCAATAGCACCTTCAGATATGCTTTTACTAGCCATTGCTCGCTTCAAATGTAACGGATGCCGCTTCTTCTTTTTAAGCCCTTCTTCTTCTGCTTCTATAAATGACTCCGGTAGCTCTGTATTGTTTTTATTGCATAGAATATCCTGGCCTGACGGATGCGGTGCCGGTACCATCCTTTCTGGTTGTTCTGGGTGACAGCCAATATCCTGTCCCTTCAACCATAGCTCATAGCGGTCAGGTTGGAACCGTTTCACAAAAGTATCCATTGATATCTTCACCATATCATTACTGCAGGTACATTGAGTAGCTCGCTTACCGTATTCAACCCATCGCGGAGCAGCAAAGTTTGTGGACTCAGCACAGTTGAATCCATGATTGAAACCAGCATGATAACCATACGGGAACGTAATCATAATCTCGCCGGACTCTTGGGTGATCTTATTTACAGGAACTGAATATTGTTTTAGTATTTGAGGAGAAATTAGAGTCATCTTGTGTCTGAGGAACGCTTGGCAAGTTTTGGCTGATGTCGGGAAGAAACCGGAGGCTATTCGTTCAAATCTTTTACCGTGTTCTGGTGGGATTGAGTACCATGTTTTAGGGTCACCGAAGTGAAGATAGTTTATTGAGTACAAGTCCATGTCTTCTGTATGCCAAGCGAATGTCGTCTTCCACATACCGAAGTATAAGTAAGCGGTGTTAACTCCATCAATTTCAATGCCATAGTCTGAGTTCACAAAGTCGAGGATAGTGCCAAGACTGTTTATGTTCCATTCTTTTACATCAGGGTCTGTTATGCTACCGTTGACATCAGCTCCGTAAATAGGGGCTACGTAAGTGACGTTTTTCCAGTATTTCCTTTCCAGATCATCGAAACCCGTGTGTCGTGGAGTGCAGTACTTAGCGGAGTTAGCCATCACAGCGAACTGTTTGACGGTCATAGCTTTCTTTTGAATATTTATTTGTTGAAACAAACCTTGCTTTCCAGTCACCACCTGGCATATAGGCGAAGGAATCGTCACGTTCAGCTGTTCCAGGTCGTAGCCAGACTTTCGAGGAACCCATTCTGGTGGAGGAATCACTTTCGCAAGGCCAGCCTTGTGAGCCCCCTTCGATTCCATGTACTGTACGTATTTGTTGAAATCCTTGAATTCCTCCCATGTAGGGCGGAATACCTGTATTGACATTCCGTTCGAAGACATATTAGCTTCATCCCCAACTACAGACATTATCCTTTAGACGATCAGAAACAACAAAAATCAATCAACTAGTTTCATCACACTTCAAGTCACTATTACACCATCTTTCACAAATTGTACACGTTTTTATTGATGAATTACACGACACAACATAATACTTTACAGTTCTCAGTCCGCTAATTGAATTAATAAACACGCGATAAACCTTTCGTAATGATGTGAAAACATTATCAGTAAAATGGCCGACTTGATCGAGATGCGCTTGCAACAAAATCCCTTCACGACAGTCGCGGGTTAGTACAAGCTTCATAAGCAAATATGGGTCACGTACACACGAAAGTTCTTCAACATTTCCCGAAGAAAGATTTTATTCACCATACGAAGCTTCTACTAACTAGCAACACCGGGCCACGATTAGATTAGATTTGCTAGGTTGGTAGAACCAACATCGTAGTTTGACATTTTAAATAAACCTATTTTGTTGAGGTTATGAATGAAATGCAATTTCATCGAAATATTCGTGAAAATACAAATTGTTATGAGTAAATTGGACTCACCTGAAACGATTCCTCAAATTCTTCCACTAAATTACCACTACCGTTTGACGGTGCCGCCATTTTTGCGTCACATTTAATTTGGTGCTGTTTGTTTATGTGCCTCTGTGACAGAAGTGAAGCTTATTTTGTAGGTAGATGCGTGATTCACTCACATCACTACCACATTCACAACTTTATTGCCTTCTCACTCGCACTTTGGGGAATGGAATTTTTCCATCTCTTTTTAGGGATCAATAAATTAGGGCTGGTGCGGAAATTAGGCTATTTTTGCTGTGATGATCTTCCCGGAAATGAAGATGAAGCTGTCAATCAAAAAATAAAACTTCAGAAAGACGGATTTCGTCTAGTGTAGTACTCATAATAATTTAACAAACAGACCAAAATATCCACTATAATCGAAATGACAACTACTAAAAACAAATCAAAGAACTCATTGAAAATGTAAAACTCAAGAAAAAGACTGTACCCACATACGTGTGCATAGAAACAAGGAAGGAACTGGATGGTGGATGATGAAGTATGACACAGAAGAGTCAATGAGTTGATGAACGGTTGATGAATAGGGCTTTGCAGAGCTGCCAACTTCGAGAAACAAATTGATTCTACGGCCTTCTGTCGCCCGCCGCGTCGCGTCGCGTCGGTCGTGCTCGAGCGCATGCCATTGTTTACATCACGTGATATTGTTTGTAAACTTTGAAGCATGGGCGTGACATTTATGACTTTTCTATGAAAAACTTAGTTTGTTGACCCCGGGGGTTTAGATTGGCTTTTTTGTACATCTCGATAAAAATATAGATAGAGACTTTCTTGTTTTGTTTAAGTATTTTTGGTGCTAATTTAATCAGGAACCTACCTATCTTTATCATTAGGTACGTTGTATGTACCCATACTTGAATGCCCACAAACTAATAATTAATTAGTATCTCGTTATGTTGTGGGTGGTTGAAGTCTAAAAATGAAATGATGCAAAGTTTTTTTGTATTCTTAAATATTAACGTCATCATTATCAGCCTAATGACGTTTGACGTGCTGCTGACGACGTGGCCCAAAACGTCCGGGTTTTTTTTTTTTTTTTAAATTTTTAATTTTCGAAAAATTACGAGTTCAGTCGAAATGTCTATACCTACAAACTGACAAGACCGGACAAAGTATCCGACTAACTCTACTCCTAAGGTTCTTAGATTTCCAGAAATGCCCGCTCTCATTCATTCGCATCTTGACCTTCACTAGGTCGTTTTGCCACTTGTGGGAGGCCGGCCGGCCGTTCTCGTCCAACGATCCGCCTTGATTCATAATTCATAGAATACATTTGTAGCGGATAAATCAAGGGCGTCATTCTACCCATCAAACTAAATAATTTTTGCTATAAAAGTCATATCCGATTTGTGGAAAAAAAAAAAAACATTCAGTAGGTAACACAACAATAGATACCAACACTGTTTTGATGCATGTATACAAAGTTTTTTTTCTCTATGAATCGTATTTGGAGTTCGTAGACCTTTACGAATGCAGTTAATTAAGCAACCACCTCGTGTTTTCTTTTTTCTGCTGAAAATATGTTATGTTTACCGTGTAACGCGGCACGTGCGGCACAGGCGGATCCTCTTCTCGGAGTATAGCATAGTAGCATACTTACACAATACACAGTCATGCCTAAATAAACTGACGTTCCAAGCCAGCGTGATTACAAACCGGAATAAAAATATGTTAAATAAAATCAGGATCCTACCAAGCTGCTTCGATTCCTGTTTCACAGAATATTGGCACGGACGGAATTTAGTCAAATCTTATACATAGACATAGAAACCATCTCAATGAATCTTATATTTTTGAGATGACTGACAACCATCGAAAATCAAATGACGTATTGTGTTTGGCGGTCATTAACCGAGGTCAATTATCGTTTCGTAATACATTGTACGCTTTAATGTTATTATGTGGTAATTAATAAAGAATTACTTCTAGAAATGAGAAAACAAAGACTTAATGTTAGATCACATAGTATTTACTTGAATTTTATATTTTTTATAAGTATAAACGTTGTAGGTATTATTTTGAATTCTTTATATTTTTTAGCACAAATTAGCTAAACGATTAAGCCGCTCGCTATGAATCCGCTGTGTTGTTGAGTTGTATGAACCAATTTTCAGATAGTCAGACTGCGTTAGTTTACATCATAGCTTCCGTCGAAATTAGTTTGTAAAAAATATAGGTAACTACAGTGTGAGTCTTTATAAAGTGCACATATTAAAAAAGGTGAAAATATAAGCAATTTTATCGACGGAAAAAATGTCAAATTTTTTTTATTTTTGAATGCTAAAAAATGGTAAAAATGGTAAATTTTCTTTAAAAAATCATGAATAATTAATTTATGAGGTTTCTTTTTCAAAAATATATGGCTTTATTAGCTTGGCCTATTATTAGAGATCATTATTAATTTTGTTTTGTTTTAATATGACATTTAGTTTAAAAGTAGTAAGTTTGTTTGCATGGGGTACCCAGACGAGAGTAAAAAAAAATAAAAATTAAATTTTTTTTAGATTTTTTTTTGACATTTTTTCCGTCGATAAAACTGTTTATATTTTCACCCTTTTTAATATGTGCACTTTATAAAGACTCACACTGTATATACCAACTGTCAGTAATAGTATAAGCCCTTTGTTTCTCTTTTGGTTTTTGTTGAGCTGATATGAAAGCTGATTTACCTATTTCACGTAATGTTATCGTGAGATCGAGATCGTCGCTCATGAAAATGATAAAAAACCTGATACCCAGACCTGACATTTGGTTGTTCTTTTAAGTCCTAGTATTATTATACTCTTTGTTTTAAGTTAAGAGGTTTATTTTTTATCTATGTCAAACATGGCGACGGCGGCATAACCTCGCTTTGTTTAGTCGTGTTATCTTTTAGAATTCCGGGACATAAAACATTACTAAGTGATTAAACTAAAGTGAATTGTGTCTGCAATAAATAAATCGAGATGGCTGATGCGGCTGCCAGACAGTTGCAATATGAATACAAAGCCGTAAGTAAAATATTTTGATATACATTATTTTGGTTATATTATTGCTTGTTGTTGTGCAATTTTATTACATTTTATTTACCAAAACTGACTTTTCCCATCAGTAAACTCATATCAACCCTTATTGCTGTGATTTTACCCCATAATATTAAGATAATTGGACTGAATTTGAAGGTTCCTAAAACAATTTGCGTCACATTTTTCCGTAGAACTCGAATTTGGTGTTGCAAGCTGATGTGAGGCTCATTGAGCGTCGTGGTCGTGATGAGGCGACTGGCGAGGTATTGTCCTTGTCGGGGAAACTTCTTGGAACTAGGATGGGCGACAGGGCACAGCGCACCAAACCTGATAAAACCGAGGAGAGGAAAGTGAAGTAAGTTTTCAAAATTGCTGGTTTTTTCATTTAAATACACCTTTGTATTGATTCTTCTATATCGTGGGCATACATTGGGTATCCCTTACGTATTAAAATACCCTAGAAAAGGGTATTCCCATGTATATATCCACATTTTCTGGTAATAACAATAATAATTAGGTCTTTTAATCTTGAAAAACTGTTGATTTCGGTGTCAATCATGCAACTGCAGGGCAAAGATAAGGCACTGGGGCAATGTTAATGCACCTGCAATCTATGTTAATCCATTGTATTCTATATTCTAGGCGACAGAAAAGAGATGAAGCCTCCTACGAGCTCTCCAAATCAAAGACATCCCGTGTCGCCTGGGCTGATGACACACCAGGCGTACTATACCGACCACGAGCACAGCACACAAGGCACGCTTATGAGATGCTCCTAACATTCATGCAAAGCGCTCTCGGAGACCAGCCGAGAGATATCTTGTGTGGAGCCTGTGACGAAGTGCTGGTGGTGTTGAAAAATGATAAGTTAAAAGATTTGGATAAGAAGAAGGAGATTGAAATGCTTTTGGGTCCTGTGGCTGATGAGAGATTTGCTCTGCTTGTTAATTTGGGTAAGTTGTGTTTGTCTCAATAAGAAACTAGCTTCTACCTATGACTTCACATGAAACTTTTTCTCCCCTGCAACCCACCCATACCTCCTTTGTTTTCACTCAGCTATCCTACTAGCTTTTTTCATTTTGCTCGGCTCCTAAAGGTCCTAGCGTGATGTTAAACATCCTAAAGCCTTCCTCAAAGATTGGGTTATCAAATACAAATATAACTTTTCAAATCCGACCCATAGTTCCAGAGATTAGCACATACAAACAAACAAACACTTTGCTTTATTGTTAGTATAGATAGGTTGATTACAGTTAGAGGGGCTTTGTGGCTAAGTTATAAAAGCTGCTCGGGTATATCGATCAGGTTAAGCAGCGGGTGGTCCGTGGGTGGGTGACCATCTTTACGTACCAAGACTCCTTTATGCCTCGGAAAGTATGTTAAGCTGTTGGTTCAAGCTGTCATTCTTGCATCTTTGGCAGTCATTATGGGTCATCAGAAGCCCAAAAATCTGACAATCAGTCTCACCAAGGGGTATCATACTACCCAGTAACTAGGTTGTGAACAGCTTCCTTTCTTATGTTTCAAGAATTTTGTCATGATGTTGTCCCAACCCGGGGCACTGTCAGCGTTCAGGTTCATTAGTATACTTTTTGCTTCAGTATTGTCAGTGTCTAGTATATTGAGTTGTGATCGTAATGCACATATTCAGTTTTCAGAGATATTACTTAATCCTGGATTAATTTCTTGATCTAGTTGATTTCCAATACACTGGATACTTTGTGCCTATGTAGTAGATACATAATGTTATGTGTGTATTAAAAACAACAAATACATATCAACGAAAATGACTTTTTATTAAGAAATTATTAAGAGATACATTTATCAACATACGATGTATGGACTTATTGGTCGTGGTTGATAGTCGGATATTCGTGAATCCATATAACTCGAATCCGTATAACTGAGGGCCGGATAATCGAGTTTCTACTGTATTAGCAAAATATTCATTGATGTAGTTTATTTACTCTGTAGGAGTTGTTTTTATGTCTAATAATTCTATGTTTTGACTTTTTACTTTATTTGGTACAACACCTCACTTTTTGCACTGCTATTTTTATTCACTGATTTAATTTGATGTTCTGTATTTTAAACAAATTTTTATATAGTACTGAGAGCACGTCAACACTGTATGGCCGGGGGGAAGGGGTTGACAATTTGGTCTGCATACAACCCATATTATAAAATCTATAATGACAAATAAGCATGAATATCCAATAAACACAGCATTTTTTCTAAAATATGGGCTTTAGTCACTGAACTTCTGCATTTATTTACACTTGGAAGTTTATTAAAACAGTGCATAAACATGCAGGCATTACATATTGTTTTAATAAACATTGTCTCAATTTGTGTTAGTTAACACATTGAACGCCGTGGTGGTCACCGCGGTGAGCGACAGCAATTATTTTGTTAATTCTTTTGATAGTAATAAGAAATAATTATTTAGAGTATGGTTTTGACGATTTTGAACCGCATGAGCCAATAAAATATAATGTGTATTTCTCGAAATCTCGAATTGGTGTCAGCCTATATGGAAAGCACAGTGGTGGTCACCGGTGACCACCGCAGCGTTCAATGTGTTAAGTGAACAACAGCATCCTAATACTAGGTAGTGTTGCCTATCGATAGTCGACTATCGCTTAACTATAAACAAAATCTTACACGACCAGCAATATGGTTTCACCAAAGGTTGTTGTACAACAGACGCCGGTGTCACTTTATTAAAACACATATTTACAGCGTGGGAGGAGGCCCATGATGCCATAGGAATCTTTTGTGACCTCTCCAAGGCATTTGACTGCGTTAATCATGAAACCTTGCTCTTGAAACTTGAGCATTACGGACTAGGTAAACTTGCGCTCAGTTTAGTAAAATCTTATTTAAATGATAGACAGCAAAAAGTTCAAATAAACGGGGTCAATTCACTTGGTTTAAAAGTAAAAATGGGTGTTCCACAAGGCTCGATATTAGGTCCTTTCCTCTTTTTAGTGTATATTAATGATCTACCCCATTTATTAAAAAACCAACCACAAATGGTGTTATTTGCTGACGATACTTCCTTAATTTTTAAGATAAATAGACGTGCATCAAATCTTGACGACGTAAATAACGCCTTACTGCAGGTGCAAAATTGGTTCACTGCTAATAATTTAGTATTAAATGAAAAAAAAACTAAATGCATAAGATTTGCTTTACCGAACGTTAAAAGTATTGATTGTGACATAGTATTGAATAAAGAGAAACTAGAATTCGTCGATAAAACTGTTTTCCTGGGGATCACGCTCGACTCAAAGCTACAATGGGGTCCTCATGTAACATCTCTTGCAGGACGGCTAAGTTCAGCAGCATATGCTGTACGAAAAATCCGTCAATTTACTAATGTAGATACCGCGAGACTAGTATATTTCAGTTACTTTCATAGTATCATGTCTTACGGTATTTTACTATGGGGACGGGCTGCCGATATCGAGTCTATTTTTATTCTGCAGAAAAGAGCCATCAGAGCAATATATGGCCTCCGCAGGCGCGATTCTCTAAGGGAACTGTTTAAGGATATTAATATCATGACGGTACCTTGTCAATATATCTATGAAAACATCATGTACGTAAGGAAAAATCTAAATATTTTCACTAAAAGAGGTGATAGACACACCTATAGGACTAGAAATAGGGACCAATTAGTTCAACCAGGTTTCAGACTGGCTAAAGTAGACTCATCCTTCATGGGGTACTGTTTAAAATGCTACAATAAAATACCTCCCCACATACTCCAACTCAATGAAACGAAATTCAAATCTTACATAAAACGCACACTATGCAGCCAAGCATATTATAAGTTGGGGGATTACATCGCAGACAAAAATGCTTGGCTCAGCGTTGGTCCTGCTCCACAAGGGCGCATAAACTAATTAATTAGCATTCGGAAATATATAAATATAGTTGGAGCTGCTGAAGACTGCTGAAGATTGAAAAAACTATCTTTGTATTGTATAAATTCAATCTTCTAATATTGTGCAATTGCATAACACACATGTGAGCACTGTGTACCTAAACTATAAAGCTACCATTTACTGGGTACGTCTTTCATTGACTTTAATGTGCCATGGCGGCTGAGGGTATGTCATGCTCACTCAAATGTCTCGCTGGTGGTGGCGTGTGAATGGATCATTAAGTTCCCTTCAAAATGGTTGAGCTAAATGGTGCTGATCCCTACGTCATGTTCGTGAACGGGCGCCGCCAGTAGGGACTGGTCATCTCTTAGCTGCCATGGCTTATTTTAATTAATTTTAATCTAAGTATTTTAATTTCTGAATTGTTGTTTTTTTTTGTTATCTTTTTTAGTACTGACGCTTTTAACGTGCATGTCTTTCTACATGGTTCTCACATGTATAATTTCAACTTGAATGATGTAACCAAAATGTTGTAACAACTTTTATGATTTAAAAGAGTGTCCGTGGAGTTTCTTGCCCGTTCTTCTCCACAGGTACCTACTTCGCTTTGGAATGGGCAACTAGCTTCATCTTTCTGACTGACTGACCCCTTGACAATTCAAAAGTGCCTATAATTGGTTTACTTGAAATAAATGCTTTGAGTTTGAGTTTGAGTTTGAGTTTATCGATAGTTGACGTCATATCAATAGTATCGATAGTCTATCGATAGTCTATCGATAGTATCGATAGTCTATCGATAGTATCGATAGTATCGATACTATCAATAGTATGATACAGGGCAATAGTATTGATATACAAAAATAGTATCGATAGTATCGATACTATCGAAGACCAGCATATGTTTAGGAGCAATACTATCGATAGTATTGATAGTATCGATAGCTCACACTATCGATAGTTTTATAAACGGCGACATACTATCGATAGTATCGATAGTATTACTTTAAAAAAGTCGATACTATCGATACTATTGTAGTATTATAATGTAATAGTATCGATACTATTGCTACCAATCAATAGTATTAGTTAATTTGTGATATCGATAGTATCGATACTATCGATAGCACTATCGATATTGTTACTAGTTTCCGAGGTCATCTATCGATAGTGAAACTATCGATAGTTGGGCAACTATAATACTAGGTTCCACTTTATTCAAGCAATGGTCATGTTTTATGTTTTTTTTTTTCCACAGGTAAGAAAATAACAGACTTCAACATAAGCTCAGCGGCTGAGGACAACGCAGAGATTGATGAGACATATGGCATTAATGTGCAGTTTGAGGAGTCCTCAGAGGAAGACGATGAGGATGCTTACGGAGAGGTGAGGAACTGTTTCATAAGAAAAGTCCCCTATAATTAAAATTTCTCCCGTGCACATGGATCAGAAGGCCAATTTGCATACATTAAAAATATTCTAATGCAAGTAGCAACTTGCAGTGCTATTCTGCAAAAATCTCAATGTGAGAACTTAGGTGAAGTGAGCTCTGTTATTCCATAATGCTAGGGATTAACACTATTAAGTGCTTACTTCACTTATGATTTCACAGTGAGATTTTTACAGAATCGTCCGGCTGAATGGCTATTCTCCTAATTTTAAGAATGTTCACAGTCTGATTTGACATTGATTGTCACTGAGATGAGAATTTAAAGGTAAAAAAAAAAAAACTTTTTAGAAACAACTGACTTCCTAAAAAACACTACAAAGTGAAACACAACTTTAATTTCGGAAGTCGGTGTCAAAAAAACCAAAATGCGGATCCAACGACACTGACTTCCAAAATTGAAGTTATTTTTTACTTTGTAGTGCTTCTTTTGGATGTCGGTTGTTTTTTTTTTTTTATAAAAAAAGTTTTTATTTAACAGGTTGGGACTGAGATTTTGTTATGAATGTCCAGCGTGGAGTTTTTGAGTTGTTAAGCCCTCAGATCTTGAACAATCTGTGTCCTGGACAACTAATAAACCTGACGATTACTTTCTTTCTTTCTATCAGGAATTTGACGCTTATCAGAAAGCCATCCTTTGTTGGGGTAGTAAACTAGTAATACGATATATTAGGCAGAGCCTAACATTTTCATTTCACAAAATTGACAGGAGAAGTTCTAAGTCACTAAATTAGAAAGATATCATTCCACTAGGTAATAGATAATACGGGCTTTTGTCCGGAACTGCACGTCAATGCGCGTATTTTGCGTACGGGTGGAAAAATCGATCATTCGATCCACCCCAGCTCCTCAAGGAAGGCCAGCAACGCCTTGATGTTACTGACCGTCTCACGTAGGGTACCTGGGTTACCGAAGTACACAGCCCTGTACGTGGCGACCACAGGGTAGCTTAGAAGCACATGTGCCGCTATCTCGTCATCCTCCATGCAGGCCCTGCACAGCGGACTGTCTGTTACTCCTATGGCAAAGAGAATCATTCCACCATCTAACCTATTTGAATCTCTTATTTTTCTGCAGGTGCGTGAAGAAGAAAAAGAAGAAGGGGAAGGTTCAGAAAATGAGAAGGAGAAGGACAGTAGTGCTGATGAGGGTAGCGATGGAGAGGGAAAGAGAAATGCTATACATACTAATGTAAGTACACCAGGCTGTATCTCATAAACTGTGATAGTTCACGTAACTTGGCAAGGTTTTGCCGTAGTGGGAATAAGTTTGCGCATGTACACTTAGTGCAACAAAAAAAAAATATCACTTTGATTGCTTGTAATTATTCTACGGTTATTTCCATGATTTATTTTAAACACGTCTGTTTAGAAGAAAGTTAAAGAAAGGAGAGGAAAAGGGGAGGACTCTTGCCAAGTTATGTGCCGGCTACTGTAGACAGTTGAAATTTTCACAGATGATGTATTTCTATTGCCGCTGTAACAACAAATACTAAAAAACAGAATAAAATAAATATTGAAGGGGGCTCCCATACAACAGACATGATTTTTTTGCCGTTTTTATAGATAATGGTACACTCCGTGCTGGAATCCGACTCGCGCTTGGCCGGTTTTTTTTGCAATACTCCTCTTAATAGCTGTTATAAATGTGTATGTTATCTTCAATTATTTAAACTGTGTTAGTTTTCTTGATCCATAAATGTAGGCAACAACAAAAACCAATAATAGTGAATGAAATAGTGAGGAAATTGATTGAATCATATCACATATTGAACAACTAGCTGCGCCCCTCGGTTTCACCCGCATAAGTGTCGATCCCGTGGGAATAACGGGATAAAAAGTATCCCATGTGTTAATCCTGGTTATAAACTATTTGTGTACCAAATTACATCCAAATCCGTTCTGCCGTTTGAGCGTGAAGAAGTAACAAACATACAAACACACATAAACTTTCGCCTTTATAATATTAGTGGCATTCTTGTTATTCTGTATGCTGTAGCCCTGAGAAAAAAATAGATTATAGTTCAGGATCCATATAAGAATGACCTTCACCGATCGAGTAACCGGAAGAAATGTGTTTTTTACGGAATAAAATATGTTAACGAAGGTAACAGTGATGGGTTGTCTAATGAAATCCTGTCAAGGATATTTTTAGTTTTTTTTCGATACCTTCAGTGATGGAGTAACCAAAAAAATTTATCGCTAATGGAAAGTACCTATGAACTCTATAGAATATGCAAACATAGAGTTGCATACCTTTTTTTTGTCAAGGCTGTAGGGTTGCTTAGTTTAAACAGGTGAATCGAACACGTTAACTTCACCGATCGAGTACCGTAAATTGCCATAACTTTGCCTCACGTCCTATGTTTGCCTAGGGTGAAAAAGATGTAATATCTTATTCATTTTACTTTTTTTGGGTTGCCAGATAATGATTCCAAAAAGGTATTAAAAGTTTCTATTGTCATATAAGTAAAATGAATAAGATATTACATCTTTTTCACCCTAGGCAAACATAGAACGTGAGACAAAGTTAGGGCAGCTTACGGTAACCAAATAAATTATACATCAAAATGAAGATTATTTTTTTGCGAATACGATGGTATAAGGTTGCCTATGAAAAACCTGTCAACAATCAGGATTATCTGTTACATTATTTATTAAAAATATCCTTGACAGGATTTCATTGGGCAACCCATAGTTGTTACTTTCATAAGCATATTTTATTACATAAAAAACACATTTCGTCCGGTTACTAGATCGGTGAAGGTCGTTCCTCTACGTATCTTGAAACTATTATGAGTTGAGGCTCTTAGCATATAAGGAAATACTGAAATGATAATCTGACTAACCATACTATCCCCCCTCCTCCCAACAGCTAACTGAAGAACAGTCCCAAAAACGTCGCGACGCAACACTCCACCCGATGGACATCGACGCCTACTGGCTCCAACGTCGCCTCTCCCGCCACTTCCCCGACGCCATGCTGTCCCAGGCCAAGTCAGTGGAAGTCCTGACGGCGCTCGGAGACGCAGCAGACGACCGGGACCTGGAGAACAGGCTGGTGCTGCTGCTGGGATATGACTGCTTCGAGTTTGTGAAGCTGCTCAACAAGTACCGATATACTGGTAGGTCGTCATCATCATCTGTAAAGGCTAGCTTTACCCAACTATGGTGGGGTGAAATAGAGATAGAGATGTGTATTTGCTCAAACATGTGTACACATACAAGAGTAAAAGAAAAACTTGCATGCAGGATAACGTAAAAAGTAAAGGTTCAGACATGTGGTAAAATACACAACCCAGGCGTTCTACGCACAGTTGGGTTGTGTGTACCTGCTGCGGGTGCCGCCCGCTCGCACCAACCTGCTGCAGCACGCGCCGCTGACGCGCGCGCTGCGTACACTCAATACGGTGTCACAACAGATTGACTGCTTCAATTGTACTCTGAGTGAATTCACACGGGCCGCATTTTGTACTCTTGGTTGTTTTTGATGTTATAATTGTAAGTCTAATTATAAATAAAACTGTGATGATAGTGTATGTGAAATAAATAAATAAATAAAAAATGTTTGCCGTATACTATGGCGTGCAAATATTGTGTGTTAAAAAATTAATTAAAAGTAATTACGAAATATGTCAATAGTAAAAAAAGTTAGAAACTATTCAAGTCAAAATATGAGTCCAATTCAAATGCCTAATCCGTATAAAAAAATAAAATAAAAGTAAATTCTGAGAAATATCAATCAAATGTGAATAAAACAGTCATATAATAATAATAATCTATGTCAAATTTACCAAAGTTCAATATCAATTAAATGTCAAAATCCCAAAAAAATTACAAAAAAAAAACTAGGTGAAATCTATAAATGTTAAAATCAATAAAGATAAAAACAGCGAAGATACTGATTGATTATTTCTAATACTAATTATGTTAAAATAAATGATTCAGCTAGGAATTCACTGACATTATAGTAAGCTTTGTCGATTAGAAACATCTTTAGTTGCTTCTTCAATTTCACATTATTAAACTCTCTCCAACTTTTGGTGAGCTTCTAGTCTCAGATGCATCAAATGATAGCTGGTACCTGGTAGGTATTTGAATTATAGGTAGCATCCAGCAGGCTGATTGCGTAACACACTATCAGTAGCAATGGGTTTCATTTTGACAGTTCAACAACATTCATTGCGTTATTTACGTTGGTGTGCAGACACTTTTTTCGAACATATGGAGCAATGGATTAGCAATATGCTTCAAAATGTTTCAAATT
This sequence comes from Eremobia ochroleuca, assembly GCA_949629135.1. NCBI lineage: Eukaryota > Metazoa > Arthropoda > Insecta > Lepidoptera > Noctuidae > Eremobia > Eremobia ochroleuca. The sequence continues at coordinate 3,802,012 of OX451413.1, read as the reverse complement.
GAGAGTAATAGTGTGTTACGCAATTAGAGAGCTGGTCTGAGCATTGGTGGCCCAGTGGTAACGGCCCCGACTTCGAACCCAGGCAGGTGATTTACTAGAGCAGTGTTCATAATCTCAGATAATTTACATTCCATGGCCAGTTATTCAGTTATCTACTTTAGCGGTATGTATTCTAAGTTGCTTTTTGCGTGACAATTTGTAACAAAAAGGTCCTAATAAGTTTTTGGTTGCAATGGAATTTGAACTTTGTTAAGTATGACATTCAGTTTTTTGTTCCATAACTTGAAAATTATCTCAAATTCCTGGCTCTAATATAGGTGTAAATCATTTCATCACCACTTCTCGAAACGGTGAAGGAAAACATTGTGAGGAAACCGGCATATTCTAGAACCAAAAATTCGAAGACGTGTAAACTATTTTCAAATATAAATTATTTATTTTCCACAGTATTATACTGCACCAAACTCGCATCATCTCAGTCTGAAAGCGAGCGAGTTGCCATCAGAGAGGAGATGTCCAAACAACCACATCTACAGAAGATTCTAGCACAGTTGGAGACCGGCAAGGGTGACGACGAGGTTTGTAAAGTAGTCTTTTTGTAAAGAAGCTCGCCTGGTGAAGAACTTCCACCATATATACTGGATGGTTTTTTTACAGGCTACAAATTTTTACAGGGTGTTCTACTCATGAATATGAACAACTTTTACTATGGGACCAACTCTGAAATCACGAAAACAAAATCAGCTGTTTAATACAAAAGTTCAATACCTATGTACTTGACCAAAATGTATGAAACTGCTGATTTTTTTTTTCGTGATCTCAGAGTTGGTTCCATAGTGAAAGTTATTCATATTCATGGGTGGAACATCCTGTAAAAATTCGGAGCCGGTAAAAAAAAGCACGCTGTATATTTCCGCCACCAAGCATTGCAGTGTTTTACGTACGCACTGACAGGTAGCTTGTTTAGAGCCTAGGGACTGAACATACTATACACGCGAGGCGATTAGCGAAGGCGCCAATCGACAGAAGGATCCAGTTGGGTTGGGCAGCATTTGGAAGACTTCCCTCAGTGTTTGAAGACTAACCTCTTCAACCAGTGCGTCCTGCCCGTCATGACATAGGGGCCATTAACGTATTAGGGTGCGTTTGCACAAAAGCGGAGCTGGGCGGAGCGGAGCGGAGACGTGTAGGAATCGTCCAATCACAGACGAGACGAGTGACGCGATGAGGATTTCACTCATTGTGATTAGTCGATTCCTGCACGTCTCTGCTCCGCTTCGCCCAGCTCCGCTTCTGTGGAAACGCACCCTTACGTAAGCACTACATGTATCCCCCATGTCATCATGAATGCTGCATGTCAATTGTGGATAATTCGTTTTTACATAATTGATAAACGCTTTTTGGAACGTATAAAATGTTACTTAAAATGTTATTTCAAAATTAAATATTTAATTTCTTTTACAAATTATATCTTGAAATTGATTTCAGTAAAATAAGTTCATAGTGATTTTCCGATATCTTTGACAGGCTGTAAGTCCTAAGGGAGTGTGAATCACACGATTTTTATTTCAGATATTATAAGTCCAGGATATGGCTTAGTCTACTACATTCAAGGTATATTTTAATCACCTGTCCGACATCACCATTATCAGGCCTGAAGTGGAGTTGTTTTGAAATTTCTCAATGTTTTTTTCCCTGAAGATGGCAATGAATTTAGTTGATAGTTGATATATGACCTGTAGGGTGAATAGATACGATGAGGAAAAAAATCCATTTGAATGGTTCACTAGCTTAAGAGCTGCAAGCATCTAAATCTATCAAAACTTTAAGTCGCTACCATTATAATGTGGTTTGACTATAGTTAATTATATTTTTACGTAATCATCTGCATATACAACGTGTAACGTTAAATGCGCAAAACCTCAGACACCCCAACTGATTTTTAATTCAATTGACCTATTTCAGAGAGAAAATAAGTCATAAAAAAAAATTGTAAAGGTTTTATGTGCTGTTTTAGTTTTACTGGCCATTCTGATCTTTTATTGCGTCTGCGACGACGCTTTATCGAGGGAGGAGTCGTCAACGAGCCGCTGCGCCGCGGTGACATTGGCTTGCTTGGTCTATTAATAAATAGACACGGCAACGTTTTTAATGAAGATTTTTTGAAAAATGTGGCCTTTAGATTAAAAAGTGGTTCAATTAATTCGGCTCGTTATTCTGATCAAACTATTTTCAGGTTTTGCGCATTTAACCTTACACGTTGTATAAATGCATATCAAGCCATTACTATGCAAATTACTTCAATAGAATTTAAATGAAAAATTACGCTAGAAACGCCTGAAAATGAGCCGTTTTAACCTTTGGATATCGATAGAAAAAAAAGTATAGAATCTAAAAAAAAAATAAGTGTTGTTTCTTATCATTCCACATCTAGACATAGGTTTATTCCGAGTTTCATACAAATTAAAAATCATCGCGCGCACACATTTGGTGTTTTGTCATGGAATGAATCATACGCGACATATCCCAGACTGGCATGCAGTGGCGGACTAACCGGGGGGCGGAAGGGGCGGCCCGTCCCGGGCCTCCGGTCTTGGGGGGGGGCCCAAATGCCTCCGCGTTCCCCTGATCAAATCCCAAACAAGACTAAAAATGAGCTTAGTACCTACATAATTTCATCAAGATATACTTCTTGACCATTTGCATGTCGTTTGCATAATGCGAGAGGAGTTTTTCGAAACTTAAACTATTAAAAATATCTTCGATGTACAATGGGTCAAGAGCGACCTGTTAACCTAGCCGTGCTTTCAATAGAAAGAAAAATTTCCAAAGACATCAATTTCACAGAAGTTATTGAGGAGTTCAGTAAATTGAAGGCACGAAAACACATATAACACGCCTCAAAAAATAAAAATAAAACTATCTTTGATTTATTTTATCTCATTTTTTTTTGTCGATCGATTCGTATTTTATTTTCCTCACCCATATCCATTCCATATTGTGGGTATGTATGTTTATTTAGCCTAAATAATTTAATTCGAATTTAAATTTCACTTGCCAGATTTTAACGAAATAAACTTAAACACTTATTTATACATACAAATGTGAACTGAATAAAAAGCTTTTAAAACTACATTTTTTTAAAGCTGGGGGCCTCATTCAGCTTTGCCGCCCCGGGCCTCTGACGGGCTTAGTCCGCCACTGCTGGCATGCCTTGATGAGAATGAACTTTGGTAGTAAAACACCTAATTTTAGTCAGGAATACATCATTTCTACAGAAATATTCTGGACGGAGGCCTCAAGCTACCATAAAACTTATTTTAATCCTGTTGGAAAGGCGTTGTTTGAATTACGAAATGTTTTGAAAGCGATTGTCACTTTTCTAGGCCCGCTTTGCTTCTCATCAGGCGTATTATTAACCAACTAAAATCGAATAAACTTTCACTATACTAATAACATGCGTAACCCCTTCCAGACAGCCCAACAATCATCGGAAGCCCCCCGCAAGCGTCACAAAACAGAGACAGAAGTCACATCCGGCACAGGGCAGGTGACTGGCAACCGGAAGGTGCTTCAACTTGAAGAGTTGATGTTCGCAGCCGGAGCTCACTTCATGGCGAACAAGCGGTGTCAACTGCCGCCTGGGTCGTTCAGGAAGCAGAGGAAAGGTAACAGTTACGGCTTGTCAGTAGCCCGAAAGTCTGACAACCAGTCTTACCAAGGGCTATCGTATTACCCAGTAACTGGGTTGTGGAGGTCAGATAGGCAGTCGCTCCATGTAAAATACTGGTACTCAGCTGCATCCGGTTAGACTGGAAGCCGACCTCAACATAGTTGGGAAAAGGCTAGGCTGAGATGAATTGTATCTTTTAAATATGTAAAAAATTCGCTGCAAATTCTTTCTTTTTCAAATATGACCCCTTAAAATGCACCCACAACTTCTTTACATAGCCAACTTTCTAAACTCCACATTCTCTCCATCACCAGGTTACGAAGAAGTCCACGTGCCAGCTCTAAAACCAAAACCATTTGATGAAGGAGAAACCCTGATGCCGGTGGAGAAGCTACCCAAGTATGTGCAGCCAGCCTTCGACGGGTTTAAGACGTTGAATAGGATACAGGTATGGTTATAAGTTGCGAAAAAAAAAATCTGCTGTTCTCTACGTTTATTTATTTATTGAAATGAAAACTTCTTTAGCATCGCTGTGATTTGAAACTCAATGAAACGAAAAAGCGACAGTAAAAAGAGATAAACACATACGTCTATAGGATTTACCGTGCGAGAGAATGAGATCGAAGGCATTATACAGTGTTTCTTATATTTGTGATCTCCTCTTTGTGCGCTGTCCGTACCCTCTCCCATCTTCATACGTTCGGGAATATTCGTAAGTCTTCGTAGATTGTCGGTACTGCTCTGGGCGCCTTCAAGCAGAAACCTAATACGCTGATAGTGGTGGTACGTGCTACGCACGTTGCTTGGGTCCGAGCGTTGTACGTGTGTGCGCGCCTGCATATTACGAAGCTTGGGTAAAAGCATCATAACAACCGTGGTGTATTGTACACGTGTATCGTTTACATAAATATTTCTTTATTGAAGGCTTCACTTCTATCGCGTGTGAACTGCACACGTTTTTTTTTTTATTTTTTATTTATCCTCCTACTGGAACGCCATACAGCAATTACACCAACGGAGCAAAAAATTACTTAATGTGCTGCTTCCCATCCATCCTGTGCGTGGTGGACATCGAACGGGCGGCGATGGAACACGCACGCTCACACAGCGTTAGCTCAATAGTGCCATTACTCCATCCAAATCGCGCACATTCTTTGCCATGAGACACAATTAATTTTTCAAAATAAATGCATTAAAATTGTAAAAACGGAAAATTTTGATGTGTCGTCCTGATTGAAGGGCTGTTCATGTATTACGTAAGACGATTTGAGGGGGGAGGGGGTCCAAACAAGTCTTATTTTGTCTTACGTGGGGGGTGGGAGGGGTATAGACTGATCTTACGTAAGATCACCAAAGTAAGCAAAAATTAAAAGATTTTTTATTTTTTTCCTACTTTTTGCAATCTTGGTAGATACCTACCTACTGATCTTACGTAGGATTAAAAAGGGAGGGGGTGTACCCAAGGTTTATGTTTTCTTACGTAGGTCGGGGGATCAGAAAGTGGTCATAATTGTTTTACGTAATAAATGAACAGCCACCTTGACAGATGTCAGATGATGTCATGTTCGCATAACTCGTCAAAATGTAGCGAACAGCTGATTTTTTTTTGCGATTTCATTTTTGGTCCCATAGTAAAAGTTATATGGTATAATGACCCCTTATGACGGTTTGTGTTATTTAAGTTACAACTTGTATAACATCTATTCGACTAAGTATTTTCTGTCCACAGTCACGCATATCGAAAGCAGCTCTAGAAACAGACGAGAACCTTTTAGTCTGTGCCCCGACAGGAGCCGGTAAGACCAACGTGGCGCTGCTGACGATACTGCGTGAGGTCGGTAAGCACGTTAACGACGACGGTACCGTCAACGTGCACGACTTCAAGATGATCTACGTGGCGCCCATGAGGTCGCTCGTGCAGGAGATGGTGAGTCGATAGAATAGAATAGAATACTCTTTATTATGTACACCATATAGATTACAGACATAAATATAGAAATTTTACAAAGGGTGACACAATGGGCGGTCTTATCGCTAAGAGCGATCTTTTAAAGACAACCTTTGGATGGATTGAAAAGGGAAGGAGAGACAAATATTGTATTGTATGTCGATAGTCATGTGTTGAAGCGGGTGTCTCATACGCTTCAGGACTTCCTGAGGCGTATGAGACGCCCGCTTCACGCCATCAAGCCACTTGTTTTGATGGCGTGATTCTGAACGTTTTCCGAGCAAAAAATGCCACTGTGAAAAAAATACATTTGCCGTGCGATTCTGTAACCATCTCACCGTGAGAGCTTGGGTGGAGTGAGCTGTCATTCGCTAGGGATTAACACTATTAAGTACTTCGCTTATGATTTCACGGTGAAATTTTTACAGAATCAACCGGCAGGTATAAAAGTGGAACAGGCTTTATACGCCCTAAAAAACAAAATTGAAAAAAAAAAGCAAATGTCATTACTTATGAATGGAATTCAAGATCGTTATTAGTATGTAAGGTTTCCTTAAAGTTAAATAAATAAATAAATAAAACTCTGGGCGTATCATACGCCCCGTATCTGTAGAGTAATTGCGCTATTTTCATTTTTTTTTTGTCAAATTAGTCAGCGCCTGACGTAAATTGACGTATATTTAGTAGTCAATTTTTTAATCACGTCTAAACTTATCTATGTAGTATCATAATTTTACAGGACAAAACTAATATTTATCTTCTATCCTTTTCTTAATGAAATATAAAGAAAGAAGATGCACTGAACTTCAATTTAGTTTAGTTTGTGAACAATGGTAGGGTAGGCAGGGTGGTCAGTGGGCCTGACTATAGTAATAATATTTCACAACTTTCACACAACGCCATCTAGTCCCAAACTAAGCAGAGCTGGTGCTATGAGTACTAGACAACTGATAAACATACATATATATTTGTAAATACATACATATTATAGATAAATTACACCCAGACAAAGAACAAATGATCGTGCTCATCACACAAACATTTGTCCTAGGAGGGAATCGAACCCACGACCTTGCGCATAGCAGTCAGGGCCACTGACCACTAGACCAACAGGCCTGTCAAATATAATTCTATTGAATGACTATTTCATGGAATATCAATATGGTCATTCCTAACTCAGCAATGAATTACAGGCTCTTTTGCTAACTCTTTCTCCCTCTATCCCAAAGGTGGGCAACTTCAGCAAACGCCTAGCAGCCTACAACATGAAAGTCTCCGAGTTGACAGGGGATCATCAATTGACGAGAGAACAGATCGAAGCCACGCAGCTTATTGTGTGCACGCCTGAGAAGTGGGATATTATTACTAGAAAAGGTGAGAAAATATAAGATTTTAACATACACACAACATACACCGCGTAACGTTAAATGCGGAAAACCTGAAAATAGTTTGATCAGAATAACGAGCAGAATTAATTGAACCAATTTTTAATATAGGTCACATTTTTCAAAAAATCTTCATTAAAAACATTGCCGTGTCTATTTATTAATAGGTCAAGCAAGCCAATGTCAGCGCGGCGCAGCGGCCCGGTGACGACTCCTCCCTCGATAAAGCGTCGCAGACGCAAGAAACGATCAGAATGGCCAGTAAAACTAAAACAGCACACAAAACCTTTACAACCTTTTTAATGACTTATTTTCTCTCTGAAATAGGTCAATTGAATTAAAAATCAGTTGGGGTGTCTGAGGTTTTGCGCATTTAACGTTACACGTTGTATATATAAAACAATAGGGTTTGGGGTGAAGAAAAAGACTCGCAAAACATACACTTTCGGTGCGCAGCCCAGTTGACGGACGTCACACGACTCTTGTCAAAAAAAGGGGCGCGCGTCGAATGTCTTTTTAAAGGAAGCTTCTAGAATGTTCTAGAAGCTTCGACTCACTCTCATTGGCCGGGCGGGAACGAGAGGGGTTTCCGCCTGAAGCGCGTGGATTGTGGCGGAGGCGGTTAGAAATAGTTTCGCGTTATAAGATTACGTTTAATTCAGCCGGTCGATTCTGTAAAAATCTCACCGTGAAAACTTGCGTGGAGTGAGCTGTCAGTGTCATCCCACTGATGCTAGGGATTGATCAAGCAAACATTTACAATCATAATCGAGATTTTTGTAACATTTTTAATGCTAATTCCATTGTTCATTTTATATAATTTCAAAGCTAGTATTTCAGTTGCCAAAAACATTACTATTTTTTGGGGTTTTAATCTTGAAAAAAAAAGACTAGTCCTTAACCTCTTGAGTGTCGCATGATACCCCATAGGTACATAAGAAAAAGGGCCAGGAATGTCAACTGTACCTCATAGGTACACAACTACTGTCATGGCCACGGTCGCCATTGGATGATGGTATTTGAGGGTTTATTTGCACTTGCAACACGTTCTGACTGTATCCTTCGACTATTCGATTCATACTTGACCGATTTTAGTAACATTTTAATGGAAACCCCACGAAACCGAACGAAAAAAAGAAAAACAAAATGTATCTGTGGTTTGGTGTCGCAACACGACGCCATACTTGTCATAACTCGTTTATAACTGTGTTGTTTGTGTGAACAAAACATGAACTCAAGAAGAAAACGGTGAGTAATCTTTCAAGAATTTTATACATAATTACTAAGAAATAGGTGTAGATTTTACATTGATTGATAGTTTATCGAAAAGTAATAAATATTTCAGTGATAAAGTTACGAAACTTTTACAATGCACTAATTTTGCGCGTAAAGGCCGCTGTATTTAGAAATGTTATATGATAAATATTCTTGTTTATTTTTTTAAATACACATAAGTATCTAGCTTATTAATCTATGAACATAATTTGGCGAATAGTTAGTGATATTATTGCGTATTTTTATCGTAATCGTATTCCAAGGGTAAAAATTGGCGGTATTCCCCCGTACCATGACAGCCGTCGTGGTACGGGGGACTCAGCGGGAGTAGAAAGTACTAACTGCAAAAAAAAAAATACTGATTATTTTTTATTATAATTTTGTGTTGCTTGGATTTTTTATTATTTCATGTAGTTTTTTTTCTGCCATGTCTAAAAATAATAAATGTCGAGATTTTTGTTTTTTTTTTAACGACTTTAAAAAAAGGTCCTCAAATAGAATGAATGTTTTTTTTAGGATCATGGAATTTACGGGTAGACCATTACTTTAGTAAAATTATTGTTTTATGATATTTTTAGCATGGCAAGGCTGTCCTCGACCTCAAGGTCGCGGAGCGTGACCCCCGCTCCGTCTGAAAGGGGGTCGCTCAGACACAGCGCCGCCCGACGCGCTATTATCATGGGGCTGATTGACGCTGACCAGCGCCCTGATCCACAGCTATCCCCATCCCCACCGCCGAGGTAAGTATTTTTTATAGCGTATTACTATATTTATTTGATTTCTGTGGAGTAATTGGAATTTCTTATATTTTTAGCCGCCTCCATGCTATTCCGGTTTTAGCGACCCCAGGTGGTTCTCTTCACATTCAGGGTGAGACTGTGCCCGTGGAGCAGACTCCTGGTGGTCGCATCAGATGTGTCCATACCAAGCCGACCGTGCCTCTCTGGTAAGTTAGCTCTCCTTAATAGAGTAACTTCTTGGTACGTGTTCGTTCATATTTAGGTTATATTTTTATAACATTGTACTTGCTTGCAGTTCTGATGTAATCGAGCGGGTGGAGGCATTGGACATGTCGGAGGAAGAAACGGAGGAGTTGCTGGAGGAGGACCCCTGGCATGTCAGACGGTGGGTGCGGGATCTGCCGGAGCCAGCTGCATCACTCCTGGGTACTCCTGTACCACACACACCGAGCATCACGTCTGAAGTCACTGTCACCAACTCTGAACTTGAAGTTCGCCCATCAACTTCAGGATTGACGACATTGTCAAGAAGGGCGCCTATGCGCGATGTGGTGAACGGCAGTGACTTCGACAGTGAGTTTGATGACGAGTTTGACGAAGCAGAGGCCATGCCATCTAGGAAGGGCATTCCCGACACTGATAAGTTACCAGAACCCATGCAGGAAATTGTTAACGACATTGACACGGGGATGGACGACGCTGCTGATCGTCTCCTGGGTACGTCGCCAAGTTTTACATGGGTGTCAAACTTTGAGTCGTTCAGGGGTGTTCGTGAGGTTTTCTCAGGACCTACCCCTGGCCCAGTCAAAGATTACGATTCGGCCTATGATGCCTTTATCGACATTTGGGATAAAGACATCATAGACTTGATCCTAATCGAAACTAACCGTTTCGCCCAGCAGACGATCGGGTTTAAACGTAGTAGAGGGACCTTAAAATCATCATCTCGTTTTCATTCGTGGACTGACACGAATGCAGACGAGATAATGCGTCTTTTCGGGATGTACATGTATATGGCCATCGACCCGCGGACGTCGCAAGCCGAATATTGGACGCAAAATGAGTTTCTCCAATTACCGGGGTTCAAGCGACTTATGTCCTATAACCGGTATGTCTTGCTGAGTAAGTTCCTCCATTTTGTAGACAATACGAGTCAGCAATTGCCGCAAAATGGAGTTGCTTCCTCAGTAAGATTGTCGGCTAAGCTGGCTAAGCTGGAACCTATACTTGTACATCTCGAAAATAAATTTAAATCCCTCTACAACCTAGGACCTGACATATCCATCGACGAGTCTTTGACCTTGTTCAAGGGCCGCTTGTCTTGGGTCCAAACAATAAGATCAAAGGCTGCCCGATTTGGAATAAAGTCATATGAATTATGTGAGTCAAACACTGGTTATATGGCTAGATTCCAAATCTACACGGGCAAGTCTGATGGATCCAGTGGTGACACTTCACTTGGTGTCAATTTGGGGGGGAAAAGCACGAAAGTGGTTCTCGAGCTTTTACAAGGTCTTGAACATCGGGGGCATTGTGTAGTGATGGATAATTTTTATAATTGTCCATCACTAGCACGATATCTCAAGAGTTTGGGCTTTGATTGCTTGGGAACTCTTCGTGTATGCCGTCGAAACGTCCCTAGTGACATTGCGAAAGTACCGAAGAAAGTGAGCAAGGGGACGATAATATCTCGCCATTGTGGAGACGTATCCATCATTGCATGGATGGATTCCAAAATGGTGAATATTATATCTACCTACCACAGACCCGATACTTACAATGGCACTAAGGCCGGTAAACCGATTGTGAAGCCTGTGTGTGTAAGAGACTACAACACATCCATGGGGTGAGTTGATCTCAAGGATCAAAAACTCTCCATGTATCTGTTAGAGCGAAAGAGAGGCGTGAAGTGGTATATTAAGATGTTTAAAAGGTTGCTAAATGTGAGCATTCACAATGCTCTTGTTATGTATGTGAGTTCGCTGAAACGGCGCGATAAACTGCCTGTGACGCATCGTGAGTTCCGTTATGAGCTTGCTGAATCTCTGGTTAGACGGCATCGCCCCTGTCTACCAGAGATCAGCCTGCCAGTAGAGGATCTCATGAGGCTGAGGCGAGATATCGTGCACGAGCCAGAACATTTGAAAGGACAAAAGTTTAGAAGAAGATGTGTGATTTGTTATCGAAAGAATGAAACCAAACTCATTCATACTAAGTGCGCCCAGTGTGACGTGTATCTTTGTTTTGTGGATTGCTGGAGAATTTGGCATTCTGCAGCAGAGCTCCCGGGCGAAGATAAACGTGGGCGAAAAAGTAGGCGTACTTGGTGAATGAATCTTTTGGCGGTATGAATGTGGAGTGTGAACATGAGTGAATGCGTATGAATGTGATGGTGGATGTGGACTATGAAAGGGATCCGGACCCTCGCTTGAGGGCCACGTTTCGACGGTATGGGACGCCTACTGTTTATTCAATCTCACATTTATTTCCTGCATGGGTTCCCTACAAAATGGTTGAGCTGGATGGTGCTGATCAACGCGTCATGTTCGTGAACACAGTGTCCTGTTTTTTGCAGTAATTTGAATTGTTTTTTACACTGTTCTCACATAAAGAAGTAACAAGAATAATGTACCCAGGCTTTTAATTGGTTTAATTGAAATAAATGCTTTGCCTTGTCAGTGGCGGGAATGTCCTGAACTTAGAATGAGCAGTCAATCTCTAGCATTAGTTGGAATGACGACGATAGCTATAAAAACATCATGTACGCAAGGAAAAATCTTCATCTTTTTAGTAAAAGAGGTGAAAGACAATTTTATCACTAGCAATAGGGATCAATTAGTTCAACCAGGTTTCAGTCTGGATAAGATGTATTCGTCTTTCATGGGATACTGTTTAAAATGTTACAATAAAATACCTCCCCACATACTTCCAATTGAATGAAACGAAATTTAAATCTTGTATAAAACGCACACTATGCAACATTTGAAAAACTATCTTTGCATTATATGAATTCAATCTTTTAGTTTTGTATAATTGCGGAGCATATGTTGTGAGTGCCTACTATAAAGCTACCATTTGCTAGGTACGTCTTTCATTGTGTTTGAGTTTTGTGTACAAACTTTGTATTTTTATTTTTATATTTGTATTTTTATACAATACATTTTTTTTTTTATTCTAAATATATTTCTTGAAAACAAAATGTATTTTGCTTCAACTTTTCCAAGCACCGCAGGATGATTAAAGGCATTATCAGTTTCCAATTCAATGGTATAAAACATACTAAAAACAAAGCATAGATTCAGACAGGCAAACTTTATCATGATGAATAAACACAAATAATGACCTCCACATAAATACTAAATTTTTATTGCTTAGGCATAATCGGCGGACTATTATGTTCCCACTGCTGGAACACAGGCCTTCTGCCTGTGAGAGAGAATGGGTAAGTTGGTATCTTAGCTATGACGTTGGCCATGCTATCTACGCAATGAACACAATCAAATCACTTAAGAATATAATAAGTCAATGAATAAAAGGACACAGTGGATCACTGGGTAACGACGCAGCTGACGAACTGGCTAGAAGAGCATCCAGCGCGTCAGTCTGTGGACCCGAACCCATCGTGCCCATTCCTTTCTATCAGCTACGCAGGTGGCCTAAAAACTAGATATTTTTTTTTTTAGGTATAAGGAAATATAGATAGAATAACAATGTAAGTATGGTAATCTATAAATTGTCATCCATAATTACACAGCTGTGTACAAAATAATGATGACTCATTATTTACAAAGAATAATATCGAAATAATAGTAATATTTGAGATATCAAAAAACAAAAATAAGATCCCCGATATTATATTGAACAGGTCATTACTATTTTAAGAGCAATAAAAAAAATTGTCATAATAAAACCTAAAGTAAAAGTAGGTAAAAAAAAATATTAAAACACAAATAGTGAGATAATAAAGAATTTTGTTATTTTAAAATAAAGTAACATAATAAACAGAACAAACTAACATTATTAATTTACAATAAAATGATAACAAAAAATCGTACTTCAAAGCGTAAAATAATTCGTTCGCAATATTTTTGCGCTGACGGTACGGTCAAACACTATGCACTATGCAGTCACGTGGTTGCCCAACGGTCAATGTTTACGACCGGCTGACGACGCGCGCGATAGCTATCCGCCGAGATTTTTCGTTGTGTAAATAATTCGTTATAATTGTGTTTTTATTGTATCAAAGTGGTATGAAAGTGTGTTATCATTGCCTACATATATTGTGTTATCATATTAAATTGTTTTTTGGTGAATCTGTGTCTGATTTCGATTTCTTTGTGATAAAGTTTAAAAGTTATGAGAGTGAAAATTATAAAAATGAAAACATATCTCATCACTGCGAGATAAGGTCAGTTTTGTTTGCTTATTGAATGGTATGACTAGTTAGGTAAACTCATAACGAAGCCAGGAAGATATCATTTATATCGTGTTAATGGCTGTATAGTGACGAATTCTCCGTTTTTCTGAACGCCTACCCAAAAATGAAAAAGTACTTGAGATAACGTCGACATTTCAGGCGTTTTAGGTAAACAGAGGCCGGACACTCGAAGGGTTAAATAAGGACTAGTCTAGGAAAAAAAAAAAAAATATATATATTCTGACAAGTTTCTGTTTTGTTATTTTATTTTAAAACCCCACAAAATAGTAATATTTTTGACGATTAAAATACTAGCTTTCCAGACCAGACAAGGTTATCAAAAAAAAAAACTGCCATTTCATAGAAACGTGCAAACCCTCTACACGCTCAAAACGTATGGAACAGCAATTTTTTATTTTTAAATTTCCTTTTTCGTAGACGAATATCAGAATAATGTTTTTATTAGGCAATATATGTGTCATACCTGCAAAATATTCTTGTTTTCTAATCCCCCTCTTCTCCATTCTCAGGTGGCGAGCGCTCCTTCACCAACTTAGTCCGCCTGATCATCATAGACGAGGTCCACCTTCTCCACGACGAGAGAGGACCAGTCCTGGAAGCTCTCGTCGCCAGGACGTTGAGGACTGTGGAGCAGACTCAGGAAGAGGTAAGTCTGGACATAGCTTATCACCTAAGAGCCAGTCCACACGGCGCGTTGCGTCAGCGTTGCTTCGACGCAGCGCTGACGCAACAGTCTCACCTACGGGTATCGTATTACCCAGTAACTGGGTTGTGGAGGTCAGATAGGCAGTCGCTCCATGTAAAATACTGGTATTCAGCTGCATCCGGTTAGACTGGAAGCCGACCCCAACGTAGTTGGGAAAAGGCAGACAGATGATGAGACAGATCAGAGTATGAACGTTCTTATTACGAGAATTGCCCCCTCTGTTTCCTGCTACCTTCATAATGGTGGGCGGTCCGACTTGTGGAGGACATTATCCATGAAAAAGATATCATAATATGAGCGTTTACGTCGTACAGCATTTCGTACAAACTTCCAAGACCTTGTTTTTCGAAATGAATGAACCGATTTTGATGAAACTTCGTACGCATAAGCAGGATACAAAGGTCTAAAAAGTTAGTTAAGAATATTTTCCATTAACATTTAACTTTTTTTTTAAGTACGTTGTTTTACTTACGTAAGACATTGTTATTTAGGAGGAATCAACATACCCCCAAAATACAGGCATTCCTTGTCAAGTTTGGGGTTCTAAGGTCTCAACTAAATACAATTAGACCCAGATATTAGAATACATACATCAGACACCAATCTACATGGTCTTCACATGATCTGACCAAGATTATGTCTGGACAGAGACTGTGACCTCTGAGTTTGTTTCGGCCTTTCTTCTCAGAGTAGTCAGATAGGAAACGCCGACCTCATCTAGTTTAAAAAACAAATCTGGCTGACATGTAAAAGTGATTGTACAAACCTACTTACAGAAAATAAATCATTTATCATAACAATTTTGTACACAAGTGTTTGTTCATGGTTCTACTATGTATCCATAATTTCTAGTTTGTTTAGCGCTTGTGTGTAATTTGATATTTTTGGATCAATAAAAATTAATTATTGTTATTATCACCTTTATTTAATTAAATACATATAAATTATATTTTTAAATATTAGAATATAATAAATATAAAAACATTTAAAAATATAAAAAATAGTAGCCCACCGGTATCGGGTACAGGGTCCAAGCTCCCGGCGGTCAGGGCTCCAGAGAGAGGAACCTCCTGACAATGCGAGCCGTGTCCAGAAGTACCGCTTTCTGAATCAAGCCCTTGATCCAGCTGCCTAACGAAAGCCTCCTCAGGTGTTGGTCGAGGCTTTTGGCTATTAATCCATTGGCTGTCACGACTATCGGCACAATGATCGCTGAGTCCACATCCCACATGTCGACAACCTCACAAGTCAAGATACTTAATTTGTTTGTCTTTCTCGACTTTCACGAGGTTTTCATCATGCGGGACGGCTATGTCAACAATCATTGCGCGCCGCTCTGATCGATCCACCACCACTATATCAGGCTTATTGGCAACAATAGTCCTGTCAGTGATGATGGATCGATCCCAGTACAATGTGATATTTCCATTTTTAACCGACTTCAAAAAAAGGAGGAGGTTATCAATTCGACTGTATTTTTTTTTTTTTTTTTTTTTTTTTTTTTTTTTTTTTTATGTTTGTTACCTCATAATAACCGACTGGGTGAACCGATTTTCATGATTCTTTTTTTATTTGAAAGCCGGTGCTTCCCGTGTGGTCCCATTGTCACCATTTCAATATCTGATGATGGGATCTTGTAGAAATCGGGGGAACTCTTCAATAAATAACAGCAGATTAACTGCGATTGTTGCTATAGCATATCTAAGCATTGTTTACACCATCACACAACATAATATCACGCCTGTGCTCACTACAAAGGTTATATATTTTTATTTTATTATAATAATAATTAATACCAGTAAAACAACCGTGATTGCTGCTATCGCATATGTATGCATTGTTTACGCAATCGCACAACATAACATCACGTCTGTACCCTATAAACGCAGATGCAGCTTCCTGTCACTGATATTTACATAGCAAGTAGTGTTTATATGAATTTGATTGGGGTAGATATAACTAAAAAGTGAAAAATAAAAAATTTTATATAAAAAAAAACAACCGACTTCCAAAAAAAACACTACAAAGTGAAAAATAATTTTAATTTCGGAAGTCGGTGTCAAAAAACCAAAATGCGGAACCAACGACACCGACTTCCAAAATTAAAATTATTTTTCACTTTGTAGTGTTTTTTTTGGAAGTCGGTTGTTTTTTTTTATATAAAATTTTTTATCGAGAACTGGGTCGGGCACATACCTGTAGTACGGCACCTCAGATTCCACAAGGTTGTATTTTACAGCAAGTTGCTGATGGATTATCCTGGCTACAAGGTTGTGTCTATGCAAGTATTCTCCGTTAGCCAGTTGTTATTATTATTATTATTATTATTACAGGTTCGACTAGTAGGTCTTTCTGCCACGCTGCCCAATTACACAGATGTTGCTGCGTTTTTGAGAGTCAAGCCTGACCAAGGACTGTTTTACTTCGACAACTCATTCAGGTAAGACATTTTATACTGGATGTTTTTTTTTTCAGGCTTCTCATTTTTACAGGCTGTTCTACTCATGAATATGAACAACTTTCACTATGGGACCAACTCTGAAATCACGAAAACAAAATCAGCCGTTTAATACAAAAGTTCAATACCTACTTGACAAAAATGTATGAAACAGCTGATTTTTCTTTCGTGATCTCAGAGTGGGTTCCATAGTGAAAGTTGTTCATATTCATGGGTGGAACTTGGTCCCGGCTGTCATTCGTAGATTTTTGACAGTCGTTACGGGTAGTCAGAAGCCCAAAAGTCTGACAACCAGCTTACCAAGGAGTATCGTATTACCCAGTAACTGGGTTGTGGAGGTCAGATAGGCAGTCGCTCCATGTAAAATACTGGTATTCAGCTGCATCCGGTTAGACTGGAAGCCGACCCCAACATAGTTGGGAAAAGGCTAGGCAGATGATGATGACTTGTGAACAGCGTTTAGAGCACGCCTACGATAACACTGACTGATGTTCGATACGGTACGGAAGCGTATCGAATGGTTGTGAATAGCAATACTTTAAACATATTGACCAA
This sequence comes from Eremobia ochroleuca, assembly GCA_949629135.1. NCBI lineage: Eukaryota > Metazoa > Arthropoda > Insecta > Lepidoptera > Noctuidae > Eremobia > Eremobia ochroleuca. The sequence continues at coordinate 3,784,834 of OX451413.1, read as the reverse complement.
ATGTATTTTTCAAGAATTAATGTGATCATTTTTATATTTCAGGCCTGTAGCCCTAGAACAACAATACATTGGTGTGACTGAAAAGAAAGCGCTGAAAAGATTCCAAGTTATGAACGATATCGTCTACGAGAAGACCATGGAGCATGCTGGACGGAATCAGGTAAGATATTATTTAACATAAGTTAATGATTGGAGTTTAACAGACTGACGCTACCTCCGAATGTTCAGAATATTTTGAAAAAGAATGAAACATTGCTGTTGTAAATCTAATTAGACATTACCTTAGCAACGGCAACGCCATCCTTATTTTATTCGTCCGATATGGCGATATTTTTAATCGACATCGATAACATATTAACCAGCGAAATGACTACTGGTTATTAATATTTCATGCAACGCACTGGGTCCAAGCATATTTAATTAAATTAATATTTCATGCAACGCACTGGGTCCAAGCATATTTAATGAAAAATGCCTTATGAATTTCTGAACTGGCAGACCTCTTAATTCTTTCAGGGCACTTTCACATAAGTTACAATATACGTGTTATATTTAGGCTAAACAATACTGAAAACATGGTTGAAAAAATTATCTGCGCGCTGGTTAACTACTCTAACCACCTAATTGTGAGTGTAATATTACATTAGAAACGCGAAATCACATACAATGCGTTTCAAATAAGAATAGGATCGACTTAGCGCCATCTTGTGACGTCATAGCTGTCAAATCGAATAAATTGGGTAGGGTGAGCAAAACAAGATATTTTTAAACAACATTTATTTACGAATCATGAACGAAGATTTTTTAACCACAATTTAGGTATTCAATTCCGATCATGTCTGCATCACTGTTTGAGTGGTCATCGTCGTTGTCATCACTATTGTCATCACTGCTGCTTTCCCCTATAAAATAAAACATGGATTAATGTAGGTATTTAATATTTTATTTCACCAACTGCTATTTAAAATAAAAATAGACATTCTGTTACCTGTATTTATAATAAATCTAAAGTTATCATCGTCTTCAAATATCTCTCGTTGCCAGTATTCATTTTCTATTCTTTTGACGTGGCAACGTTTTGTTCCAATCGTCGCTCGTAATTGAAGCAATTGCTTCTATGTCAGACTCCGAGTTGCCTAACGTAGTTATGACTAACTTTTTGATGTTTTTTTACTTTGATGTAACTAAGACTCGGTTAAACAAAAAAAAAAAAAAAAAACGTTATTGATACGCAAGTAAGTTTTCTTTGCAAACCGTACTTTTCAATCAACATTTGACAGATAGAGGTCATTCACATTCCTATTCTTATTTGAATCGAATTGTAAATTATTTATCAAATACATGCAGAAGGTGTCTAAATACATATAATAAAACAATCATAGTCATAAAAATAATAGACTTGCGCCTTATTTTTGAAAGTTTTTTCCGAGCACATTTTAAAAACACTGTCAACGAATGTTTATCAAACCAACAATACACACAGAAACGATTATCGGCGCCACTTACTGCTTAAACTAAATCACGCGTAAGGTGTATTTCTTTGTTATTTCAAGAAATAATCGCTAGATGGCATGAATTTGAAGAAAAAAAAAAAAACCGAAATATGTAACATGTATGAATAACTGACCCTGAAAGAGTTGAACTACTGTTTAGACTTAATAGAGGATAAATTGAATATGGTTATATTTTACAAAAAAAAAAAAAAATCTTCGAGAGACGAGCTCGAGTATTTTGCTTCTAGTTAGCAAAACTAATAACATATGTATTCTTATTGTTCTTAGATCTTGGTGTTCGTTCACTCACGCAAGGAGACCGGCAAAACTGCGAGGGCCATCCGTGATATGTGTTTAGAAAAAGATACTCTCGGACAGTTTCTAAGGTAAGATATCAAGTTTTGTATAAAATAATATTCTTTTTCCATTTCAAAATATTAGTCAGTCAGCAAGGTGATGGAGGGGCTGAGTACACCCTACGTACAGACGCCAGCACATCAAGCTACCCGAAATTGTCAAATTTTCCCAATCAACTTTGAACCTTATACTTTAGTAATAAAGTTGAAAATCTATTACAGAAATTTGACAGATTGTAGTAGCTTCATGTGCTGGCGTCTGTACATTTAAGTATCCCTGCTCATGGAAAGTTTTGATTTAAGTACCTGTATAAAATAGTATATACTTTAAAATTAACCTATTGTAAAAAAAAAACTACACATACCAAACCGCGTGAATATGAGAATTTAAATACAACGTGTAACGTTAAATGCGCAAAACTTCAGACACCCCAACTGATTTTTAATTCAATTGACCTATTTCATAGAGAAAATAAGTCATTAAAAAATTGTAAAGGTTTTATGTGCTATTTTAGTTTTACTGGCCATTCTGATCGTTTCTTGCGTCTGCGAAGACGCTTTATCGAGGGAGGAGTCGTCACCGGGCCGCTGCGCCGCGCTGACATTGGCTTGCTTTACTTATCAATAAATAGACACGGCAACGTTTTTAATGAAGATTTTTTTGAATAATGTGACCTATATTAAAAAATGGTTCAATTAATTCTGATCAGACTTCAGGTTTTGCGCATTTAACGTTACACGTTGTATAATAAACGCACCCATAATTCTTAGCGTAGTCCGTAACGCACTACACTAAGAATAAGTTTTTAAGTAAACCAATATCCTTTGTAACAGAGAGGGCTCAGCCAGTATGGAGGTACTCCGGACGGAAGCGGACCAGGTCAAGAACCCGGAACTTCGCGAATTGTTGCCGTACGGGTTCGCCATACATCACGCCGGCATGAGCAGGGTGGACAGGACTCTCGTTGAAGACCTGTTCGCTGATAGACATATACAGGTGAGAAGACTTACTCTGAACTTAATGCCAACTGTCGGAATGCGACTGTAATGGTACTAAAGATGATCATAATACTGCCGCAGTAAGCGAAAAAGACGCATATTGGCCAAAAATGTAAAGAAAAATAAACCTTACTAAACAAAAAAGGCGCATCCATTAAGGCTCATTTTTCTCCATTCCCTTTCGGCAGATGCGCCCCTTTTACTCAGGGCGGCAGAATATTTGTCTAAAGTATTAACTTTATGTGGCCAAAATGTGACTACAATGTGTTTATTTATTTATTTATTTTTATAGGGAAAACAAACAGTAGTATACTAAAAATATACAAAGTTTCATAAACATATGACTTAACAAATATACTACCCACTACACTTTCCACAGATTACTACTTACACTAAGATAAACTGATTAGAAAACGTTAATTGTAGCCAGCGTATGTAAAAACATTACTACTGTTCAGTATTAATGATACATAATTTCAAAGCTAGTATTTTAATTGCCAACACATTTTTATTTTCTAGGGAAAAAGACTAGTCCTTATATGAGGACTAGTCTAGGAAAAAAAAATCAAAATTGATATTCTGACTCAATTTCTGTTTTGCTGTTTTATTTTATACCCCCACAAAATAGTAATGTTTTGACAACTAAAATACTAGTTTTGAAATGATATAAAATGATCAATGGAATTATTATAAAAATATATTATTAAAATCTCGATTATGATTGTAAATGTTTGTTTGGTCAATCCCTAGCATTAGTGGGATGACACTGACAGCTCACTCCACGCAAGTTTTCAGGGTGTGATTTTTACAGAATCGACATGCGTAATGCGTCTTTAATAATAATAATAATAATAATATAATATTCCACAACTTTCACACAACGCCATCTAGTCCCAAACTAAGCAGAGCTTGTGCTATGAATACTAGACAACTAATAAACATACATATATATTTCTAAATACATACATATTATAGATAAATTCCACGGTATCTCTCAGCTGATTCTAAAATTACTCTATGCACTTGACGATATATAGACGATCACATGCTTTACATTCCTTATAGGGTGTACCATCACATAAAAAATTATGTCTGTTGAGCAGCATGTAGACGTTTGTCGGCCAAAATTGCGGATTTTCAGCTTAATTTAAACCACACACTAACAAATTTTCTTTTCTATTCGCAGGTTCTAGTCTCCACCGCAACCCTAGCCTGGGGTGTGAATCTCCCCGCGCACACGGTAATAGTTAAAGGCACGCAAGTGTACTCGCCGGAGAAGGGACGCTGGAGCGAGCTCGGCGCGCTCGACGTGCTGCAGATGTTGGGCAGAGCTGGCCGGCCGCAGTACGACACCAAGGGCGAGGGTAAGAAACCAAGAAAAATACTGAGAATTTTTTAGGGCCTATGAAGGCCACTGTGGCCCATGGTGGACCAAAGTGACCCATGCTGGACTATAGTGGGCCATAGTGGCCCATGCTCGACCATAGTGGCCCATGCTGGACTATAATGGCCCATGCTGGACCATAGTGGCCCATGCAGGACCATAGTGGCTGATGCTGGACCATAGTGGCCGATGCTGGACTATAGTGACAGTATTTTGGAGGAATCAACACCCAAATATTAAAAGCTCACTCTCGTACCTACTTAAAAATACGTTTAAATTCAAGTCACAGTCTCATCTCGGCGACAATCAGTGTCAAAAACTTGTCAGAAATGTAGGGAAATTGAATATGTTTTTGAGACTGAGATTAGAATACGCAATACGAGAATTGGTCTTACTTCTAACCCCACTTATTGTCCACAGGCATTCTCATAACCAACCACTCGGAGCTACAATACTACCTCTCCCTCCTAAACCAGCAACTACCTATAGAATCGCAGCTCGTCAGCAAATTAGCAGACATGTTGAACGCAGAAATAGTACTAGGATCTGTGCAGAGCGTCAGAGATGCGGTCACTTGGCTAGGTGAGTCGTTAATACCTTTCTTTTTGCCTGTAAACTTGTCCCATAGTGGCTCATGTGGACGTGCTGCACTATATTGGCCCACCATGGCCTATACTGGCCCATGCTGAACCTAAAACAAATAAATAAATAGTGGCCCAAGTTGGACTTGCGGATTAAAAGCCAGAGGTAAAGGTTACAGGGAGCCAGTGGTGTAGCGTGCCTTGTAGGGGCCCTGTATCAAAATTAGTTGGGGGGCCCAAATGAAGGGTAAAGATTTCTCACAAAAGAAACAAAAATGCTTGCATTAAATTAAAATAAATATTTATTGATTATAAGTTATCGCTTCCTCCTAGAAATTGTCATTTAGAATTTTGTCATTTCTGAAGTGAAAACTCTATAGGCACGTATGACAGTTTTTTTTATATGTTTTTTTCCCGGGAAGCACGAGATTAAGTGACTAACATTTTACTAATTTTTGCTTACACGCGTTAGGGGCCCCTGTAGCCCGGGGGCCCCGTATCATTGATACGGCTGATACGGCGGTAGCTACGCCCCTGCAGGGAGCCAATTTGCTTAAAACATATAATGGCGCCGATTCCCTTCTTCACAAACTAAACTAAATTTAAGTTTAGTGCATCTTTTTCTTTCTATTTCATTGAGAAAAGGACAGAAGCTAAATATTAGTTTAGTCCTGTCAAATTAGTCAGCGCCTGACGTAAGTTGACGTATTTTTAGTAGCCGATTTTTTAATCACGTCTAAACTTGTCTATGGAGTATCTTAATTTGACAGGACTAAACTAATATTTATCTTCTGTCCTTTTCTCAATGAAATAGAAAAAAAAAGATGCATTGAACTTCAATTTAGTTTAGTTTGTGAACAAGGGAATCGAAGCCATTATTATGTGCAGAGATTCAACACACCACTACTATGCAAGTACTACTCTTATATCGTCGAACATTCTACACACTCTTCTGTTACCACATTCTAAGAATTAATTAAAACTTGTTTTTTTTTTCTCTCAGGCTACACATATCTGTACATTCGGATGCTGCGTCAGCCAGCTTTGTACGGCATCACTCAAGAGAAGTTCGCAGAAGATTCTCTACTAGAACTACATAGAGCTGACTTGGTGCATACAGCCGCCAGTTTGTTGGACAAGTGAGTCACTTCTTTAACAGACTTTCTTATTAAATATACTTCTATTGTGAACCCTTACAAAGCCTTTGTCCACCTCTCAAAGAGGTCTGTCTATCTTCATATTTTCAGGCGTCACATTGATTCCACAAAATTATCCATGTGTTTTGAATTTTTCTTATTTATTTATTTGGGACAAAAAACAATTATGCGTTACAATATTAATAGATAGCTAAGGTATAATAGTAAACAAACGCACAACCCACACTATTGTCCAAGGAATCATATCGATTTTAAAAGAAATAAGGAAACGGACGTATACAGAAGGGAACAGTAAGAAAATAAAAATAAGCCTGAAAAGTCACACAAACCAACTAAAGACCGCACTCCCCGTCCAGATTTGGTCTGTAATCACCAATCAGATCACACCATAACATCAGCAAGAAGCAGTCATCGTTAAGGATGACCAGAAAGTAAATTCTTAGCGGTATTCGTATCATTAATTTTCCGCGGTGGAGATGTGCTAACGCCCTAACCAACAATTTCTATTCCAGAGCCGGTCTAATAAGATACGAGCGTAAATCCGGCCACTTCCAGCCGACGGAGCTCGGCCGAATAGCGTCACATTTCTACTGCTCCTACGAGACCATGCAGTGCTACTCACAGCTGCTCAAGCCGACGCTTGGCGAGATCGAACTGTTCCGAGTGTTCTCACTGTCGGCGGAGTTCAAGCATATTGCTGTTAGAGAGGAGGAGAAACTCGAGCTGTGCAAGCTTATGGAGAGGGTGAGTAACATTTTTAAGCTATTGCATAGCTTTTATCTCGGGCTTTGAGCGCGGCGACCGAATCAAGAAATTTCGTAACGAAAAAAAACCTAACACCCCCCACTCCGACCGGCACAGCGGTGCGGCGTTGAAAGCCGTGCATCGTCTAACGTCGTTTCAGTTCGGCTGACTTCGGCACGGTGTTTGTGTGCGTGCGACTAGACGTATGCGTGTAGACTGTACGAAGCTCGCACGGATCGAGACGAGCTGCAATTTGTTTTCTTATCGCTCACCACGCTCAAAAATATTGCATAAATATTATAAGTGCATAAGCTATGCAATAGCTTTACCGCGGCAGTCCCCGAGTGCCACACGTATTTTTTTAAAAGATGGACCATGATTGACCATGTTGGTCCATAGTGGCTCATGCTGGCCCATAGTGGCCTATAATGGACTACAGTGGCCCATGCTGGACCATAGCTTAAATTTTAAATGGCCCCAAAAACATTTTCTTTCCTTTTAAACTATTGCTAATATCGATTTAAATAACCTTGACCCATCTTCCACAGGTACCAATCCCAATAAAAGAGAGCATAGATGAACCATCAGCTAAGATCAACGTGTTACTACAAGCTTACATATCACAGTTGAAGCTGGAAGGGTTCGCGTTGATGGCAGATATGGTGTATGTGACGCAGTCGGCTTGCAGGCTGTTGAGGGCTATATTTGAGATTGTCTTGCATCGAGGTAAGAAAAAATCGTCTTTTACTTACCACCGACATACTGGCCCGTGTTGGTTCATAATGGCCCATGTTGGCCCGGGGCCAAAGTGGCTCATAGTCAAAAAAATCAAATGTAATTTATTCAAATTCTGAGCTGAGAATCGGCACTTTTCCATCGGCATCTTCACCGCTTCCAGCTTCTTCCAGCTTTAGCTAGAAGAAGTGGCGCAACAAACCGCCCAGCAGCACAGCTGTCTGTACAGTTAGAAAAACTTGACTCTCATAAAAGAGCTCATATTGACTCAATGTGGCATGCAGTTTTTACTGCGTGTCGGTTCTGTAAAAATCTCACCGTGAAAAGTTGCGTGCAGTGAGCTGTCAGTGTCATCCCACTGATACTAGGGATTGACCAAGAATACAATCATAATCGAGATTTTAATAATATATTTTACGCTAATTCTATTGATCATTTTATATCATTTCAAAGCTAGTATTATAATTGTCAAAACATTACTGTTTTGTGGGGTTTCAATCTAGGAAAAAAGAAAAAAAGAGAAAAAAAAATCATATTTTAATTTTCTGTTTTGCTATTTTATTTTAATCCCCCCACAAAACAGTAATGTTTTGACAATTATAATACTAGCTTTGAAATTATATAAAATGATCAATAGAATTAGCGTAAAATATATTATTAAAATCTCGATTATGATTGTAAATGTCTGCTTGGTCAATCCCTAGTATCAGGTGGGATGACACTGACAGCTCACTTCACCTAAGTTTTCACAGTGGGTTGGTAACGGAATCGCACTGCTGAGCTATGGAAAGAGTTGGCCGCAGGTACAAGTGACGGACGGAGCTCTACAAATACCTGTGCCATAAATAGCCCGGTATTATACATAAAATACCTTTAAGTAGAGAATTCAACAAAAATATTCACATGGAATATTATTTTGTTCCCAGGTTGGGCCCAGTTGGTGGACAAAACGCTAGCTTTATGCAAAATGGTAGACAGAAGAATGTGGCAATCGATGTCACCACTCCGACAGTTCAGAAAAATGCCTGAAGAAGTAAGCGTTATTATACTTTTATTAGACCAGCACCCTAATTGCGTAACACGCTATTTACCCTCAATTTGAATAATTTTGAAGCATATTGCTAGTCTATTGCTCCATATGTTCGACAAAAGTGTCTGCTCAACATGTAAATAACGCAATGTATGTTGTTGAACTGTCAAAATGAAACCCATTGCTACTGATAGTGTGTTACGCAACTACCCTGCTGCTTCAACAACCCGATCTTTATAGTCGTCTCGGAGTTAACAGTGATCGTAATATTACAAAATTGAACTATTGATCCTTGTGGCTAAGTATTAACAGCCGCACAGGTCGATCGATCAGGTTAAGCTGCGCTTGCCGCGGTTGGTCCGTGGATGGGTGACCATCTTCACATACCAAGACCCCTGCGTGCCTCGGAAAGCACGTTAAGCCGTTGATCCCCGCTGTCATTCGCGGACCTTTGAAGCCCGAAAGTCTGACTTACCAGTCTTACCAAGGGGTATCGTATTACCCAGTAACTGGGTTCTGGAGGTCAGATAGGCAGTCGCTCCATGTAAAATACTGGTATTCAGCTGCATCCGGTTAGACTGGAACTTTCCCCAACATAGTTGGGAAAAGGCTGGGCAGATATACAGCCTGATCGATCGACCCTACATCGTTCTCACATGTATTATTTCAACTTGAATGATGTAACCAAAATTTTGTAACGATTTTTATGATTTAAAAGAGTGTCCGTGGAGTTTCTTGCCCGTTCTTCTCCACAGGTACCTACTACGCTTTGGAATGGGCAACTAGCTTCATCTTTCTTACTGACCGACCCCTTGACAATTCAAAAGTGCCTGTAATTGGTTTACTTGAAATAAATGCTTTGAGTTTGAGTTTTGACCCGTGTGGCTGTTATTACTTAGTCACAAGCCCTTCAACTTTTACAAACATGTAAACAAAAAATTTTACTTCTTTACTTATTTCACTAACCTATTAGTTAAGATTTATTTTGCTTTCTCATTAATTCAACGAACTTAAACATTGATTTATTGTTATAGCAGCTTTTTCTCTTTCACAGGTAATAAAAAAACTAGAAAAGAAGAACTTCCCCTGGGAGAAACTCTATGAACTCGGCCCCAACGAGATCGGCGAGTTAGTACGAGCTCCTAAACTCGGCAAAATGATACACAAATACGTTCATCAGTTCCCTAAGTTGGAGCTGGCGACGCACATCCAGCCTATTACAAGGTCTACTTTGAGGGTTGAGCTGACCATCACTCCTGATTTCCATTGGGATGAAAAGGTAAGAAAATATAGTAAGAAAGAAAAAGAAGAAAGAAAGAAAATACATTTATTTAGCACTGACTGTAAGACACACAGTACACATGAGACATAAATCAGATAAAAACAAATAAAAATCAAATAACAAAGTGAGTGAGTAGGTAATTAAAATGGGCCACTGAGTAAAAGTGATGGCCCATGATGGGCCAGTATAGGCCATTGTGTCTTTGCATAGTGGTCCATGATGGACCAATAAGGATCATGGTGGCATTATCATGAGCCAGTATTTGTTAATGCCCCCGGAAAAGCAATCACCAACACCCGTATTGCAGAGGCAACTGCATTCCTCGAAAATGTGCCGCTCGTGTGACAGGACTTAACTAATATTTAACTTCTGTCCTTTTCTTAATGAAATAGATAGAAAAAGATGCACTGAACTTAACCTCTCAAGGACCGCTATATTTTGGCCGCTATCTTTGTCTATGGTTGTAAAATATTATCTGCCGTCGAGAACATTCGTTCAGAAACGATTTTAAGACTTATCTTTACTACAAATACAGTTTTAAATCGGTCGAGTTTGGTGGCACAAATTTGTGCCAACGGGGCTCAATGGTAATACTTGTTTACTGGCACGTTTTTGTGCCGCTGGGGCTCTAGAGGTTAAATTTAGTTTACTTTGTTGACAAGGGAATCGGTCAATCATCAATCTTGTCCATTTTAGGGTTCTTTGCTTCAAAATGGAGAAACGATACCCATATTCTTTCTTGCCCGTTTATCAGTCAAGAACTCTCTTTTACAGATCCACGGCCAGTCCGAAGCCTTCTGGATCCTCGTGGAAGACGTGGATGGCGAAGTGGTGCTGCACCACGAGTACTTCCTGCTGAAGGAGAAGTACTGCAAGGACGAGCACCACGTCAAGCTGTTCGTGCCCGTGTTCGAGCCGCTGCCGCCGCAGTACTTCCTTACCGTCGTCTCCGACAGGTGAGTCCGCACACAGTCAAAATCAAAAATCATTTATTTAAATTTGGCTGAGAATCAGTACTTTAAGCCGTGAGGGGCCCGTGGCTAAATAATAACAGCCGCACAGGTCGATCGATCAGGTTAAGCTACGCTTGCCGCGGTTGGTCTGTGGATGGGTGACCATCTTTACATACCGAGACACCTCCGTGCCTCGGAAAGCACGTTAAGCCGTTGGTCCCGGCTGTCATTCGTAGATCTTTGACAGTCGTTACGGGTAGTCACAAGCCCGAAAGTCTGACAACCAGTCTTACCTAGAGGTATCGTATTACCCAGTAACTGGGTTGTGGAGGTCAGATAGGCAGTCGCTCCATGTAAAATACTGGTATTCAGCTGCATCCGGTTAGACTGGAAGCCGACCCCAACATAGTTGGGAAAAGGCTAGGCAGGTGATGATGGCTGAGAATCAGTACTTTCCGATCGTCAAAATTTAATGAGATAGTTCCTCAAATCGCCCGCCCTTCACCACTTCCTAGTGCTTTTGCTCGGAAGAAGTGACGCAACAAACTCCCCAGCAGTACAATAGCTCACGCTGGCCCATGCTCTGGTCTGTACAAAATTTATAATTTATACTGGATGCTTTTTTTTTACAGGCTCCAAATTTTTACAGGGTGTTCTTCTCATGAATATGAACAACTTTCACTATGGGACCAACTCTGAAATCACGAAAACAAAATCAGCTGTTTCATACAAAAGTTCAATACCTACTTGACCAAAATGTATGAAACAGCTGATTTGTTTTTCATGATCTCAGAATTGGTTGCATAGTAAAAGTTGTTCATATTCATGAGTAGAACACTCTGTAAAAATTTGGAGCTAATAAAAAAAAATCATTCTATATTTGAATCATCCGTGTTATTGGTTGGTTGTGAGCTGTTATTCAGTTCATGGTAAATTGCGAAGTATAAAAAATCTTGAACTCGTACATACAGTATGAGAAGAACCCATGTCTTGGTTTTTATATTTTAAGTCAGTAAGGTTCACGTAAACTGGCACAATTAACAAGGTCGCGTTGTCGACAATAATTTAACGATGTATAAGGAGGTTTCTCGAGGGTAGGTAGAAAATAACTATGCACGGCACGGTTGGCGCAGCGGTTAAACTAACTTTTACGCCGCGACGCGTACGCAACACAATGCTACAGATGCTATGTTTATTTCTTATCAATTTCGTCACCGTGGAAAGACTGAACTGGAGAACCGACTGTTGTTTTAAAAAATAAAAACGTTAAAGGAACGTTACGACTGACAATAGGTAATTAATATAAATAATTAACCCTTTGAACGCCAAGCGCAGCGCATCGGAAGTATGCTCTCTACGCTAAGCCATTTATTTACTATTAAATAGGTCCCTACAAAATGCTAGTGATAAAATGTTAAAATTACCTAATCCTTTTACCCATTTTCTTTAATATCAGATAATAAAATTAGTACATCTATTTGTCGCCTAAACTCGTCGTTGGCGTTTTAGCGCCCGATTACGTTTGTCGCTTGTAAGCGTCATTGGCGTTCAAAGGGTTAAACAATAAATTTAAATAATAAATAATTAAACATAACCCTCTCTTCCAGATGGATAGCAGCAGAGACCCAACTACCAGTGTCATTCCGCCACCTCATTCTACCAGAGAAGAACCTGCCCCCCACGGAACTGCTGGACTTACAACCGCTCCCTATATCGGCACTTCGGAACCCGAAGTACGAGGAGCTGTATAATGAGACCTTCCCGCAGTTTAATCCAGTGCAAACTCAGGTATGTTTTTTTTTTATGGTATGGGGAATGTTGTTGAGATTGCATTCCAGACCACATCTAACAATGGCTGAACAGCCGATTGTAGATAAAATGGAAAAAAAAATGGCGAATGATTTAACAAGAAAAATCAATTGGAAACAACCTGAAACTATTTTACGTTTAACAAAAAAAATGAGACAAAGTTGTTAATGTTTAAGAACTCAGAAACATGTGAAAAATAGGTAGTCTTTGATTTTTTTTGCAGCAGCAACAATTATAAAGGGATTATTATAATAATAATAAATTCATTTATTTCAGGTTAATAACACCCATTAATAGAAGACACGTAAAAAAAAAAAAAAAAATTAATACAAATCAAGTTAAATAAAAACAGAATAAATCATATAAATCAAATTAAAATGGAATCAAATTAGAATAAATAATCAAAAAAATAAAATTAATACCTTCTATCCGACACTGCTATTATGAGAGGGCAGGATTATTTCCAGCTAATTTTGAGCTTTTTAAAATAACAATTATATTTTTCTCCTCGCTCCCGATGATTCCTTTAATCATGTTACTCTTCTGCACATAGTTTCGGATTCCTTCTCAAAAACTCATTCTGTATATTATTTAAAACCCTACTTTCTTTCTAGGTCTTCAACGCAGTCTACAACTCAGACGACAACGTATTCGTCGGCGCGCCCTCGGGTTCGGGCAAGTCCGTGATAGCCGAACTGGCACTCCTACGCATGCTGAGTACCAACCAAGGAGGCCGCGCTGTGTACTTGCTGCCTAAGGACGCGCTAGCTGATATAGTGTTTGCTGATTGCTACCATAAATTTGGGACTCGGTTCAATTTGAAGGTGAGTTCATTTTCGTGTAAGCCGTAACGAGTAGGACGTGCTTGGCGGAGAGTGCAGTAGGGTGTGCTCGTGAGACCGCTAGGATCCTCCGTCGGTGCAGATCTTGGTGTTAGTAGCAAATACTCCAGCGAGGACCTGGAGGACTGACGTGGAGAAGGGTTTCGCGTGAACAGTAGTCGATCCGAAGCTCAAGGAGAAAATGTGTGGGCCAGAATGGGCCATCATTGTCCAGTATGGGCCACCGTAGTTGACTATGGGCAATCATGAACCTCTATTAGGCAACATTGTCCATGGACCACCATGGTTTTATGTTAAAGTAGAATAGATAAATAAATGGTTCTGCATGGGTCAGCATGCATGGCCTTCGTGGTTCACTGCGGGCCAGCACTGTCTTCTATGGCCAAAATAGTTGACTGTGGGTGATCATGGTCTTCCGTGGGCCATGGTCCATCATGGTCCAATTCCATTTAATCAATATATATTATAGAAGAAAGTGTACAATTTACGAGCCGCTAAAACTCAGAAATGAGTCCCGGTACGATCAAGGGAGTTATGTGGTGTGGTAACCCTCTATCACCTGTCCATGAAGAAGGTTTCCGTTTTTATCTGAAGGGTATGCTTTTGAAGATATAAGGGCTGGAATTTTGCCCTCTAGAAATTTTTAGAACAGTCCCGAACATTCGAGAGCATTCCAAAACATTCTGGAATGTTGTGGAATGTTCCTGAGCGAAGCCGGGTGTCCCAGCTAGTTTAATATAATTTGTCGTGCCTAAGCTACGTGCAGAACTTGGAGAACTATGACTATTATGAAAAAATTCTATGGAACATGTTTGCATATTAAATAAATTATTTGATTTATTAGCGGAAGTCCTATTCCAATAAAACTTCAATTCAAACAAATACTAATCCTCGTTCTATTTACAGGTAGTACAATTAACCGGTGAGACTGCAACCGACCACAAGTTGTTGAACAAGGGACAGATTATCATCACCACTGCTGATAAATGGGATATACTGTCGAGAAGGTGAGTTGATAACATAACACCCCGTTTGCATACCCAGAAGGGGTAGGCAGACGCGATTAAAAGATTCGCTAAGTTCATTATGATGTTTTGTTTCATATACTGCATGATTTTTTTTACCATCTCCAAATTTTTACAGCGTGTTCTACCCATGAATATGAACAACTTTCACTATGGAACCAACTCTGAGATCACGAAAAAAAAATAAGGTCGAGTAGGTATTGAACTTTTGTATTAAACAGCTGATTTTTTTTTCGTGGAATCAGATTTGGTCCCATAGTGAAAGTTGTTCATATTCATGGGTAGTACACCCTGTAAAAATTTGGAAACTAACAAAAAAATCATACAGTTAACTTAGTCAAAGTACATGTCCATTGGGCATACACGGAATGTTGATCTTTTTAAAAAATGATACCTGATGCCGTGGAAAAATAAAGGATCGAAGCCACCCCAAACATAAGTTAACATATTGACTCATCACCACCTGCCTGCCTTTTCCCAACTATGTTGGGGTCGGCTTCCAGTCTAACCGGATGCAGCTGAATACCAGTATTTTACATGGAGCGACTGCCTATCTGACCTCCACAACCCACTTACTGGGTAATACGATACCCCTTGGTAAGACTGGTTCTCAGACTTTCGGGCTTCTGACTACCAGTAGCGACTGCCAAAGATCCACGAGTGATAGCCAGGAATAACGGCTTAACGTGTTTTCCGAGGCGCGGATGGGTTTTGGTATGTGAAGATGGTCACCCATCCACGGACCAATCGCGGCAAGCGTAGCATAACCTGATCGATCCACCTGAGATGATGAATATCCAAATAATTTGTATCTTTGTTTCTTAGATGGAAAGTCCGTAAAAGCGTACAAAGCGTATCGCTGTTCATCGTGGACGCGCTACAACTGCTGGGTGGTGAAGAAGGACCCGTGCTTGAAGTAGTCTGCTCCAGAATGAGATATATTTCTTCACAGATTGGTGAGTCTATTAATAATTGTTTACCTATAAAATCAAAATCAAAAGTCATTTATTCAAACTAGGCTGAGAATCAGAGACAATCCCCCGGCACGCCCGCCCTTCACCACTTCCTAGTGCTTTCGCTGGGCAGAAGTAGTGGCGCAACAAACTCCCCAGCAGCACATATAACTTCTGTATCACACTAATATTATAAAGGCGAAAGTTTTTGAGTGTGTGTGGGTTTGTATGTTTATTACTTCTTCAAGCTCAAACGGCTAGACCAATTTTGATGAAATTTGGCACACAGATAGTTTATAACCAGGATTAACACATAGAAGACTTTTAATCCCGATATTCCTACGGGATCGAGACTAATGCGGGTGAAACCGCGGTCGTAATATCGGTCGTGCGGTCGGAATAAAGGCGCAGAAGACGCCACGACGTATATGAACGACGTTTATTCTATGGAAAAACTGTCAGGACTGTTTTTCTATGGAAAAATGTCAAAAATTCAAAGTTTATTCTCAGAATGAATTTTGAATTTTTGGCATTTTATACAACATGTTCCAGAATTAACGCACAACCTCTTAAGGGGTCATTGTACTCATCATTATGAACAACTTTTACTATGGGATCAAACCTGAAATCGCGAAAAAAAAATCAGCTGTTCCCATAACTCTGTACATTTATGTTCGCATAACTCGTCAAAATGTAGGGAACAGCTGAATTTTTTTTCGTGATTTCAGTTTTGGTCCCATAGTAAAAGTTGTTCATAATGATGAGTACAATGACCCCTTATGAGGATGTGCGTTATTTAAGTTACAGCTTGTATGTGTATAAAAGTTTGGTCTTATTCGCCCTAAACGACTATATACTCATTTTTAATAATATGAAGTTTCGGAAGATGATAACAAATATATTTTTTACTTTATAGTCTACCGATAATTCTTTCTTGATTTAAAATGTTTTATTATTTTTGAGCGAACTAACTTCATTTGTTTCTGTTTCCCAGGTCGACAAATCCGTATCGTAGCGCTATCGCTCCCTCTAGCGGACGCGCGCGACGTGTCGCAGTGGCTCGGCTGCAACGCTAACTGCTCCTTCAACTTCCACCCCAGCGTCAGACCGCTGCCGCTACAGCTGCACATTCAGGTATTGTCAAGTGATACTCCATAGTGGATTACAATGGCTTAGGGTGCGTTTCCCCTGAAGCGGAGATGGGCGGAGCGGAGCGGAGATGGGCGTAGCGGAGCGGAGACGAGTAGGATTCGTCCAATCACAGACGAGACGAGTGACGCGATGAGGATTTCAACCATTGTGATTAGTCGATTCCTGCACGTCTCTGCTCCGCTTCGTCCAGCTCCGCTTCTGTGGAAACGCACCCTTATGGTGGTCCATGTTTGGTCATAGTGGTGGACCGACATGGGCCAGCCTTGGCATAAGCTGACCCATGTTGACGCACCCGGTTCCCGTTTCCACTACAAATCACTAAACACATTTAGTTTTGACGACACGGTTGGCGCATAGTATAAAGAGGGGAAGTAAGTTATCTTCATACAAACGCACCGCGCGCGGCTTGTATGTGTGCGCCAAAGTATCTATGCGTCGCCGCACGCACACTTAAACAAAATCTCGACCCGTTTCTCACAGCGCCAGTCGGGGCTAACACCGCACGAGGTTCGCGCGTCACGGCTTTTCGGCACCGCTAAATGAATAAAAAATGTGTGATAATCGCAGGAAAACATATTGCTGTGTGTTTGGGTGTGTTTATTAAAAATAGAAATAAATATGGTCCTTTATGTGTGCAAAAACTGCATTGTGCCTATTAAAAAAAAAAAAAAAAAAAATATTTTTAATTTTTTATGATGATATATTATATGATAAACGAGCTCTTAGTGTATAAATATTTGTTAGCGGTTTGGGCGACAACCGAATCTGACGAAGAGCGGTCAGTCGCGTCCCCACCGCCCCGCCGCGCGCCGGTTTATTTTATCCCTTTTTTTAATAAATAATACTGCTCTGAATCTTGAATACATTTCTGTATTTGTTTTAAATTTCTGTGTTGGTTTGCACTGACCCTTCCTTGACTCCCTGACT
The DNA here is from genome assembly GCA_949629135.1 of Eremobia ochroleuca. NCBI lineage: Eukaryota > Metazoa > Arthropoda > Insecta > Lepidoptera > Noctuidae > Eremobia > Eremobia ochroleuca. The sequence goes on along the minus strand of OX451413.1, from coordinate 3,767,412 downwards.
CATCCCCTCTTTATACTATGGTTGGCGCAGTGGTTAACCCATTTAATGCCGAGGTAAAATATCAAATCATAATCGGTAGCCACCCTACATATGGTCAACTACGTGAGATGCCAAAGAGTATAAAAATGACCGTCCCGGGAGGCCGAATAGCATAGATCGCCTTATAATCAACAGATAACATCTACGTACTAACACGTAGTTGGGTTCTTCTATTAACACCATCTACGTAATATTACGTAGTCGGCATTCAATAGTTTAAGCGATTGACTGCTGCGCAGCGTGTCTTCTTACTTTTTTTTTGTCTTCTACAGGGCTTCAACATCTCCCACGCGGCCTCGCGTCTAGCAGCTATGACGAAGCCGATCTACAACTCCGTCATCCGTTACGCCGGCAACAAGCCGTGCGCCGTCTTCGTACCCTCGCGTCGTCACTCGCGCCTGCTGGCTGCAGATCTACTGGCCCTGGCAGCTGCGCACTCCTCGCCGACGAGGTTTCTGAGGGCCAGACCTGACATGCTGGCGCCGTTCCTCAAGAGAGTGCATGATAAGGTTGGGGCTCTATTTCTTAGGATGAACTTCACTAATTAATCCTCAACTTGACGGTTCTCCATGTCTGATGAAACTTTGATTATTAAAAAAGAAACTTATTTTCAGATTATAGACATTTAACTAAAAATTTTCGGAATAATATTCCATTAAGGGAATAAAAATTGCTTCATCAATCTTAATTTTATACTTGGAAAATGGGAATGATGATAATATATTCCTACTCCGCTGCCGACCGTCACGCGACATGCAACACACAGACGAAAAAGTTTGAGACGATGTAATAAAAGTTTCACTTTAAGAATCAAAAGTAATTTTCATCATTTTTATTTTTTTTTGACTTTAATATTTGTATGTCAACAATGACAAAGCATAGTGCAACACTTATCTATTTAAGACCTTGACATGTATGATTAATGTATATATGTTCTTCACCTATGTTTTACAAATAAATAATTCTGATTCTGATTCTGATCATTCAAATTAAGTTGAGTATCAGTACTTTTCGAACGTCAAAATTACATAAGACAGTCCCTCTTCTCGCCCGCCCTTCACCAATTCCTAGTGCTTTCGTTGGGGAGAAGAAGTGGCGCAACAAACTGTCCAGTAGCACAGTAAGGAAGTTTTATTTGTTTAAACACGGTGTACATGATACATTTCATGCAGGATAATAATCTTCTAAAGAAAAGTTCTAATATGTTCAGCCGCAAATCGTGGCGTACAAATTGGTAGGGAGAGATGGTGCATAAACCGTGATCATATTCATAAAAATTATATTTCATCATTATTCATTAAGAGCATTCACTAGCCTTACGCGCTATTTCGCTCAAAAACGATGATTTTCAAACCCGTTTATACGCATTAAAGACTTATGATACAAACATGTGATTTATTAATAACATTAGGAAATGTTCTTGTCTAAATAGTTAGATAGGATTTTATTTAAATTAAATGCACGCTTGTAAACTATATTCAGATATGTAAACAGAGATTTGCCGATTTTACATACAGAGTACATTTCGAAGCTCGAGAACGTCTAAAATTCTAACATAATCAATAAACAAAAAATATAGGCCTATAGCTAAGATCCCCAACAAAATAGTTATAGAAAAAGATTCATTGATTTATTTTATTAACTTAGTAAATTAAAATCAAAACGATGTGAAATTATTAAGAAATTATGGGTACATAAAATGACCATTTGCACTCATTTAACTTCCTTTTATCAATAAAATAATAACTTATTCTAATAGAAGAACATTTCCTTTAAAACTTACTATTTAAAATTTGAATTTAAATGGCTTTATCATTTTTTAATAAATATTTTAAAAATAGTATAAATCTCGGCGCGCGAGCGTCGACAATTCAGTCGCCTGCGAGGCCTTCTAGAGAGTGGTCACGTCGCTCTGCGCTCGCTCGACCTTGAGTGTGTATACGACGATAAATCGCGATTATAGTACGACCGTTCCAATTTTGATATTTTGGTAAGTATTTTTTTTTTTTTCAATTATTTTGTTGAGTGACAAAAGATAAGAATAACAGGAAATTATGTTTTAGCCACAATGGGAAATAAAACCAAGCTATTTTTAGGAAAAAAAAGTAAACGAAAAATGCCAGAAAATTGTGCTAAGGCTCGTGCTCCTAAAAGGTATTTACGCTATACTAATAATCGATAATTTAAGTTTTTTTTATTCTATTTAACTTTGCTACGGCTTTTGCATGTTTACGAACAGTGTATAGGCATGAATATTGAATATGACATTTAAAAATAAGTTAATTATATTAAAAATTTCTAAAACACTGCCTGTTCATTTTATATACTCACTTATAAATCTGTATGCTTGCTTTCAAATAACAAGGTTTGTGTGCTTCCAGGCAATGTACAGAGAACTCAAATGATGAGTTGTGGACGGAAAGCTTTGAGGCTGAAATTCCGCAAGAAGCGAGCAAAGTTTTTGAAGGTCGGAGAGTTATCGATTTCCAATATTTTTTAGATCAAATCAAAGCACTGTCTAATCACAATAAAGCAATGGGATGTACCATTGACAATTTACAGCCGTTAAAGGAACATAAAATCGGTTTGGAGTCAACATTTTTGATGAAATGTAATATGTGTAACCTGGAGTTAAAACTATCAACATCGAATATTTCTACATCTAACATGGATGTAAATCGAGGCTCGGTCACTGGAGCTATAATGACAGGAATAGGAAATTCAAACCTAAATGAAATTTTGGCATCTATTGATCTGCCAATAACTCTCACAAAACTTGTACACAAAATGTCATGATGAAGTAGCAAAATGGTGGAAATCAGCAGCAGAAGACAGTATGCAAGAGGCTGCTAAGGAAGAAGCTGCTGAAGCTATTAAGTGTGGCGACGTGAAAGATGGTACTCCCATCCTCACTGTCATAGCTGACTGCTGTTGGTCCAAAAGATCATATAAAACAAATTATTCTGCTTCGTCGGGCGTTGCTGCTATTATTGGTTACAAGACCGGTAAAGTGTTATACATGGATGTAAAAAATAAATACTGTGTAATATGTGCTCGGGCAGCAGTCAAAAGTGAGCCACCTGCTAACCATGAATGTTTTAAAAATCATATCGGATCTTCGTCAAGTATGGAACAATCCGTTATTGTCGAGGGTTTTAAGACTTCTGTTGCTAGGCAAAACGTCATATACGGCACACTGATAGCAGACGGTGACGCAAGTACATTTAAAAAAATCCTAGAAAGCAGACCTTACTCAAATTTTCAAGTACAAAAGATTGAATGTACTAATCATCTACTGCGGAATTACTGTGGAAAAATACTAATTGTTAGCAAAGACACATCCATCCCTTTAAATGAAAGAAGATTGCTAACAGCAGACCGCCAAAAAAGACTTCGCACAGCCGTAAAATATGCAATACGATTTCGAAAAGCACAGAATGTGACTCTTTCTGAACAAATTATAAATTTAAAAAAAGATATTTTGAACAGTCCAATGCATATTTTTGGCAACCACAATGCTTGTGAAAATTATTACTGTATAGAAACTAGAAAAGCTGAAGAGAATGTGGTTCCAAAAGCTAGGACTTTATTAAAAAAAATATTAGGACATACGGCCCAGTTAGCTTTTCATTCGAAAAGTTTACTCTACAATGTTACTAACAACAGAGCTGAGCAATTTAACAGCATTGTGGCTAAATTAGTCGGTGGAAAGCGCGTGAATTATTCATTAAAAAACTCTTATGCAGCTCGATGTCATGCCGCAGTTGTGTCTTTTAATTCCGCAAGACCACAGTACACACTTTACAAATCAAAATTCCTCAGGAGTCCAGGTAGATTTTTTTTATGTGGCACGTTATATCATACAATCAAAATCGATCGCAATGAAAAATAAAATTTATGCATTGTATGTACGTTTACATATCGCTCATCCAATAGAACAACGACGTAATTACGAAAATGTTTTCTTGAGTTTTCTCATGAAATTATTACTAATTATTATTGATATTAAAGTAACATACATAAAAATATTAAATATTTTAGCATAATCATTGGAAATATATCATATTTTCAATTTCAATCTTTTAAAACTTTCTTCTGAAAAATAGCTAAAACGTAATTACGTCACTGTTCTATTGGACGAGCGATATAATGCATAGGTCTTTGTAAAAGTTCTGAATTATTTTAATGTTATTGGGCATACGCAATATATTACATAATGCATACAAAATGTCAATAAAAATGAAACAATCATTAGTTCGGGTCTCGGTATAGGACATAAAAAATTGTATAAAATGACGCTCTTAGTATAAATATTGTATTTTAATGATCAACGCTTTTTGGCAGGAATTTCATTGAAACGCATTGAAACAGCTCGTTTAAAAAGAAGAGCAAAAGAAAAATCTTGCCGTCGTCCTAAGAGGAGACTAAATTTTGAACGAGAAAAAAAGGATTACGGTGAAGAATGTCAACGACCAGACATGCCTGAGGATGATTATGAAGTTGCAAAAAATATGTTCCTGCTAAATCTTCAAGAGCAGGTACAAGTTTCTTATTTGACTAAACACAGTGGACACATTTGCATTTTCAAGACAAAATAATAATCAAATACTTTGTGTTTAAGGTCAACAATAGAGAAGAAGTGGAAAGAGACACAGTACTGCAGGCAGAAAGCGCACTTTGGCTTGAATTGCGAAGATGTCTCGTAACAGCATCAACTTTTGGAAAAGTGTGCAAAAGAAGACTTAACATAAGCTCAGCACCTTTAGTCAAAAGCCATTTGTACTCATATTCACTGCATAATGTAAAAAGTATACAACATGGCAGTACCAATGAAGCAATCGCAATCCGGCAACTGGAAGAGCAATTACATATAAGAATAAACAAATGTGGCCTCTTCGTTGACCAAGAATTATTTTTTCTGGGCGCTTCACCCGATGGCATTTTTGAAGAAGGGATAGTGGAAGTGAAATGTCCCATTTCTGCATTCGGTCTAAGTGCTGAAGATGCCATAGAACAAAAGAAAATAAAATTTTGGAACCCTGATGGGACTGTCAACCGTCTACACGAGTGGTTTTTTCAAGTTCAAGGGCAGTTACATATAGCCAGGAAGAATTTATGTCTGTTTGCAGTCTGGACGGGGAAAGAATTCCCCTTGAAAATTGAAAAAATCACTCGAGACGATGAGTTTTGGCATAACATTATGAAGACCAGGTTAATTGATTATTATAATAACTGCCTTCTACCAGAAATTATTGACCCACGAAAGTCTAGATCGATGCCACTTAGAAACACGACTTATTAATTCGGCATGATTCAATAATTTTTTTTTTTATATTTTTCAATATTTTTTTTTACATTATACATCAAACATGTAAATGATTTAGTAAATATAAAAACTGAGTTAAGCCTAAATTATTTATTAAAGGGTACCATTAGAATAAACAAATCTTTACTAACCAATTATCTAACCAAAGTAATTATCTAACCAAATCGCAATACGCGTACTGTTCACTATTGAGGAGTTTCGTTGTACAGACGCCAGCACATCAAGCTACTACAATCTGTCAGATTTCTTTAATATATTTTCAACTTTATTGCTAAAGCATAAGGTTCAAAGTTGATTGGGAAAATCTGACAGTTTCGGGTAGCTTGATGTGCTAGCGTCTGTACATCTCTGAAGATATACATCAGAACTATGACAAAGCGACTTACAATTTGCGAAGATATCGCGTAATATATGTAATACGTATAAAAAATAAACATACTCACTTTCCCAACCTTACCTGACATTTTGTCAAGTTTCTGAAATTGAATATGGTAGAAATCTCCAGCAAACATGTGACATGTTCCCCACTTTTCACAGTATATGTACTGTTGATCAGTGAGAAGTTCATAGAGTCGAACATCCTTTTTTGAAGTCGGTTATAAAATGAGGTTATGAAGTGTGTATTAATAATTATTATTAAAAAAAAATGACTCAATAAACATTACGTTTTATACCACAAGATGAAAGAAATGGATCAAAACTATAAGTTTGACTATAGTTAGAGAGACCGCGCAACTCTACGCACACTGACGCGCTTGCGTCTGTGTGCGTGATTTTTGCACTGTAATACCTAATCTTGACTTGCTGTGCGAGACGTTAACGCTCTTAAAGATTAGTTATAATGAAATAAAATTCAATAAAAATACGAATTTGTCATTAAAAATTCTTATGTCAAAAAATATTTATATTTATTTATCATGAACAATTAATATTGTGTTTGACATACATTATAAAATTAATAAGTAATATAAATTTAAAATAAATAATAATAAAAATAAACATGGAACAACAATAATTATTTAAATAAAAACACGATTGTTTAAAACAATAATAATATTTTTTTTTATAGAAAATGGAACCATTAATATTAGATTGTAGCTATTGAGTACAAGTTTTTATCTAACACAAATGCTTTGAACTTAGCTTTAAAAGAGCTGGTGTATATTAACATTTTTAAATCCGCTGGCAGTCTATTAAATATTTGTACAGCTTGATAACTTGGATTGTGCCTGACAATGTTAAGATTAGGTACAATTTTGTTTTAAAAAAATACAATACATTACATTACACAGTGTGTACAGTGCGGAGTTCCGTTTATTTTTCCGCATCATAGACCATCCTTGACCTGTACAAATAGTAAGCCGTGCCACGGCCTGCAGATGCTGAAGGAGACGCTGGCGGCGGGCGTGGCGTACCTGCACGAGGGCGTGGAGGCGGGCGACCGGCGCCTGGTGCAGCAGCTGCTGGAGTCGGGCGCCGTGCAGCTGTGCGTCGTGGCCGCCGAGCTGGCCTGGGCGCTCGCCGCGCACGTGCACACCGTCATTATCGCCGACACGCACGTGTGAGTGCTGGAAACAGCTCACCGTCCAATTATACAACGTGTAACGTTAAATGTGCAAAACCTTAGACACCCCAACAGATTTTTAATTCAATTTACCTATTTCAGAGAGAAAACAAGTCATTAAAAAAATTGTAAAGGTTTTATGTGCTGTTTTAGTTTTACTGGCCATTCTGATCGTTTCTTGCGTCTGCGACGACGTTTTATCGAGGGAGGAGTCGTCACCGGGCCGCTGCGCCGCGCTGACATTAGGCTGCTTGACCTATTAATAAATAGACACGGCAATGTTTTTAATGAAGATTTTTTGAAAAATATGACCTATATTAAAAAGTGGTTCAATTAATTCTGCTCGTTATTCTGATCAAACTATTTTCAGGTTTTGCGCATTTAACGTTACACTTTGTAGATGAAATGAGCAGTAAATAGTGTTAATCCCTAGCGATAGTCTACTGAATCTCACTTCACCTAAGTTCTCACGGTGAGATTTTTATACATACCGGATGCTTTTTTTACATGCTTCAAATTTTTACAGGATGTTCTACTCATGAATATAAACAACTTTCACCCTGGTACCAACTCTGAGATCATGAAAAAAAAATCTGCTATTTCGTACATTTTGGTGAAGTCGGTATTGAACTTTTGTATTAAACCGCTGATTTTGTTTTCGAAACAGAGTTAGTCCCATACATACAGACATTATATGTGTACATTCGTATCAATCCCATACAGACATTCTATGTGTACATTTTATATCTTTTTTTATATGTAATGTCCATTTTGTTTGTACAGAATAAACAATTGTCGTTTCTTTTGTTTCTTATTATTTAGCCACGGGCCCCTATGTATGTGCGCAGAGGAAATATACAGGCTGTCCCTGGAAGTATGGATCAAATCGAATAGGGGCGTGGGCAAGGTCATTTACAAACATTTTATCCTTGCCCACTTCTAGGGATACCCTGTATAATTTATATACGCACTTACAGAGGGGCCCGTGGCTAAATAATAAGAAATATTTGATCCGTACTTCCAGGGACATCCTGTAGACTTGATTTAAATTCAAATTATAAACAGACTTCTATTCCTATTTTTAAATATACTTTCTCTCTTCCACAGTTACAACGGCAAACTCCATGCTTACGAACAGTACCCAATCACAACGGTCCTACAAATGGTCGGCCGGGCGTGCAGACCTATGGAAGACGAACACGCTGTCGCCGTACTGATGTGTGTGGCGCATCACAAGACGTTCTTCACCAAGCTGCTGAATGACTGTTTGCCGTTAGAGGTAAGAAAATATTTTTCTAAGATTGGCCACTGTCGACCAGCGTGGACTACTTGGTGTTTTTAAGATGGACCATTAACTCTTTATTTATTTATTTAACACTCTCCCTGCCGATAATATATAAGACTTTTTAAGTTCAGGAGGGGCCCGTGGCTACATAATAGCAGCCGCACAGGTCGATCGATCAGGTTAAGCTACGGTTGCCGCGGTTGGTCTGTGGATGGGTGACCATCTTTACATACCGAGACCCCTCCGTGCCTCGGAAAGCACGTTAAGCCGTTGGTCCCGGCTGTCATTTGTAGATCTTTGACAGTCGTTACGGGTAGTCAGAAGCCCGAAAGTCTGACAACCAGTCTTATCAAGGGGTATCGTATTACCCAGTAACTGGGTTGTGGAGGTCAGATAGGCAGTCGCTCCATGTAAAATACTGGTATTCAGCTGCATCCGGTTAGACTGGAAGCCGACCCCAACATAGTTGGGAAAAGGCTAGGCAGATGATGATGAAGTTCAGGAGGGATACGCCGGCAGGTCCCAAATTTTCTGCTTGCGGATGCTAAGAGGTAAAATTTACAATTATTACAAGACGCCATGGGACCCGCCGGAGGATCAAAAAAAAAACCTTTCACGGCGCCGTGGGATCTGCCCTGACTTCCCAAATTCAAATAGTTTCTACTACTACTACTGGCATGCTGTTATGGAAAATGTGATTATACTCTGGCGTCCACATGAATCTTAGCTACAAATTAAAAAAAAAAATACAACGTGTAACGTTAAATGCGCAAAACCTCAGACACCCCAGTTGATTTTTAATTCAATTGACCTATTTCAGAAAATAAGTCATTAAAAAAAATTGTAAATGTTTTATGTGCCGTTTTAGTTTTACTGGCCATTCTGATTGTTTATTGCGTCTGCGACGACGCTTTATCGCGGGAGGAGTCGTCACCGGGCCGCTGCGCCGCGCTGACATTGGCTTGCTTGAACTATTAATAAATAGACACGGCAACATTTTTAATGAAGATTTTTTAAAAAAATGTGACCTATATTAAAAAGTGTTTCAATTAATTCTGCTCGTTATTCTGATCAAACTATTTTCAGGTTTTGCGCGTTTAACGTTATACGTTGTATTTATGTCTGTAATTTATATGGTGTACATAATAAAGAGTAGGTATTCTATTCTGTTGAGAGGAGCGCTTTCAAATTCTATTATTATTATAAAAAAAAAAAAATATTTTCTTTTTTCCTTGCAGAGCCACCTCGACCACCGACTACACGACCACATGAACGCCGAGATCGTTACTAAGACCATAGAGAACAAACAGGACGCCGTAGATTACCTCACTTGGACGTTCTTATACCGACGATTGACACAGAACCCTAATTATTATAACTTGCAAGGTGTTACACACAGGTAAGACTTCTCACTGCCTTTCCTTTCCTCCATCAGCTTATTGCAACTGGTTTCGGTATGTAACCAAGGAAAGCAAGGCCTTAACAATTAGCGTACTAAAACATTTATATAAAATATATATCGTCGTGTTAAAGGCAAAACCATTCTACACCTACGATTTTTTCAGTTTTCAATTTAATATACCATTAGATAAAGAATCAAATGCCGATTCGAATGGTATATTAAAGTGAAAAACTGAAAAAAATCGTAGATAGTCGGTTTTGCCTTTAACACGGCGATATACAAACGTGTAACGTTAAATGCGCAAAACCTCAGACACGCCAACTGATTTTTAATTCAATTGACCTATTTCAGAGAGAAAATAAGTCATTAAAAAAATTGTAAAGGTTTTATGAGCTGTTTTAGTTTTACTGGCCATTCTGATT
>OX451413.1:3679959-3757174 GCA_949629135.1 Eremobia ochroleuca | reverse complement strand
AAATATAAAAATTTTACCTTCAAATAAAATTTGTATTATGTTTCCTAAGACTCCGAAGTCCATTATGAGAGAGTACACGCTTCGTTCCATGAACAGCTGCTAGATTTTACTCAATTTCCGCCTCGTAATCGCGCCACTAGCGCCCCCCCAAAGTCATAACTGTGAACTACTTTCAAAAACCATATACAAGCCGCCATGATGAAGTGTTAAGTCATTGTTAGGCTCATAATGATGCAAAAGTAGGTAGGTATGCACCAGGAAGACCTTACCTGGACTTCGGACGTCTTAGGAAACATAATACAAATTTTATTTGAAGGTAAAATTTTTATATTATGTGTTCCGTTTGACGTCCGAAGTCCATTATGAGAGATATGTTTGTTATCTCCTGGTGGATTGTATGAATGAAAAGCAACAATGTGAATTATAAACCAATATTATTTTTTAATCACCATTTTATACTTTAGGTACCTTCATATACACAGGTTTTAAATATGAACAAAAATCTAGCCATTTAAGCACTGGCAGTATAATTATATGAGAAAACGTAAGTAACTAAGCAATCGTGCAACATCTTCATGAGTAATTTTAGCCTAATCAATTTTATCGGTTAACTTAGAATCAATTGGCGACTTGAAATAATCTTGATAACGAATGCGCCGAGGACGTTTCGTTATTAGATCTGATTTCTTTACTGTAAAATTTTCTGAAAGTTGATTCATGCCTCCAGTTTGCCTTAGATAATATGTCATTTATAGGATAATTTTCTAGCCAATTTAATGATGAGACAGCCGATCTAAAACTACCTGGAGAGGCTTGTATTCCAGCATCAGAAAGAACACGTTTTACCCAACCACCGATTATAGTTGGTGTGGCTGCTCTAACGGGATCTCTGGTAGTTATGAACAAATTGTTTAATGACCCCCGTCTTTCTTTTGATAAATCTTTTAACGTGCGGAGCCAATATAATGGATCTGTATTTCGATCTTGGGATGCCAACAAAACCCAACTGGATTGCTGGAAAGTCGCACTATCTGTCTTTGACCCGAACACTGGATGTAAAGTTATGGAATCCCCATTATCTACAAAATGATCACAGTCAATATGCAAAAGGGATAGGTCGTGTACACGACGTCCCGAACATAATAATAAAATAGTCGCCGTTCGCTTAGAAACCTCATACAAACTACTGATGCAAGGAGTTTTATCTTTTAAATAAGTAATTAATTCCCTGGCGTCCCATGTAGGCACCTTAGGTGGCAACGGCTTTGCAATTGAAATTGCTTTCAAAATGTGCTTAAGAGGGTTTATGCGTTAGAGCCATGCTGGAGTCAAAATTGATGATTTCCGACGGACAATAAAACCATAATATGTTTAATTTATAGATGAGATATTGACGTCATATTATTGGGAATTTTATAATCTAGTGCATGGCTGAAAAACATTTTCAATTTTTTGTTTAGTTTTCTCATCAGAACCGTTTTTATGCAAGCCTTTTTTAAAACTAGCGATCGACGGTCTAAGCAGATGCTAGATATTAGTAAAACCATATATGACAAACTTATTACAACATTACTTTATAAAAAATAAGAACATTTTTTAGTGCATGGCTGAAAAAAAAACACGATTACTGTAAGTTTTCATTCAAGAAAAGTATATTCAAAAGTGTCAATTGTAGCCACTTTTCGAGATATTAAACGTGTTAGTTTAGGATGAAATCTGAAATATTTATATTTTCTTTTAGACCTATTAAATTAAGACATTTATGTTCTAAAACATGGTTCAAATATTTTTTTAATAACTTATATGTTTATTTTACTATGAATTATTTAGTATTGCTATATAATCGGCGCGGATTCACGCCACCGCTCATTGCCGGCTGAGGCCTTTCAGAGGCAGGACGTGTGTCGCTCCCATCGCTGCGTGTCGCGTAAAATATTATCGTACTTTCGCGAGTTTTTAGCGCGACTGGGACATATTGATACTTTTTATTATAATATATTTTTATTATATTACAGAACTTTGGTGAGTACATATTTTAATGTAATGGTATTCAATTAACTTAAGAAGATTAAATTAGACTTCTTTATGTATGTTTCGATTTTACTTTTTTTTAGATATGGCTAACAAAAGGCGCTATACGGGAATAAAACGAAAAAAATATGAAAATTTAGCCAAGGCTAATGAAGCTAAAAGGTAAGTTACCGAGGAGCCACTTTTTAACTATGTAACAGGTTATAGCCAATTCATATTTTTCTTACACGGGGATAGAATTCGTAATAATTTGCGTTTATTCTGTCTTATAATCTCATAAACTGAATTGACCATTCTGGGGTTGTCAGTTTTGGATAGTTGAGAATATACCACTGAAACGAGGTGGGTTCTCTACTTATAAAAAAAATATCTATATTAGGTGTAATTAGTAAACCATAAGAAACAATATTATACTTACTACTTTCTGAAGTCAATATAATTTTTTCAAATTACTTTTTGTCTGGGTATTTTTATGAAACACAGTAGTAATAAGATAAAATTAATATCCGATTCGTTGTTATAGGCAGAAAAGAGAAGTTCAAAAATATTTCAAAATGCTGTTGTAAGTTTTATTTTTTTTTACTTCTTTATATGTTATGGCAATTTTTGAGATTTTATATCTAAACAGACACGTGTTTCCTTTATTTTGAATTAGCACCTATTAAACCTAAACTAAATAAGACATTTCTTCGTTATTTATTTATCTCAAGCCGACAATCGATCGCCTGTCGTGGTGCTTCTTATGGTTTGTGTCACTTCATATTATACTCTGCATATTATTTTCAGACTCAACAAAGAGAAAAAGTCACTGAAAAAACACTGGAAATTCAGGAAAACTTGCAGGCGTTAGAAACGGTTCCAACTCAAGATCCTGACGCAGGAAATCTTGTAAGAATGACTTGGACATTTGTAAACATATTTTAGCACAAATAAAACATTGTTGTGTCTCAAGCCGACAATCGGCCGCCGGACACGATGCTTACGGTTTGTGTCACTAACCGACACAAACCGACCAACATGTTATTTTCAGACTCAACAAAAAGAAAAACTCAGTGATATAACACTGAAAATTCAGGAAAACTCGCAAGCATTAGAAACGGCTTCATCTCAAGATCCTGACGCAGGGAATCTTGTAAGAATTACTTGGTCGTTATATACATATTTTAGCACAAATAAAACATTGTTGTGTCTCAAGCCGACAATCGACCGCCGGTGTCACTATGTTATACCTACCTGTTATTTTCAGACTCAACAAAAAGAAAAACTCAGTGAAATAACACTGAAAATTCAGGAAAACTCGAAAGCATTAGAAACGGCTTCATTCCACTATACATAGAGTACTCACGGAGGATTTATGTCTGGTCAATAAAAGTGCAGTGTGGGTGCCTCACACTCTGAACACGGATCAGAAGGAGTTTCGTTATGAAACTGCGCGTAGCCATTTATCGTGGTATCGCCGTAAGAAAAATATACTTAATAGATTCATACGCCTTGATGAAACTTGGGTCGAATTTTATACTCCTCGTCAAAGACATCAGTCACGATGTTGGGTGGAACCGGGCACTTCAGCTGAACATTTACCACGTGCAGAGCTACATGAACGAAAAATACTACTAATAGTACCTATGGATGTCAGAGGCATTGCTTTTTGGAGAACTTATGATGAAAATACAACTATGACTGGAGAGCGATATAAGTCATTTTTAGAAGAAAATATTCCTATTTGGGCAGACGAACATCATATAACGAGTCCTATAATTTTACATGATAACGCCAGACCGCACAAATCAAAAATAGTTCAGAATTTAATTGAAGGAAAGGATGGATTGAAATTATTCAGCCGCCATATTCCCCGGATATGAATCCTTGTGATTTCAATTGTTTTGGCCATGTGAAGAGGAAATTGTCGGGTACTCGATACAATAGCAAAAAGGAGTTAGATATTAAACTAAAGAGCATTATTGATGAATTAAATGAAAGTGGTACTTTAAATGGTGTTCAAGATTTGCCAGCAGTCTGGGAGCGAGTGATTAATAGTGGTGGAGATTATTGATTAGTGTCACAAGGTTATATAATATAGTAGTCAGTTTTTGTAAAATAATAATAATAAAAAAATATGACACCGGAAGTGGGATGACCTAATATAATATTAATCGTTGTAGGACTTTACATTTGTACTACATTTCTAACTTTTCACCCCTGATTAGTATATATATACTTTACTAGCGACCCGCCCCGGCTTCGCACGGGTGCAATGGAGAAACTGATAATTTTAGAGCCACTATTCCTCGTAAAAAGTATAGGATAAAAAATGGTTATTGTGGGTTATCCCTAAGAGATAGACATATACAATCGCGGACTTTTTTGTAGACCTTTTTAAGGTGTACAATACTGTAGTACATTATTTTGATCTATCTCGACGGGTTCAGCCAGCGTTTACAATGTAAGCGCAAAAAAATGTGTTTAATTACGACATCACATTAGAAACCTCTAAAATTATCAGTGTTTCTCTACTATATTATGCATGTATTATAGATACAAACCTTCCTCTTGAATCACTCTATCCATTTAAAAAGAACCGCATCAAAATCCGTTACGTAGTTTTATAGATCTAAGCATATATAGTGACAGACAGACAGGGAAGCGACTTTGTTTTATACTATGTAGTGATAAAGTATCCAAAACTGCCTATTTATTTCACAAGGTTGTAATAAAAATAAGAACAGTAAATAAAAATCAACTAACGGTTAAATAAGTATCATTATACATAACTCAACGGATCAACATGGGTTAGTTTGACTATAATGACAGAGAGCACACCAACTCTACGCACACAGACACGCGCGCATCTGTGTGAGTGCAAAGAGCACTGCAATTACCTAAACTTGGTGCCGCGGATTTGGCGTTAACGCTCTTAACAATGTGACTAGAAGATATTCTAATATTTGAAGCAGTTTCACAAATAGATGCGATAACGGACTTGTACACAAGAATAGTTCTGTAAGCTAACTTTTGATTAAGGTACAGATATGCTAGATATTTAGCAACATCTGTCGGATTTGGTGTACGGAAATTTACATTATTTTGACTACACCACAAAGACCATTTACCCCAAATAGATGTGTAAGTTTTTAGAGTTGAAGGTCGCTAGCAAGATAAAAGAAGATCTTTCTCTTGTGGAGACCAATCGTTTGTCATGGTGTCCCAGCCGAAATGAGCCAGGCTTCCAACTGCAGATCTTTGACATGAGGTGGTCGTAGGCCGGTCACCGTGTCCACTAAGGTCTTCTTCAGGTCTCTGATCTTCAGCGGCCGTGCCAAGGATCGATTCTTCAGGTCTGGTCGCCAAAAGGGTTTCTTCCACTTGGGTGCTACTATTATGTAACGACCTGATGCTGAGTTGAGGTGGTGAAGAACTCGTGGAAGCAACGCCGGCGGTGGGAACACCCATGCGAGGGCATATCGCCAGTATCTGCTGAACGCGTCGTGATAACAGGCGTTGGAGTCTGAGTAATCTAGAGAAACGTAATTTATCACGACGTGTGCGGTTCGTGACGCGAACAAGTCTATGTCCGGTTTTCCCCAAACCTGAAATATCTTTGAAGTTGCTGCCACCTGCAGGTGCCACTCGCTGCCGGCGCGATCTCGCGACAAGTGGTCGGCTTCGGTGTTGTACACCCCTGGTAGGTAGTGAGGGATCAGTACAACATTGAGGTCGTCTATTAGAGTCAACAATTTCCGCGTCAATTCCATCAATCGGTGTGATTTCGTGCCGCCTTCCTTCTGAATGTACGAAACCACTGTCTTGTTGTCGGTCTGTAGAATGATTTTGGAGTCCCGGAGGGCTCTGGATTCCTTCGACAACACAGCAATCACAGCATACATCTCTTTGAGATTGCAATGCCATTTTTTCTGGTCGGGTTGCCATGCACCTTGTACCTTGTTGTTGTTGACCAGGGCACCCCACCGAATGTCGGAAGCGTCCGTGATGACAAAGTTTGTGGGTAGCACATCTGTGTGAATTGCTGTCTTTTGACCTACATTTTCCATCCACCACTCGAGTTCTTGGCGAACGTCTTGTGTCAGCTGTACTGCTCCGAGAGGATTTTGTCGCAGTACTTTGACGTGACATTGCAGCGCACGGCAATGCATCCTTCCCCGGTGGGTGATGAAGGACGCAAAGTTGAGAAACCCTAAGAGGCGTTGTGCTTGCTTGAGGGTCCAACTGCCCGCTGCGAGTCTGGTCGAGAGGATCTGTCGAATTTTTCTTACCTTCTCTGGTGGTAGGGACTTGCAGTTTGTTTGGGTGTCCCAATCGATGCCGAGATATTCGATCGACCTCGTTGGCCTGGTGATCGATTTCTCGTGATTTACACACCAGCCCAGACTGGACAAGAAGCGTACAGCTATGTTTAGGTGCGTGCTGAGTACCTCCTTGTTCTGGTGGACTATTATATAGTCGTCTAAATACACGACGAGGCGCAGACCTTTTGTGCGAAGGTATTCTGCAGTCCAGTTTGTTATAGTAGCAAACATTTTGGGAGCAGCAGCCAGGCCGAACGGTAGACATGTCATCTGCAGAAGTTGACCACCGTAGCTGATGCGCAAAAAGCGCCTGTGTTCTGTGCGTATAGTGAGGTGGTGATAGGCCTGGCTGAGGTCCAACTTGACCATCCAGTCGCCTTGTTGCAGAAACGAAGGCATTTGCTGATGGTGGAAAAGATGGAAATGCTTTGGCTTTCAAGTTGAATATTACTCGAGTTTTGCCATTTCCCTTTGTGATTATGAAAAGGGGGCAAATGAACGATGGGGTCGAAAGAGCAGGCTCTAACACTCGTTCTTGAATCATCTTGCGAATTTCTAGTGTCATTTTTTCCGAAACGGGGGTTTGAAATTTTGACAGGTTGTCCGAAGTAGGTAGAATTAAGGGCGGCGCCTGATTGAAGGGGATACGAGCTCCCGATATCATTTTTAAAACAGTTTTTGGAGGGTCGAAACGATTCCATGTTTCTATATAATGCTGAAGACAGCCGCCCCAAAATCTCGGTATTAAATAGTCATTTTTGCTTATGTCCTGCTCGCCTCCCGTTCTTATCTTTTCACCCCCCCTTCTTTTTTGAAGAGAAATCGTAATTTCGTTTGTTGTCTTTTTTGTCGTTTCGCTTCGGTTTGTTTTGTCGCGAACGAAAAGTATTATCTTGAAAAGACGTCGAAGGCTCTAAAGATATCGGACGACTAGTTCCCGCACTATTATTCTGTTTTTCTAATTTTTCTACACCCCCAATTTTTTGTAGGTAGTGCGATAAGTTTTGAGGATTGAACATATATTCGATTGAGGGTGGAATTTTTTCTATGTCGTCGCGTATGTATTTACTTTTAACATTTTTCAATAACGACCGGCGTCGCGTCTCTATGACCTCAGCTCGTTTACCGCAAATAATTTGGAGAATATCATGAGATACCGTTTTATAAGATGACTCAGCACCAAACAACTCTTTTAGTTTGTCATAGAGGTTAGTTGAAGATAATTGGACGTTCGAATTAGCAGACCAATCAATTAGTGTCTGTAGCGCTGCGTTCACATGCTCGTTTTGAGTTAAGAAAGCATTAGATAACGCCGCAAAACTGCGTTCCATTTGAAACCATCTTAACGGTGAAAATGGGTCTTCAAAACGCCGCAATTCTTCGTTCACTTTCAATTCGACAAAACTAGGAAACGCTACATATTTTTTTTGTACTTCAGTGTAACGTACAGCATTCCAATCCAGGGAGTCGAACCTCTGCATTTCTGATATTTTCGTTACACGTTCTGGATTTGCTTTAGGTACATTAGGTTCCTTAACGGAAACGTCTAGATTTGCAATATTTTCTAAGCAAGGGGTAAGCTGCGGCGGACGTAAGAAATTTTCTTGTAAATTGATGGTAGGAACAGTCGATGTTGAAGGTACCGCGGTGCCAATATAATTTTGCGTGGCGGGTATACTTTGTGCTAATGGAGCACTATTTGCGATCATATAATTTGTTAAAACATTATTAACATGACTCACCAACTGCTGGGATAGTAGATCAAACCTGCGATCCAGTTCAGAATCTTGCGAGAGGGAGCGCCCGCGTACCTGCCGGGAGCGTTTGCGCGGCGCTGGTTCACCTACATCGCTCTTCGATGACACCGTATCACTTCCTTTCGATGACGATGAAGAACTCGAACTCCGTGTCCTTTTCCGCGAAGTGCCGTTCGGCGCGATAGTTCCACCGTCCATTTTGTTTAAAATGAACACAGTTCACGAGACGAAAAATTATTAAAATACTAATCTAATGAACTTTTTACTTTAATCTCAAAAGTTCTAAAAATAAAGAATATCGCTTTAAACGATATAACTCACAATCTAACAGAGCTGCGCACAGTTCGGAAAACGATGCAACAATGACTTAACACTTCATCATGGCGGCTTGTATATGGTTTTTGAAAGTAGTTCACAGTTATGACTTTGGGGGGCGCTAGTGGCGCGATTACGAGGCGGAAATTGAGTAAAATCTAGCAGCTGTTCATGGAACGAAGCGTGTACTCTCTCATAATGGACTTCGGACGTCAAACGGAACACATAATATATTGTTTTGACAAAAAGAGGTGCGTTCAGAAACTCACAGCTATCACATTCTTAAAAAAATTAAATGACGTGCTTTGTTGCCATTTGGCAACATTATGCATTTAAGGGTTAAGCCGACCCCAACATAGTTGGGAACAGGCTAGGCAGATGATGATGACTACTCACATTTTATTACATGAAGATATTTTTCTTAAATAATTATTTATTTTTATTTATTTATTTTACCATTTATGTACACACATATATAAACAGACAAAAAAAACAGAACAGAAAAATACGTACAAAGGTGATGCTTATTTCTTAAGAAATCTCTTCCAGCATACCTGCGATAGGACAATAGATAGAGAGATGTAGACAGCGTGTGAAAGAGTAAAGGGGACAAAAAGAATACATAAAATCGTAATCAAATATTCACTTAAAAAACTAAACAAATACTATGAGAATATACTTACGTACATACATACAAATAAACATACATACTAACATACATACTTCTAAAATAAATAGCACTAAACTAAAATAATTATACATAATTTAGCACCGAATCAAGATCGCAACTGTGTATAAATAGATTCACAATTTACGCCAGAGCCTATATTTAATAATAATAATAATAATAAACCATTTGTTTTCAGGTAACAAAGACTCATAGATAAATACCTTAAGTATCCATATAACAATATAATAATTGTGTTAGTAAACAAAACTTAAAAACTATGTTAGTATCACTTAGTATTTGTAGCCTTATTTCCCTTATTATTGATATATTCTTTATACTACACCTGCTTGGAAAGTACCTTGATACTTTATCAAATTTACGGTAGAAAGTACGTCATTGCATATCGAACAAATATGCGGGGAGAAAACGCATCTGAGCGGGAGAGAAAAGTGTATGAAAATCCATTTCTTACGTGGTTTTTCTTTTTTAATTTTGGGTAAGACTATGCGCCGGTAACCTAAGTATCAAAAGCCAAAAAGTTTTTACAGTGAGTTTTTATCTCCAAGTTCGCAAAATGACACTGGCCACTAGCTGTGTGTTGGATGGTGTCGGGCTGGCAGTGCGACCGTCGGCGGCAGGATAAACAATTTGAAAAAAGAACATGTGAAAATTGCAGACGCCATTGGCGCCATTTCCAATTTGTGTGTTGTTTGAGGATTCAGTTTTCGTAGAAAGCAAAATAAAGATTTCGTTTTTTATTTTCCTCGTAGGTGTAGTATAAAGCACTATGTATCACTCGAGAGAAAGTGCGATTCCCGATCTCGGGTGTTTTAAAGCCCTCGCCTACGGCTCGGGCTTCAAACGACACCCTCGACGGTAATCGGTCACTTTCTCCTCTCGGTGAACAATGTACTATTTCTCTCCACAGACATCTATCAGATCATCTCTCAGAGCTCGTAGAAACAACGTTAACAGACTTGGAACAATCAAAGTGCATCGCCATAGAAGATGACATGGATGTACAGCCCCTCAACTTGGGCATGATCGCTTCTTATTACTACATCAACTATACCACTATAGGTAAGATTTGTGTCTGTCCTGCGTAAGATATTACGCCCTCAGGTCAAGCTAGAGCGGCTACGTTGCTAAAAGTATCGAAGTCACACAACAGATAGGTGGTTCGCTTAGTGTGCATACACATGGGAGGCACGCGTCTACGACAGAGGGGCAACTGCAGTCGTCGACGTCTGCCGTTGACGCGTCGGCGGCTGCCGTCGACAACGTGACGCTCGTGTATTTGAGTATGGGGCTCAAATACACGAGCGGCATGTTATACACGGCTCCAGTTGCCTTTGTCGTCGACGCATGTCGCTCGTGTGTATGCACACTTAGTGCAATACCGCGTGCTAGGTGACGTGCTCCTGGTAAACCGACGCATAAACTCGAAACTCAAAGCATTTATAATAATTAACCATTTATTTTCAGGTAACAAAGACCCATAGATAAATATCTTAACTTAAGTATACATACAACATTAGTTTTAGTATATGCGAAACCCGAAACACGTGTCTAGTATTTTTATGCAAAGAATCAGTGTTCAAACTGTATCATGAAATAAGCTTGTTATGTTACCTGCTTGTCCGTACAAAAAGATGGTTAGCACTTACCACGCGCCGCCGGCCGACCGGCTGTGACCTGTATTGTGCGCATATGATTACGGGTATGTACTTAGTGTCGCTCGGTGTCCAACTTGTAACCTTTTTTAAATTTTTTTGGGACAAAATATAACACTGTAAAAAATATTGGAATCGATTCAGTTACTTATGCTGAACAAACTATATTCAGGTTTGCAATATACTAAAAATAATGATGTATACCAATATAACAATTGTGTTAGTAAATATAATTTAAAAACTATGTTAGTATCACTTAGTTGCACCTAAGTCTTTGTGCGCTCCGGTGGCACTTGTCCGCGAAAGCGGCGGAATACCACATCCTGTGGCCAAAAGGCTTCTTCCATCACCTGATGCAGGTAGCAAGTTGGTATGCGCAACACAAACGCCTTAAAGTCTAATTAAACCATTTAAAGACACTTTTGAACTGTCGAGGAGTCGGACTTACTTTTGCAATGGCACACTGACAATTAATGCCACGCTGCATGACGCTTCATATTATTCGCGATGTTTTCCTTTAAGCTGTGGGACAAAACGATTTCAAATTTAATCAAATCAATTATGGACTTGACGGCGAAAGAAAGCATAAAAAAAAAACCTAGACGTGAAACTTGATCGATTGTAATGGTCAATATGCAGTCACCAAGCGTGTTAATGAATACTCGTTCCTTTCCCATGTGAGAAAACCATTTGTCTTGAAGTGACCAGTTCTGCTGATAAATTATCTTTAATAGCTGGTTTACATTGATCCAGTATCGCATTCCAGTGCTGGAATCCAGTGACACTTGACTGATATTCCACAAAATGTCGATCGAGTGTTTCTAGATTCCGACACTGGATTAAAACACTGAATCAATATACCCGTAACATTACACTGCTTAGAAAAGTCCCATTGATTTGTATTCCAGATGGTATAACACATTGTTTTTGTTACAGAACTCTTCAGTCTTTCCCTCACAAATAAAACCAAAATCCGCGGTCTTCTGGAGATCATATCCTCGGCTGCGGAGTACTCAGAGCTCAGCATCAGGCATCGAGAGGAGAATATCATCAAGGCGTTGGCTGCCAAGTAAGTTATACCGTAAATGAACCAGTCTAGAATGTGGAGACGACAATTAAATACGACAGTAACTAAAAACACTGGCATGGCAGTATTTTGAAACCTATCTATCCAAACTAATATTAAAAAGAGTTCAAGAGAGAAATGTGACACATGGGTAGGTGGGTATCCCGAGGGGCTTGTGGCTAAGTAATAACAGCCGCACGGGTCGATCGATTAGGTTACGTTTGCTGCAGTTGGTCCGTGGATGGGTGACCATCATCACATACCACTACGTGCCTCGGAAAGCACGTTAAACCGTTGGTCCCGGCTGTCATTCGTGGATATTTGACAGTCGTTACGGGTCGTCAGTAGCCCGAAAGTCTGACAACCAGTCTTACCAAGGGGTATCGTATTACCCAGTAACTGGGTTGTGGAGGTCAGATAGGCAATCGCATCCGGTTAGACTGGAAACCGACCCCTACATAGTTGGGAAAAGGCTAGGCAGATATATGCGTATCTTTGTATTTAAAATATTTATTCCTCAATTTTCATGATTGCACCTACTACTGTTTGTCTCTGCATCATCCAAAGGTTGACTGGTAGAAAATGTCTGAAAATGTCTGTGTGTGTGAATATGGTAGGTGCAACATACGGGATAAATAGCTAGGAAATTACTATAATAATTAATAATTTCATTTATTTCAGGTCTGTGACCCATATAAAACAAAAATAGATAAAAATACAAATAAAGAAAGAAAGAAAATGCGTTTAATGGCATTACATCAAAATAAATAACAAAACACATAAATTATTGCTCGGCTAGCCAAGTCCAAAATGTCAGAATTACGTGAGAATTACATAAAAAAACATTATTTAATTAAATTAACTAGGTAGTCAAAAGTCAAATACACAATCGATAAAGAATAAGTTGATAGATGTCAAATTAAATTATCATTTTATTAAAAAAAACAATTACAAAATGAGAAATTACAAAAAAAAAGAATGATTAAACTACTATAAAATATATAAATAATATGTATAAACTGTCAGGCGAATTTCTGTTCTAACAGTAGCCTCTTCATTCTTCCACAGAGTACCACACAAACCAACAGCGGCATCTGGCGGCAGCGTGAAGTACAACGACCCGCACGTGAAAGCGCACGTGTTACTGCAAGCTCATCTCTCCAGGATGCAGCTGCCGGCTGAGTTACAAGCTGACACCGCCCTTGTTCTAGCTAAGGTAAGCATCGCGTAGCTCGCCTTCCAGTCTAACCGGATGCAGCTGAATACCAGTATTTTACATGGAGCGACTGCCTATCCTAGGGTGAATATTACGGGGTGGCAAAATGGAAATGCCGGGTTGTTGTATGGTTGGTTGGTCTGTTAGATATCGATATTAGCGATAAGACCAGTGCTGTACCATGAATATTAGTGAATCATCATCTGCCGAGCCTTGTCCCAGCTGTGTTAGGATCGGCTTAGTTTCAGCTGCAACTGAATATCAGTATTTTACATGGAGCGACTGCCTATCTGACCTCCACAACCTAGTTGCTGGGTAATACGATATTCCTTGGTTCATACCAAGGGGTATCGTATTACCCAGCAACTGGAAAAAACAGAAATTCTGACAACCAGTCATCTGGTTGTCAGACTTTCTGGCTTCACTTTTTAGTTATACCTACCCCAGACAAATTCATATAACACTACTAGCTATGTAAATCTCAGTGACAGGAAGCTGCATCTGCGTTTATAGGGCACAGACGTGATGTCATGTTGTTCTATTGCGTAAACAATGCATACATAATGCGATAGCAGCAATCGCGGTTGTTTTTCTGGTATTTATTGAAGAGTTCCGTTGTCTGTCTCCGGAACTCATCACCAGATCTTTACGAAATTAAATGGTACCATTTCGGAATAAACCTCTATCGAACAAAAAAAGAATTTTGCAAATCCGTCCATATAATATGACGGAGTTATGCCCGAACATACAAAAAAAAAATATAAACATTCGAATTGATAACAAACATTACGTTACTACATTTGGACAGTTATGTGGATTGGCGCGAGCGGAAATTGTTCATCTGCCGTGCGATTCTGTAACCATCTCACCGTGAAAGGTTGGGTGAAGTGAGCGTGGAGTGAGCTGTCATTCGCTAGGGATTAACACTATTATGTGCTCACTTCACTTATGATTTCAGGGTGAGAATGTTACAGAATCGGCAGGCTGATTATGTTTTGTGTTCCCACAGGCCATCCGCCTCATCTGCGCGTGCGTGGACGTGGTGTCGAGCAGCGGCTGGCTGGCGCCGGGCGTGGCGGCGATGGAGCTGGCGCAGATGGCGACGCAGGCGATGTGGGCGAAGGACTCCTACCTGCGCCAGCTGCCGCACTTCACGCCCGAGCTGGTGCAGCGCTGCTCCGAGAAGGTACTAGTCTAAGATACGTAGAGGAACTACCTTCGCCGATCGGGTAACCGGATGAACTGTGTTTTTTATGTAATAAAATATGCTAATGAAAGTATTATTATTATTAATTATTATTATTAAAACTTACACACACTATCTTTACAGGATGACCCCAATACAATAGTGGTTTGCAAACACATACCTACCAAATAAAATAGAAAATTCAACTTACGGCTAATACTTAAAATAGGCAAAAAAATACAAAGCACTTTACATAATACATAAAAATCTAAACTTTAAAAATACAATTTTTTTTTAATACTATAAAATCTTAACCTACGATATGGTGGGTTGCCTAATGAAATCCTGTCCAGGATATTTTTAATTAATAATGTAACAGACAATCCTGATTGTTGACAGGTTTTTCATAGGCAACCTTATACCATAGTATTCGCAAAAAAAAATCTTCATTTTGATATATAATTTATTTGATTACTCGATCGGTGAAGGTGACATTTTAGATTCACCTGTTTAAACTAAGTAACCCTATAGCCTTGACAAAAAAAAGAGGTAGGCAACTCTATATTTGCATATTCTATAGAGTTCATAGGTACTTTCGATTAGCGTTAAATTTTTTCGCTTACTCCATTGGTGAAGGTATAAAAAAAAAAAAATATCCTTGACAGGATTTCATTAGGCATCCCATCACCGTTACTTTCGTTAACATATTTTATTCCGTAAAAAAACACATTTCGTCCGGTGAGGCCTCCGTCACTCCATGTAATTGCGCGCTATAATTACCTACCGCCCGGCCGAGCGGTCTCGGGCCGTTTGCGGACCAGATTCAATGCGGTTTTCGCAAGCGAAGCGCACGCACGTTGTTCAATTTTAATCGTTAAATTCATTCGTACATAGGCACATTTTAGCATGCAGTGGTTGGCGAGGCGACGTAGTAGGCTATTATAGCAGTAGGTATTGAAAATTTTCTACTGAGTGAAGTATCTGGTAGTAACTATTTAGTAATCTGTGGTCCGGTTACTCGATTGGTGAAGGTCGTTGTTATACGCATCCTGTACTATAGGGGAATTGCTGCTGCTGTTAGGTGACAGCGTAGGCAATTATCGAACATCCTGGTTTGATTTTATTTCGTACCAATAAGGACGGTTTTCGTGGTTCTAGGGGGTGGTTTATTATACTACTGTGAGTTGCAGCTGAAAGCCAGCGTCAGGTGGTAAACCTAGCGTTATCATCTGACATTATACTGAGTTGAGGCCCTTTTGGCATTAAAATAATTGTTTTCTGATTTTTCATAGTATTTTGAAGATATATTTTTTTTGCATTAAACGCATTTTTCTTGCTTTTTACTCCTGTCGTGCAGTTGGCCGTACATTCGAAAAAATACCAATTAACAATGTATTTCTCTCACAGGGTGTTGAGACAGTATTTGATGTGATGGAACTAGAAGACAACGCTCGTGCCAAGCTGTTACAACTATCCCCGACAGAGATGGCGGACGTGGCGCGCTTCTGTAACAGATATCCGAACGTCGAGCTCACTTATGAGGTAAGATCTCATAATAATTTACATTTACTCAGCTGTGGCTAAAAATACTATCTTGTCTTGAGGCACTTGATAAGATGACTAGGCACGATATGTGCCCTCAGAGCTGTAGGCTTACTCTCGACACTCGATCTCAATCGGAATTGGAAATTGGGATCGAAATCTTGTCATTTGGAACTCTTGAATGCTACACTAGCGCCCGATTGGAATCGTATTAGGTGATGTTTTTTGGTACTAAATGAAATCGACTTTACTCGAACGAATGCACTTTTTCGGTACTCTTGACGAGATTTTGACGTTGGTATATCGAGTTTGAAATCGTGTTCATGTCAAAATTGAACGATTCCAAAAAGGTTACCTTTTTCGGGATCGAGTTAGTTATTGTGGCTAATTTGTGGAGTTTTTATTGTGAATAATGGCACGTTTAGAACTTATATGTGATATTTTGGACAATGCTCATAAGTTAGATATGAGACAAAGCGGAATTTGAGACGGATTGCGTGTTATGCAGACTACGCGTTTGCAATGACTGACGATGAATTTAGGAAAAATTACCGAATAAATAAGGAGCTTTTCGAAGTGATTTATAAGGATTTGGAACCTTTGATGCTCCAGCCTACTCGCCGTACCAACATACCAAGAACATACACTATAAGATTTGTAACAGAGTACGATTGGGTTCGGATGATATTGAGAATGCCGTACCACCCATGGGGGAAATGCAATGGCACCGTGGGTAAGAGGTGGATCGAGGATCTGCCTCCGTGGAGCTGCGCAGGGGTCGTGAGGCTCGTGCACAGCTTGTACAAGAACTGTGGACAGCTCAGCATCTTCATTAATACTATTACTTTCTTATGTAAGAACAATTTTTGACTAAGACTTATTCTATGTAATTAAAAACCTAACTCAGTGAAATTTATTTTGTAAATTAATCATATTTTTCACTACACATTATTTATATAGATAGGTAAATATTTATGTAGCCAAGACTTCTACTCTCTTTTAGTATAATAATTTGTAAGACTATTATTCTATTGTGTTGATTGATTTCTATTGTGTATTAATAATGTAATGTGTTGTTTTGAGGGTTAAGAATAATCAAAATGTTATTGAGCTTACCTAATAACTTTATTATAAATTATAATAGAACTTCATGGTACAATTAATACAGACCTTAAGTTTAAAAGGTAAAGTCTAATAATTATTAACAAGTATTTGAATAAATACAATTATAGCCTTTTTATTAGGTAATTTTCATTCATATTCACACAAAGGCATTTCCACCACACACATAACCAATTTTTATTTTGTTCACATCATAAGTTAGGTTTAAATTGAAGGCCCAACATCACTGCTATCAGGCGTAGGGTGTTAATACAGGTAAATTATCTGCAGCCCCACCACGTGACGCCTCATCGACTGTGCATGCTCGCTACATGTCTTCTTCAGGGTATGCTTTTTGTCAGGCCAATACTGAAAAGGAAATAAATGTACTAATTATTGTAACTTCTGTATATATATAAAAATAGAGGTGCGTGTCCCTATATTTCACTTTGCAGCTAAAACTGCACATTGCAGATGCAGTGATTGTATGTCGCAATAGGTACAAGGCTCCCATCGTGCACTATGGTGGTTGCAAGTTGATACCTATAAGGTTTATAAGATACGGGGGTTGAAATATGTGATTTCTAAAAATGTGTGATTATCATTAATAAAAATGTTTAGTATATCAGTTAATGTTAGACGATTTAAGATATTAATGTCTACTTAGTTGTAAGATATCAATGTAAAAACAAGTAAGATGAATAAATTAATAAGAAAAAAGAAAATGTGTCTTTTATATGAAAAAAATATGAAGTAAGTAGTGATAGATTACTAACATTAACAAATAACTATACAATTAAAAATGACCCAGCGAAGCGGGTATTCACAGCTAATTTATCATATAATTTATTTATTTATTTAATCTCATCGCACACAAAAAGGTACAGAGGTGGACTTAATGCCTTAGGTTAGGTTAGCTCTCTACCAGTCAACAAAATAAAAAAAAGATGTTTATTAGTGTGTAGACAGTACTTTAACCCAGCCTTTCTGTGCAGTGCCTAGTGCATTAATTAAGGATGCTGCTATGTCGTTCCACTTTCTCTTTGTCTCCTGCTTAGCATGAGTAGTGCGCAATAACCCCTTCGCAATTCCTGGATTCTGTACCCGGAAATCTACCAGAGCCTCCCAACTGTTGGTGTGTTGGCCTACTCATCCTGTAAGAACAATAATGTTTGTATTGAGCAAAAGTGTTTAATATTAAAATTTAAAGGAATCACAATATATTTAATAGAATTGTGGCCTTACCTTGATATTTTCGTCTTCCTCAGTTGAATACTTGTCTTAAAGTAATACTAACATGAACTTGTGCATATAAACATTCTTTAATACATTCCGAACTAAACACTTGAAAACATTTCGATAACATCGCTTTGAAACTTTTGTTTATCGCAACAATACAGTAACACACAGCAATATACAACAGTAATTATTACTGTGAATTATTACTAATAATTCACACTTTTTATTAAAGTAGGAAACTATTTTATAATTTTGTTATTTTATGTGGATGACGGATGACAAATGCGCGAGAAGTTTTATTTTTTATTTTCATCAAACGTAGGCAATGACACGCACAATCAGCCATTGCTGCCTAAATATTTACTATTAAAATACATATAAATGCAAGTAAAGAACACTTAAATGATTATTTATGTTAAAATAAATATCAGAACAGATTTATTAATAGATTTAACGAGTTATTCAATATTTATACATTTGGTAATTAACATTTTGATGTGTATGGCCACCCCATATGCATCTGTTTGGTCGAACGTGCAGTCGATTCCAATCTCAATCTCGATTTTGTTCAAGAGTGCCAATTTTCTGAAGATTGGAATTGAAACTGGATCGGATTGGAATACGATCGAGATTGGGATTAATTTCAAGAGTAAGCCTACTGATATATTTTGCCATGTGAAATTCATATAATTCATTAGTGAAAGCTCTGCTTGGAGTTTCCCTACGAGATCGAATCGGAAATGAAGAAATCAAAATCAAAAGTCATTTATTCAAACTAGGCTGAGAATCAGCGCTTTTCGAACGTCAAAATTACAAAAGACAGTCCCCCAAAACGCATCCGCTGGATGCGAGTAGCACAGAACCGGTCGAGGTGGCGATGGTTAGGGGAGGTTTATTTCCAGCAGAGGACATCTTTCTGCTGAAATGATGGTGACGAGAGCTCTTTATGAAGGAGCTCGTTTGGCGAAACACTGCGACTGTAACTTCGGTTTGTAGAGTATGGTGGGAGTCGGTGTAATAACAACCACATTCCAGACTTGTCTCTGAGATGACAACGCACCTGTGTTGTTTCTAGCATTGCAGTTGCCACACAATAACATGAAAGACCACAATATACATAGAGAAAGGACTGAACGTTAGTCTCACACGAGTGGAAGAAAGAGACATGGCGACTGTGCGGCCAAATACCTGTCTCTTTTCTACAAGCCTGTAAAAGAAAATGAAAGGACTTCAGCGAAATGCGCCCCTCCGATAGATGTCACCATCATACAGTTCTAAAGTATAAATTTTGATGAGATATTTTTGAAGGTTAACCCGGCGGCACTCGCTACTGGGTAAAAAATACCACAGAGTACAACTACACTAGCACTGTCGATTTATAATTTTTGATCTCAATTTTACGTGATACCTAAGAAAAAAAATTTTTTGTTGATTTTTCTAAGACTATGAAGAATTTTTGTTTTTAATTTTGCGTTCTTTTTTAAGATAAGCTATAATTTGAAATAAATAATAATTCAAACTTTCAATTTTCTTTTATTTATTAGACATTAGTTGTAGGGTGTGGACTGTATGGATCTTCAAATAAAAGTCTTGGTTTCTATTCTGGATTTATTCTTGTTGTCTGCTATCGATGATCTGATTGAACTTATTGAACTTAACTTAATCTAAATCTGTCCGTCTAATATACACCGGTTCATGGGTGGAAGTAGTGGGTGGCCCTTAGTGTACTTTATTAAAATTCTTGGCGACCCACCAATCCGATCACTTTAGTCCGTGTCCGCTCTCCGACAGGTTTCGACTTGTCCAAACCTGTCGGAGGCCTGACTCCGCGACCAATCACAAACATTTTAGTATCATAATCCTACTTTGTTCATTATTGCTACGGGGAATTCGGCGTCCGCAACATTTCTCCTCCCGGCGTAGCTCGCGAAGCCTCCTCTTTCTTCTCCAGGACGACGAGTTTGCTCACCGGGCGTCGGAAGATTCCAGTTCTGGTCCGTACTTCGACCACCCGGACGCTGCCGTCAGTTGCAGGGTGCGTGCGCTCCACAATCCCCATCGGCCAGGTGTTCCGGGGCAGTGTGTTGTCGATCACCAGGACCACGTCGCCAACTTGTAGCGGCCTCACGTTGTTCTTCGGCTCGCCGCGGGGTATCAATGTGGGCAGATATTCCCGCAGCCAGCGCCGCCAGAAGTGGTCGGCGAGCGCTTGGCTAGCTCGCCATGTTCGTCGGTCGTTTTCCTTGCACGGCCCCGTCGTAGGCAGGCCGTCTGATGACCCCAACAGGAAGTGGTTGGGAGTCAGGGCCTCGGGATCGTTCGGGTCCACACTGACATGGGTTAGGGGTCGTGCGTTTATTGAGAATTCTGCTTCAGTGAGTAGCGTGCCGAGGACCTCTTCAGTCGGTGCCTTCTCTCGATCGCGCGCACGGTGGGTCGCAGATGTATGACCCAGTACCGTTGCCGCAGGTCGTTAGTCACGCGCTCTCGGTTGGCGTGACCCGCAGCGCAGTGTTCCCGTTGTACCAGAAGCCTCGTCACTCGGTGGCGGCCATCTAGTATGATTGGCCGTTTTGCTTCTTGTGTTGCCGCTGATGCTTCAATGCGGCCTCGTACCCGCAGGAGGCCGTCTTCCAATACTGGATCGAGTTTGTACAGTCTGCTCGTCTTTGGGATAGGACGGGCTGACTGCATCCGTCTCATTTCTTCGCCGAAACTTTCCTGTTGCGTTCGTTGCAGGAGTTCTTTCTCAGCGCGCTGGATATGTCTGTGTTCCAGTCTTGTAGCGGCGCGTCGACATATGTCGATGAACGCCAAGGCTCTTGCCACTGCTCTTACTAGGGTCTCGTACTTGGAGAAGCGGGCAGGGTCAGGTAGCCAGCTGTCTCGCGGAGTCTCGGTAATGTGCAGGACTCTTTGTTCATCGTCTTCATCGGGTGGCATATTCCCGGGCCATTGCTCCTCGGGTGAGTATAAGAAGCTAGGCCCCTGGAACCATCGATCGGTTATGTGGATCGGCGCGTTGGTAAGTCGGGTGGCGTCGTCGGCTATGTTGTGATTGGTTGGTAGCCAACGCCATTCTTCCTTTGAGGTGAGCTCGGCGATTTCTCCCAGTCGGTGCGCGACGAACGGCGTGTATCGTCGCATGTCATGTTTTATCCAGTGCACGACGGTGGAAGAGTCTGTCCAGTACACAGTTTTGCTGACCTCGATGCGGTGTTCCTTGCGGATGGTGTCAGCGAGTCTGGCCCCTAAGACCGCCGCTTGTAGTTCCAGCCTAGGAATAGTTTGTGTCTGTCGTGGCGCCACCTTTGCTTTGGCGGCGTCTAGCACTATGCTTACGGTGTCATCGCAGTTCACTATTCTCCAGTAGGCCACGGCTGCGTAGGCTTGTTCACTCGCATCACATAGGACATGTAGTTCTATGTCCTCGTACTTCTTTGACGTGTAGCTTCTGGGCAGTCGAAGCTGGGCGACGTCGGTGAGTTGAGCGAGCCAGGTCGCGAAATGTTCGTTGTCCTCTTCCGGTATTGGCTCGTCCCACGTTATTTTGAGGCGCCACAGACTTTGCAGTATAATCTTTGCTCTTATCGTGAAGTGGCTCAGCAGTCCTAGAGGGTCGTAGATGGACATTACTGCGCTGAGTGCTTCTCTTTTGGTCGGTGGGCGCTTCCGTTCTCGTACCGGAGCGGGGACCCGGTTCATTGACGTGTTGAACCCGAGTTCGTCCCGTTCGGCGTTCCAGTACAGCCCGAGTATCTTATTCGTGGGCTTCTCTCCTCCCAGTTGTGTGGGAGTGGTAGCGTGCAGCTCTCGGGGCACGTCGCGTAGCACTGTCTCATGATTCGTGCTCCATCCACGCAGAGTGAACCCGGCGACCGCATGCACCTGTCTTGTTTCTTGTATTGCCTTCAGGGCTTCTTCCTGGTTATCATAGCTCGCCACCAGGTCATCCATATAGTGGCTGTTTTTAATAGCCTCTAACGCGTGTGGGTATTCATTTCCGTGTATGTCTGCATTGTGGTTGCGGACATAATGGGCCATGTATGGAGAGCTTGCTGCGCCAAATATCATGCTCGTCATTTTGTAGTGGCGCGGGGGCTCTGTTCTGTTGGTGCCTCTCCACAGGAACTGTTGGGCCGGTTGATCTTCAGTTCTTATTTTGACGCGTAAGAACATTTCTTGGATGTCTGCCGTTACTGCTATCGCTTTCTCTCGGAAACGGAATATGATTCCCGGCAGCGATAGCAGTAGGTCCGGGCCTTCCAGTAGTTTATCGTTCAGGCACACTCCGTGGCTTCTCGCCGCTGCGTCAAACACCAGCCTCTGTTTGCCGGGTTTGTTTGGGTTCTGTACGGCAAAGTGAGGCAGGTACCAGCAGACGGCACTTGACTGTTCTGTGCCGTCGCACGGCACTGCGTACCCCTTTTCCAGCAGGTTGTTTATTTGAGCGTTGTATTGTTCGGCGAAGTCGGGTGATGCATCCATCTTCTGTTCGATTTTCTTCAATCGGCGGAGCGCTGCACCGTAGCTGGGTGGCATGGTGATGTCATCGTGCCGCCATGGCAATCCGACTTCGTAGCCACCGTCGATCTTCTTAGTGGTTCTTTCGACGATTGCTATCGCTCGTTGGTTAGCGTCACTCACGCGTGGTTCTCTTGCAATACCTAGTGCTTCTATTTTGAAGTGAGTTTCCACTAGGTCATGCAGTCGCTGGTGGTCGTGCTGCTGCTGCTTCTCGTATTCATAGAGATGCAACACGTTGTCTTCGTTCATGAAGATGCTTCGTGGTGCGGTCCCATGTACTACCCAGCCGAGCTGCGTTAGGGATGCAGCTGGCTGGTTGGGGCCGCCGACTCGGAGTTTTCTCGACACGATGCACTCCCAGTGGTCTGTCCCCACTAGGATTCCGGGGCGTGTTGGCGCATAACACACCTCGTCTGTTGGGAGGTCACGTAGGTGTTCGTATTCCAGCAGAGTGTCTGGGATCGACTGCTGGTGAAGCCTCAGGTTTTTCATTGTTCTGGCCTGAAGCTTATGTGGTGCGCTGATCTCGCTGACCCCTCTCACTTGCACCATGACGATCTTGCTGTCTCGTTCTTGTGAGGACATGTTCGCTCCATGGATATGCAGTGGTTGTGACGTTCCTTCTGCCCCGATACTCACAGCCAGGTCTTCGTCAATGAGAGTGACGGTGGCTCCTTCGTCGAAGAGTGCGTGAGTCTTCACCTCCCCCCGTGGACCTGTGATGATCACGGGGCACATTTTGAGGAGGACAGTCTTCGGGCCGGCGGCTGTTAGGGTAGCCACCGACATGACTGCCTCCTCCTGAGTGGGTTCTTCAGACTTATGTTCAGTCGCTGACTTTATTTCGGGCGACTCTCTCCTTTCTTGGTGTAGCGTGGCATGGTGAGGTCGGCGGCACTGGTTCACACCGCACGGTTTCGCTTTACACATGGCACGCCTGTGTTTCTTCTGGGCGCACTTGAAACATACCTTATTGTCCTTCACTAGTTCCCAGCGTTGATCCACGGTCAGTGCTTTATATTTCGGACACTGGGTCAGTACGTGATTCTGTTTGCAACTGGGGCACTGATCTTCTTCGGTTCCTTCAACCGTGACGTACACTGCGTTAGGCTTCTTCTTCTTCAGGGTTATGGCAGGCCTGGTTTCGTTCTTGTGAGTTGCGGTACTCGTTGTTGGGGCGTATGTATAGCGTAACGCCCTGTCCGCCTCACGCATTAAGAAACGAGATAGTGTCACTATTTCGGGCTCTGCTGACCCTTCGTTGTCACTGGCGTAGTCGCACCATCGAGATCGGAGATGTGGACTTAACTTTTCAAGCACTTCCCGGGTTAGCAAGGGATTATAGAGGTACCCCTTGCGATCGATTGTCTTTAACACACATATCGTATTTTGGATTTTAATCGCGAAACTATTTAGGTCACTGGCACTAGCACTAGGTTTTGGCATCTTTTTCAGGTCATCCAGAGCTTTGTCTATGATCACCTCTGGTCGGCCAAAGCACTGCTCCAACGTCTTCATGACAGCGTCCGGTTCTGTGGCCGCGTGCAGAAGAGCCGCTACTGTGTCTCGTGCTTCGCCTTTGAGGCAACTTCTAAGTCTCTGAAGGTTCTCTGCTGGTGACACGTTGTACATGTTGGTCGTGTCATAGTACGATGCCTTGAATGGCAACCACTCGTTGGCCGCACCAGAGAAAGTTGGTAGATCTGTGTGTCGAAGTCGTGGCCTGGCCATCTTCTCCAGGGTCGCAGCTAATTGGTCAATGCTGTTTCTGGTTCTCGTTGGCGTTGGCGATCTTCCTCTTGGTGCCTCAAAGCGTTGCTGCTTTGGGTCTTCTTTGGCTTCTGTGTTCGTGCCCCCCTCCCCCCGTGTGTTGAGGGGGTGGGTTCGTAGCCATTGGTCCACCTTCCGGTGCTGGTGTTCTTCCTGAAGTAGATCTTCATGGACGCTTTCCTGGTCATCTTGTATTACAGAGACCTCAGCAGCCAATCTCTTCTTCACCAGATCTGCTTCGATTTCCAGCTCCTTTCGTCGAATGCTTGCTAGTTTCTCGGCCGCCTCAAGTTCAACCAATCGTAACCGTGTAGTCGCACTCGTGTTCGATCTCACTGAGCGCGGCGGTGATCTTATTCGTCGTTGTTCAGACGATGGTCCCGCTGTTGCGATGTCCACGGCGGTAGTAGGTCCGGTCATACTTTCAACTTGAGGTGACGCCGGCGGGTCGAGAGACAGTCGTCTTAGTCGCTCTCGTTCTATTCGTTCCGCTTCCCGGCGACGTACTGATACTAGCAGTTCTTCGTCCCTTCGTTCTAAGGCCCGACGCTGTTCTTCCAATTCTGCCAAGTCCCCTTGGCTACGGGTGACTACCATCTCGCTCGGTTGACGGTACACAGTAGAATACACAGCAGAATACACAGCAGGATACACAGCAGGATACACAGGTAAGTTATTATCGGTTCAACTTACGAAAGGTTCCTTTTTTCCTTGATCCGAGTTCGGAGGACCAGACTGTAGGGTGTGGACTGTATGGATCTTCAAATAAAAGTCTTGGTTTCTATTCTGGATTTATTCTTGTTGTCTGCTATCGATGATCTGATTGAACTTATTGAACTTAACTTAATCTAAATCTGTCCGTCTAATATACACCGGTTCATGGGTGGAAGTAGTGGGTGGCCCTTAGTGTACTTTATTAAAATTCTTGGCGACCCACCAATCCGATCACTTTAGTCCGTGTCCGCTCTCCGACAGGTTTCGACTTGTCCAAACCTGTCGGAGGCCTGACTCCGCGACCAATCACAAACATTTTAGTATCATAATCCTACTTTGTTCATTATTGCTACGGGGAATTCGGCGTCCGCAACATTAGTATTGATAAACTAAATACGCCATTAAAGTCTGTAAAGCTAACTTATTTTCCAAGATAATGTCATTTAAATCATGTGGTATTTTTTACCCGGTAGCGAGTATTCGTGCATGTAAACACCTAGCGAGTACCGCCGGGTTAAAAGGTCAGAAGGTGAAGGTCAAGGTCAGGGGGGAAACAAAAAAGGGGAAAAGCTGTAGAGTCAGAGGGTGAGGAATTTTTCAAGGTTAACCAGAAAGTCCACCTTTTGCCTAACCATAATTTTGAACTCGATGTGATCCAAACGTTACCGGAAAGAAATCTTTTCTGAATATAATAACTACCATATACTTCTATGAAGCTATGCTGAGACATTTGCGATTGCAAGGTTCCGTTGGCTATAACAGTCAACAAATCAGTTTCCCCATAGGATTCAATGTAACTTCTAGACCATTTTAGGACATGTTCCCGTTAACTTAGGAGTATAATTCTTTTTGATATAGTATCAATACACATTCTAGTTTATTCAGGCTAGAGGGCGCACTTGTCGGAGGAGGGGCATTTTCCTACGCAAACTCGCTAGACTCCTTTATCAAGTTTTCAAATTCAATAGTCTAATTTTGAAGAGACAATTACTGGCCGCAAAATCCCTTTGTCTCTATCGTACTTTTGGTTCACACACAAGTGAACGCCATCTATTAGCGATTACCACGCACCAGGCTTTTTGATGTTACCAACAAAATAAAAATTATGCAATTAAGGGTTAATTTACATCTGTAAGAATAGGCTAAGTGTAAAGATAACTACTCTGTATTTCCGAAACATCACAGTACATACAAATGAGGAGCGTCGGAACGAAAACCGATATAATAATATCGAATTTACCATATTTTTCATAAATTAAAAATAAGCTTGTAAGTTTTTTAATGTTACAAAAGTGGAAAATTATAGCATGTCAATTTGCAGTTAAAGTGACATCGATTGATGTGTGAAACTTGACGGAGGGTAGATACTTAATTTAGGGAGATACTTGGCGGACAAGTATGGATATATCGGTTTTTGACGCGATCATTTGGATATATAATTTTTGACGAAACCAAAATGGATATGTCGGTATTGAACTGAATTTAATTTGAACCGACCATTATTGAATTGTGTAAAACTTAATAAGAATTATCGGTTTTTAATCCAACAACAAGAACATGGTGAATTTAAAAATGTATTTGTCGGGTTTGATTTGACCACAGTATTTTGATATTTTTTTTAAGATGGATGTAACTGTTTTTTTAATTGATTTCTTTCCCGAAGGGTGTATAATTAAACATTTTTTAACAGAAAAAAAAAAATGTCTTAATTAAGACATATCGGTTTTTGTTCCGACGCTCCTCAAATGGTAGAACGTGTAATTACTATTGACTTGCCTTAAAGAATCGATATGTAATAGTACACTCACTTTTTCCTTTTACCCACAACACTGTAAAAATTATGTGTCTACTAATTTATCTACGAGTACCTTCCTTCTTCAAGTAATTCTTACATTTAGTTTAAAGATTACCTTGTATTTCTCATATTAAGTGAATTGTATTCTTTTTGAGAAATAAATGTCTTAAACCGTAAAATCCGCTAATCGTTTCCATAACGCCCGCCTTATGTCCAGTTCTCTTTGTAATTTTTTAATAAATAGTTTTTATGCGCTATGGAGCGAGCTATGCTCGGAGTTTCTTTGAAGGATAAAATCAGGAATGAAATTATCCGGAAAAGAACCGGAGTTACCGACATAGCTTGCAAAGTAAGCAAACTGAAGTGGCAGTGGGCTGGCCATGTCTGTCGAAGGGCCGATGGCCGGTGGAGCAGACGAGTCTTGGAGTGGACACCGCGTATCGGCAAGCGTAGTGTGGGACGCCCCCCAGCTAGGTAAACGGACGACCTAAAGAAGGTGGCTGGGGTAGACTGGATGCGGAAGGCGGAGGACAGGGTGTTGTGGCGCAGTCTGGGAGAGGCCTATGTCCAGCAGTGGACTGCGACAGGCTGAGTTGATTGATTGATTGAGTTTTTAATAAATATTTACAATTTCCAGGTAAAGAACGAGCGTCACCTACGCGCTGGCAAACCGATAGTGGTAGAAGTATCGTTAGAGCGAGAAGACGATATCGTCGGACCGGTCATCGCACCTTTCTTCCCTCAGGTAAGATACACACTAGAATTTTCTCGCAACCGACGAGAAACCTATCGTCATGTTGTGTTTATTACTGGTAGAACAAAGAAACCTATAATATACAAACAAACTAGTACAAAAAAGAGACTGCACAAGATAAAATAATTAGATTTATCTATAATATGTATGTATTTAGAAATATACAACATTATTTTTAGTACATGGAAAACCCAAAACACGTGTCTAGTATTTTTATGTAAATAATCTATGTACAAAATTTCAAAACTGTATCATGAAAAATCACGAAGTTATAATAAGCTTGTTATGTTACCCGATTGTCCGTATAAAAAGTTGGTTACCACTTAACACGCGCCGCCGGCCGACCGGCTGTGACCTGTGTTGTGCGCATATGATTGCGGATCTGTACTTAGTGTGTGTCGCTCGGTGTCCAACTTGTTACCATTTTTAAATATTTTTGGGACAAAATATAACATGGTGTAAAAATGATTGGAATCGATTCAGTTACTTATTCTGAACAAAACTATATTCAGGTTTGCAGTATACTAAAAATAATGTTGTATATGTATGTTTATCGAGTTGTCTAGTACTCATAGCACAAGCTATGCTTAGTTTGGGACTAGATGGCGTTGTGTGAAAGTTGTGGAATATTATTATTATTATTAATACTAAGGACAAAGCTCAGCAAGGTGATTCAATCTTCCAATCAACATTTTGATGGCTGTCATTTTGATTGACAGTTTTGCAAAGAGAGACGGTACGTCAAAATGCATACTTTTATTTCAAGCGACATTCTAATTAGGCTGACAATCAGCACTTTTCACACGTAATAATGACATAAGACAGTCCCCCGGCACGCCCGCCCTTCATCACTTCCTAGTACTTTAGCTGGGAAGCTGAAGTGGCGCAAAAAACTTCCCAGCAGTAGTTGAGTTATTAGTCATTGCTTGGTGGAGTTGCCTCTAATCTTGGAACCGAAACTGGGTGTTTCCGCAGATGTAGCCAATGGAGAAATTTTGAATATGTCTAACAATTTTTACTTTATGATTTATCTAATTATTTCAGAAACGCGAGGAAGGCTGGTGGGTGGTCATCGGTGATCCTAAGAGCAATACTTTGCTCTCCATCAAGAGGGTATCACTCGCGCGCAGTGCTAAGGTAAGATACTACCAAAGTTTATCTATATTGGAGTCTCAATCATTTTGGTCCCACTTGGGCGCCAATAAAGTATTCTTACTGGCGCCCACAGTGGGCCACTAAGGGTTCAGGATTGCAGTCAGGGCAAAAATACATGACATACATAATATGTGTAATAAATGAAATTACACTATTTGGTCCCTAAATATGGATTGAAGTTATGATAATGGGGACTTAAACATAACTGGTGAATGAATAATGCACCTCTATGCTTCCGGAGAGTACTCAAATGTCCTTTCTTTGTTATTGTTCCTCGACTCGTTCGAGTTAATCTGCACGATTACTGGCAAATACATGCACTGACTGAACAGATTCACTTAATCTGTGAGGTTCTTACTACAAAAGATCATTTCAGACATCATTCCCTATGGTCTGACCAAGATTATGTCTGGACTTTAAAAGAGACTGATCTCTTGTATTTGTTTCGGCCTTTTTTTCTCAGAGATAGGAAACGCCGACCTCATCTAGTTTTTAAAATAATGATTGCATGTAAAAATGTTTGACTTTGCCAAGTGCATGCATATTTTGTCCTTCAATAATTACGGACTGAATGACTGACCTTGATCCCTAAGTGGGCCCATGGTGGGCGACAGTAATAAAATCTTGGCGCCCAAGTGGGATCTACTTCGTTAAATCAGTAGTTTCACTAGCCATTTCTCTGCAGGAACGTAATAATAAAGTTTCTATTCTCTCATTCATCAGGTCCGGCTAGACTTCGTATGCGGCAGTTCAGGTCGCCACACCTACACGCTGTACTTCATGTCGGACGCTTACCTAGGAGCTGATCAAGAGTACAAATTCACAGCTGAAGTCGCCGAAGCCGCCTCCGACTCCAGCGATTCGGAATAGACTGCGACTTCCAAGACTTCGGCCGAGATCTATAAACATTACTTAGCACATGCTTTGCCTAAGACATGTTCCCGTCTCGTATCTTGCATTTAAAGTTTGACTGTTGTACGACAGTGACAGGAATAATGCTGAACCAAAGTACGGGCTAAGTAAAGTGTACGTATCGTTTATAGAACGGTTATAGACCTCAGTCTCAGAGTTTATCGGCAGAATATTCAAACGCCACTCAATTTTAAGTCGAGGTGAAGTCTCGTATTGTGACAGAAATATTTTTAAAAACGTCTTATAATAAAGGGTCGTTTGTGTATTCGGTGGTAAGATTTGTGACTGGGAGTGGCAATAAGATGTTAAGGTGAATAAATATAATTTGAATTGATTGTTTTGCGTTTTATTTTGAGCTTTATCCGTAAAAAAATACGTTGAGAGAAGTCTTATGGTACGCCCTGGAGTTGAAAACTTAATTGCAATGAACTGTATCTCGATCAGTTACTGGATCTCGATAGTTGTGCTATGTATAACTATCGAGATCGAGTAACTGGTTTGTGGAACTTGTGGAGGTCAGATAAGCTGTCGCTCCATATAAAATACTGATATTCAGTTGCACCTGAAACTTTAAGCCGATCCTAAAACAGCTGGGACAAGGCTCGGCAGATGATGATTCACTAATATTCATGGTACAGCACTGGTCTTATCGCTAATATCGATATCTACCAGACTAACCAACCATACAACAACCCGGCATTTCCATTTTGCCACCCCGTAGTATTCACCCTAGGATGGATACTTATTAAGAGGTGGGCGTTCATAGCTGCGACACAGTTTGTAACTAATGTAGCTATTTACGTACGCAATCAAATTGTAAAATGAATTTTTGTTCCAATAAAGATTATAATTATTATTATTATACTCGGAAACTTATGTTTCCGAGTATTTTGTTTTTAATGTTCTTCCAATTAGCTCCCCTCAACTGTCTACAGTTATGCTCAATACGCGATCATCAATATGTAATATGTTTTAATGTACTTGTTATGACACACTGGCACTGTGCTGTATTAAAGTCTACACTGTTCTATCTTTCTTTTTTTAATTCAGATGACAGTCATCTGAATTAAAAAAAGGTTAACTGCTTAAGTATTGTCCCAGTTGGGCGCCAGTATGTTTTTTTTTATTATTGGCGTCCACCACAGGACTTTGTAATTAGCACTACTTTATTAATCAACTGCCTCTATGCTCTAGTGGTCACTAGCGCTACTGCTGAGTGAGGCCCTGGGTCAGGTTGGCCAAGTGTTCCTAGGGTTTTCCATCAGAAATTGGTCAGTAGTAGTCCGGAGTCTGGATTTGTTCCCGGTGATGGCAATAGCTCTCCTCTTATTACATAGCATAAACGTAATGGGTGTTAATGTGAGTTATTTCTTATAATAGGTGCTGGTCGCCTAACATTTCGAGGAAACTTGTTTGTCTTAGAAAACGTAGTTTCAACTCAGCATGTCGCAGTACACTTCGGGACTAGAGGCTCTATTTAAAGACTCGTCTGCTCCAACGGGCATCGATCCTTCAATGGACATGCTCCGCTTAATTGAATAGGTTTTTAAAACTTATTAGATTTATTGAGACGTTCAACGCAACGTTCTAAAACCCGCCCTCACTTATGTATCCGCCATCTAGTGAATCGAAGGGTCAACTTGAGTAATGCTTTCTTGAAATCCTTCGCTTGAACGTTGAACAAATGTCAAGCATTATTAATTATGCTATTTTATTACAAGTAATAACTACCCCTCTTAGTGAAACTAGGCTTTAGTGGAAAATATTGCATCTTAATGTTGTCCCCCACTGGGTGCCATTAGAAATAATTTTCTATTTTCATTCAGCATTTGAATTAGCCGCTGCAACTTCTTTTTACCTTTCACATTTAGGTTAAGCCAATACTTACGAATCAAGTCAAATTTTATCAAGTATTTCTGTTCTAATAATAAAAAAAGTAAGTAGTTCGTTATTAATGCTAATACGCTTGTGTTTATTAATATAATGTTGCTACTTCATTTTGAAAAACCCCGTTGCGTGAAAAAGACAAAACATGCTCTCTTCTCTTTCTTACTTGAGCAATTAATTATCCGACAATTATACTCTACGTATTATAGACTGACACAGTTATTGCCGCAAGTGGCGAAATAGAGAACTAACACGAAATGTACTGGATTAAACGACATTCCTTGACAGGTAGCGCCTCCATTACATTCACAAATATCTTTGTCAGTCTACATAACTTATCTAGTATTCTATAGCTCACATCAAGGGATTGAACACAAAACAAATTTATTCATGCATGCGGCGAAATCGAGAACTAACATAAAATGTACTGAATTGAATGCCTTCCCTTGACTACTAGTGCCGCCATTACACCCGCATAAATCTTTGTCGTATCTGTATTGATCGTGTATGGTGACCTGCGCAGTGCAGTTAGCTTTTTCTAGACTAGACCTTTACTAAGGTGGGTCAGTCTACCGCCCGCCCTCGTCGACCGAGTACATCTGACGGCGGGCGGGCGGTGTACTGGGTGCTTGCTGCAGTTGGTCCTTCGAGCCGCCATCGGGGCTCCACGGCTTCACAGCCAACCTGCAAGTGAGTGTTTCTTTTACTTGTGAATTTTCAACTGTTTTGAACTTTGAGATAACGATTAAAGAGAAAGTTCTTGTAGCTTTGTCCAGTGGTGCATGAATTTGATGATAATTTTTGATCCAAAAGCCAGCAATTTTGTGATTGTGATATCAGTGTCTTACAAGTTACGTCATTGTGTTTCAGATACCTAGTGGGCGAACTTCCTGCCGGGTTAGCATGCACAGTGTGCGCGTGAATGTCGACCGGACCGAGACTCCGCCCAATAGGTCGACAGGTAAGCGTTTGACTATTGATTTTGCAGTTTAACGGGGTTCGAACATTTTTCTGTGGAAACTGGCATACTGATTTTACTTCGTTCGCAGCAACTTAAAATCAAAATAGCGATGCACAGGCGCATATAAGTTACTCGTCGCCATATTGTTTCTTTGTTTAAGGATTTTGTAAGTGTAAGGACAGGGGGCAGCGGAGGAGGGCTGAGGCGCTGGGGGGGGGGGGGTTGAGACAGTGGGGTTGGGGAGCAGGGGGTAGGCGCAAGGAGGCAGGGGGACAGGGTAAAGGCATTTGGTCTAATTCATTGCACTAGACAAAGTGCGTGGCTGCATAGTGCAACGTTTATTAATTCGTTTTGGGGAAACAGAGTGCCTTCCAAGTGTCATCCAAAATGGCGGCCAAACAAAGGCGCATAAGTGAGAGGGCATGAGTAGCGTCGTGAATGTAACTTCATTTCTTTGATGGTGTGGGCTATAAAATCATTTTGTATATTTCGAGGTGAATTCTATTGGAGTAAAATCTTTAAATTTGTAAATAAAAAAGCCGTCATCTCACCCGATAGGAGCTAGTTGTTACAACCAGTAAAAAAATGATTGTTCTTCTAAATCTTCGAACTAGGTGTGACGGTCCTACATCATTTACAGAGGCGTTAACATAATATTTTCAACTTTTCAGGTCCCACATAGACGAACACCATCCACTCGTCTTGCAGATGATGCAGCTATGCGTCAGTTCGCAGTCGGGCCAAAATCCACCTCAACTTTAGTTGGCTAACTTAACTGGCTTACTTCCAACCAAGTCCCATACAGCCCCACTTGAGCTTACACCGATGGGGTGTTCGTGGCTCTACCAACACCTACAAAGTCAACCTCACCTGCTGTACACCCTGCTAAATCACCGACGACGAGACGCGAATTACCAACTAGCCCCGAACGCGACTGAAAATCTTCGCAGTCGAACAACAACTCAGGAACTGCTACTTCACCACGACCAACCAGGTCGTAATACGATCAACTGAGCAACCATCGGGGTGTAAGTGGCTCAACCAACACCTGCGAAGCCAAAGTCAACCTCACCTGCCCGCGGTACACCCTGCTAGAATACTAACGAGGCTCTGGCAAGACACACTTGCGAGAAAAGTGTGTGTGGGTCACCCAGGCACACTTTTTAAGTTTATTCACCGTGTCTTTAGAATAAGTTACTTAGTAAGAAATTAGTACATTGATTATGTTTATATTGGGGAAAATAACATTATTCGGAATTAGCTAGTTTAGTCTATAATAAACAAATGTAACCTACTGCTTTGTTTTATTTCGAACAATCCTCAGACATACATAGTCCAGCAATAACAAATATAACTCTCGGACTATCTGCAGTAGTGTCGCTCCTTTCTTTCTAAATCCATCCAAAGGTTGTCTTTAAAAGATCGCTTTTAGCGATGTGTCACCCCTTTAAATTTCTACATTTAAGTATATCTATTCCTTACGCTGCTTGTAATAAAGTTCAATATAGACTGTGGACTGTATGAGATAATAAAAATACGTGTCGTCGATTCAATGTTTTAATGCAGACTAATTCAAAATGTTACCAATTCATGTACACTTCTTAGGCAAAAAGTTTCCGTGCCTCGTAAATCACGTTAAGCCGTTGGTCCTGGCTGTTATTCAAGGATCCACGAATCTGTCTTACCGTGGGGTAGGGGAGACCGAGGTGAGTTGTAACAGAGGAGAGTTGTGACAAAGACGATTTCTCGGAACCTATGACAGTTAGCGAGCTGGCAACAGCGCACGATTGTTTCTTTAGAGACGCCCTACTTGACGCATCACGCGCCGGAGGCGCACGACAAGCGGTTGCGTGAGTACGACGTCTGCATGGAAAAAAAAACGAAAAGTAAGTTTTTTATCAAAATTTTGATTGTATTTATATCGTGACATATTACATACATGTGGTTATTCTATTTTTGCTTATATTGTGTGGCTTTTGAAGTTTCAAGGCGTGGCATTGTCTTGCTGTATTTGCATCTTGTTTCGAAATCAAGAATTATTATTATGACCAGGTCGTGATTTTTGGCACCTAGGAGAGTTGTGACACGCTGTCACAACTCTCCTACTTCAGTTTATTTTCTAGTTAGCTTATTTTACATGCTTTTTGCAGTGTTCTTTTTTATGTTTACATGTGTTTGT
This sequence comes from Eremobia ochroleuca, assembly GCA_949629135.1. Taxonomy (NCBI): domain Eukaryota; kingdom Metazoa; phylum Arthropoda; class Insecta; order Lepidoptera; family Noctuidae; genus Eremobia; species Eremobia ochroleuca. Next base: position 3,722,420 of record OX451413.1, on the reverse strand, counting down.
TTATTTTAGTCAATTCTTAAAACCTAAGTTTGACATAAAAAGTATTCGGCAATTAAAATCTGTCTAAAATGACTTTTTTGTCAGGAACATTTTTGGGCCTGTAGTTTGCTGTTGCATGCTGAATTTGCTATTTTTTGTTTCAGAATGCCTAACAATTATACACGAAAGACTGATGCTCTGTCGGCGAAGTGTCCTGTCGGCGAAGAGTCCCGTCGAAGTAAAGTCTTGTTGGTGTTCAGTGTGTCAGCGTAGTGTCTGTCGGCGTTTAGTCATACACTCGCTGCCTTAGTGGGTTCAGTGCCTGGAATGCGAAGGCTGATCTCACGCAGATTGCACTGGGGACGTCTGTCATAATTGTTTATCAGATTAGATTAAGATTTTTGACTGACTTTAAGCCAGCTGATCTCGTAATAATGCCATTTTTACTTACAAAATATTTAATACTTGTTATGTTACTTTCATGTTATTGTAGTTCCTAAAATGTTGCCTAATGATAATTAAAGTACTTTTATACAAAATAAAATCATGTATTTTGTTTATAATACCTATAAAATTATTTTATGTTTCAAATATAGTCTAGATATACAGCTGTCACAACTTACCTTGGTACCTGTCACAACTTACCTCGGTGTTAGGAGAGTTGTGACAAAGGTAGTAGTTCCGGTTTTCGTGGATTTTCTCAGAAACCTTATAACTTTCATTGACTCTGATGACTGCTTTCAAAAGAGTAAGAATTGAGCTACATTCAGGCAAAGAGTTCATAATCGTGGTGTGTTTTTTTATTGAGATGTGTTCTTTTAAGTAAAAATTGTCACAACCCTCCTCGGTCTCCCCTATCGTGTTACCCAGTAACTGGTTTGTAAAGGTCAGGTGGGCAGTCGCTCCATGTAAAATACTGGTGTTCAGCTGCATCCGGTTGGACTGGAAGCCGATCCTAAAAATAGCTGAGAAATGGCAGGCAGATGATGAGCCTAATAATCATAGTTACCGAAGTGACTTAACAAATATGATACATCATTTGGAATTCATTGTCCGTTGTACGTATTGGTGTCGGTCTGCCGCTGTCGAGAAATACATACACAGATGTATCAGTAAGAACAGTAAGTTAAGTAAGATAATTTCAATTAATTTCTAAGCCCCCCTCCCCCCTACGATAGAAAAAATAAGTCTGGAATGAACCCCCTCCCCCTTTGAATCTTACGTAAGATAGTAGAAAGTATCTATCAAAATTGCAAAGAAACAAATAGCAAAAATTTTTTAAACTTATAAATGTTTGCTTACTTTTGTGATCTTACGTAAGAATAATCTAGACCCCTCACATCCCCATGTACCTAAGTAAAAATAACACTTGTTCGGACCCGCCCCCAAAGATGACAATCTAAAAAAGAAATATGACAGCTTGCAGTAGCTTGATGTGCTCACGTCTGTACCTAATTTACTTCCTAGTTCCCCCCCTCCTCGGTTCGCCCATGACATCGATGACAATGTAGTAACACTGCAGAAGGCACATTTCTCTCACTGTGCGAAAACTTGCGAGTGGAGGCTGTTTCCTATGCTTGGCATAATCAGTGTATGATATTCCCACTGCTGGGAACACAGGCCTCCTCTCTTCGAGAGGGGTTGGGCTGTAATCTACCACGCGGGCCCAGGGCGAGTACGTAGATGTCACACGTCTTCGAATTTTTGGTTCTAGGACATGCCGGTTCCCTCACGTTTTCCTTCACCGTTTCGAGAGAAGTGGTGATGAAATGATTTACACAAAATAATGCGCATGTCTGGGTTTGAATCCACGACCTACAACAATAATATACAATGCTTTAAAAATTTGTTAAGAAAAAAAAAAAATAGAAAAAAAGCTAGATGGAGTCGACATTTTCTATCAGACTACTCTTGAAACGCAGAAGCGAATAAACTCAGGCGTTATTCTATAATCTTAGTCAGATTATGTGAGGATTTTTAGCGTTTACTAGCACCCTAATTGCGTAACACACAATTTATTTCTTTATTTATTAAAACTTTATACACAAGTAAAAAAAAAAATACTGTACAAAGGCGGACTTAATGCCTACGGCATTTTCTGCCAGTCAACCTTAGGGTGATACAGACAAAATATGACAGGTGCAACATGCGGGATAGAGAGCTAGGAAACGACTATGAAAAACAAAAATTAATAACAATACATAGATAGATACATGTATATGTCGTCGCAAGCGATATCAAGACGACAAAATAATCAAAACGCTACTTCCGGTTGATTTCATAATATTGGTCAAACCGGAACTTAATTCTCATTGGTTGATCGGTTAGTACAGTGAACGCCGTGAGGTGGCGCTATAACTTCGCGCCATTTTCGACACGTGGACAGAGCCGATTGGAGAGCGGCCAGCATTCGACTTACCATCGGAACTGTCATGTTCACCGTACAAACCTTACTGCTCATAAAGTGATTGTAAATTACCGAATAAACGTGACTGTGATTTCTGCTTCAAACTACGTTTTACTGGTTGCCCGAGTACCCACCTTCCTCATAGAACCCGTACCAAGAAACTATGATGATGGCCGTATTATCGCTACGCCCACGCTCGCGCCGTCATATACATACTTACAAATAAACAAAATGAACTGTCGAAAAATGATCGTTAGAGGAGAAAACGAATCCAGCAAATCAATCTGAATCTGGATCATATTTGTAATCTATTACTGCATATTTGCAACGTAAATAACGCAATTAATGTTGTTGAGCTGTCTAAATGAACCCCATTGCTACTGATGGTGTGTTACGCAATCATCCCGTTGATTGTTGAAAGTCTTCGGTACATTTTTTTATTGAGTGGTACTCGTATGAATACTATATGTGCACCGTACATCCCACATCGAAGTATTGATCGTGACCTGCGCAGTGCAGCTGGTCTTTTAGACTAGTTCCTTTGTTCCTTCCGCGTGCCGCAGTGCGCCACCGACCGCCTTACGAGTAGGACGAGTTTGTCCTTCGAGCTGTTCGAGTCCTTCGGGGCTCCGGGCTCTGCAGCCCTGCCGCGTGCCTGATGGTTAAAGCCGTCAAAGATTAAGGTAATTTTAAATTTTACATACATACATAAACTCACGCCTTCTTCCCATGGGGTAGGCAGAAACTACAGAATGCCATCTGCCACGGTCCTCACATACTCCATTTGCCTCGTGTAAGTTTGTATATCTGGTTGCGATTGCTATGCACCTGCTCTTTCAGAAGAAGATCACCAATGAGGTCACTGTAGTGGCCCCTCCCGGCGCTTTCACTCACATCTGCCTAGTTAATACCTTGCGTTCGTCCCTTTTATTCATCATTTTAACTTTTAATATTTCCTTTTCTAAACTCAACAATGTTAAAATTGTGAGATGATCAATTTAAGGTAAATTGGCAATAATGGCGCAGCTGCAAATTTCAGTGTTTGAGACAGAATTTTAGGGGTATGAGGAACAAGGTGTAAACTACACTCATCCGCGGATACATCAGATATTATGGCGTTTATAATTAACTGCAAAAAAAAAAAAAATATTCCATTGTGATTTCCAGGTGGAGCTGCGTCATCCACTCATCTCTGAAGACGGTCATGACATCTGAGCTCCCATCATCTGCCCTAAAAATGAGTCCTAAGCGTCACCGTCGGGTCACGGAGTTTGGCAGTCCTGCATATACCTGACATAAAAATGAAGGTATGTGTTATAGTTTTATTTATTTGTTACCATTGCAGATGGGGGAGCAGTGGTGGGGAAGTGGTAATGCCCGATGATGGGCTTGAGGTCGTAGGTTCGAACCCAGACAGGCACTTTACTTTGGGCAAATTATTTCATCACCACTTCTCTCAAAACGGTGAGGAAACCGGCGTGTCTTAAAACCAACGCTTCAAAGACATGTGATATCTACCAACGTGCTCTGTGCCCGCGTAGTGGACTCAGGTCCTGTCCCTCTCACCGACAGGAGGCGTGTCCCGGCAGTGGGGACATTATAGACTGATTTTATGCTTATTGCAGATTTATGTCGATTGTAATTACGTTCTAATTATTTAAAAGGTTGTGGCTGTAAATAAGAGCATTTTCGGGGACGTCCTTTTCACAATACTATTTATTCTGTTCTCTTCTCTACTGTATTTTGACTACTAACACTAGTAATAAGTTATAATAATGTTTACGAACACGCGGGATCACTGTTATCCGAAAATAAATAATGTTATTATTCACAGGTCCCTGTTTGACAAGCAGCGTCACCCACTCGTCTGTGAAGGCGGCTGATATGGCTGACGCTGCATCAGCCTTCTAACGAGCACTCGAGCGTACACCGATGGGGTGTAAGTGGCTCTACCAACACCTTCCACCTACAGAGCCAAAGTCAACCTCACCTGCCCGCGGTACACCCTGCTGACTTCACCAACGAGGCTCTGGCGAATCTCTGTTCTCTTTCATGGGTAAGAGATCAGGGTTGGCAATCGATCATTCAAAAATATTATTTGTAGTTTTAAGATGTTAAAATCTTTAAGATTCTATGTAATGTAACATTAGGTAAGTTTCTATTCTTGTATAAAAAAAGCTTACACACTTTATAATACTTACTTAACCTTAATTAAATTTAAGTTAGCATAGGAATCCTGTTATTTTATTTATAAAACCTCATCATATATAAACTCACGCCTTCTTCCCATAGGGTAGGCAGTATACATCTGAAAACCAATTCCCGTACTTAAAAAAACATTCAAATTCAGGTGACAATTCCATCTCACCGACAATCAATGTCAAAAACTTGTCAAAAATGTATGTAAACTGATTGAATTTTTGACACATTGAGACAGATTAGAATGCGAATGTTTTTAGAAATACGGAGATTGCCTTCTGGTCACACACGCACGCCGGTGGCGAGTGCTATGCACCTGACGTTTCTGAAGGTCATCACCAATAAGGTCACTATATTTCCTCCTAGCGCGTCCCCTCCCGGAGCTCCCACTCACATCTGCCTTGTAAATATACCTGGCTGTTTGGTGGTATCGTCCTGCACCTGCCAAAGGTGGCGCTGTTCTCGTTGTCCTAAGAGGCGACAGAGGACTGATTATATAGTTGAGTTGACCTCCCCAAGACAACTGGGACAGGTATACTCATTTATTTAAACCGTTTCTGGTACTTCATTTTGGCCACTCCGGTCGCTATTCGCTACAATAACACAGAACACGGGTGTGCCGGCTGAGAATTGTGTCTGTTACGTCAAACGATTTCAGTGAATAGTAAGTTGTCGACACGTGGGACGTGGATGCAGCAGTCATTGTGCCGATAGTCGTGACGGCCAATGGCATATCAGCCAAGAGCCTCGACCAGCACCTGAGGAGGCTCTCTTTTGGCAGTTGGATCACGGCCTTGATCCAGAAAGCGCTACTTCTGGATCCGGGATGCTGAATTTACAAACGAGGCTCTGGCGAAACCCTAGTGTATTGGATTTTGTGTTCTTCAGGGTAAATAAAGCGACTCTTCCTGGTGTACTTGGTTATTATTTCTTTAAAAATGCTTCTAATTACAATGTCAATTGAAGGTTGGAAAAACCGTTGTAAATTTGAACAATAGTTAATATTATAATATAATGTGACGCGAACGACAAGCAACGGGTTGAAGTATAGGTTGTTCTCGTGCGATGGCTCGACGTAAGTTTTTATAGTTGCGGGGCGGCGCCATCTCGTCTATCGATGGAACTGATGAGTCCTTGATGGTGCTGTCAATCGCCGTGCAGCGCGTACGCGTGTGTGCCGTTGTGTCTCCCGGTCACCAGATGGCGATACATGTCGTAAACACCTACAGTCCGCGCGCGAGCTCCGAGGAATGATAAGGAATGTTGACGTAATGAGCTAGAGTTGTGATTTAGTCGATATTGCACTGTCGATACTAATACATCTTGAGCCTCCGCGCGAGTGTACTTCATGGAATCATTTTATGAGGGTATTATGTACTTGAAATAAAAAAAATGATAAAAATAAACTCTCCTCACGCACTTCAATAATAAATGAGTCGACAACATTCTTCTCGCGTCAAGGTCGACACTAGTACTGGGAGAGTGCGGGGGATGGAGCGACGGTCGGGCGCGGCGCACACCCGCCCGCTTCCTCAGCCACCGATTCCTCGGAGCTCGCGCGCGGACTGTAGTCTCCTCTTAGGGGTCAGGCTGCAGTAACTCTGAATTTTGTGTCGTGTGATATTAAATGTTTCAAATTCTATGTGAGGTGTGTGTCATTGTTAATGCTATAAGGTTAGACAGGTCTTTGACTTTATTCTTAGTTAAAAATAACTACGACAATTTTTTTTCTAAACGTGATTGGTACTAAATTGTGCCTCGGAAAGCACGTTAAGCCGTTGGTCCCGGCTGTCATTCGTAGATCTTTGACAATCGTTACGGGTCGTCAGTAGCCCGAAAGTCTGACAACCAGTCTTACCAAGGGGTATCATATTACCCAGTAACTGGGTTGTGGAGATAGGCAGTCGCTCCATGTAAAATACTGGTATTCAGCTGTGTCCGGTTGGATTGGAAGCCGACCCCAACATAATTGGGAAAAGGCTAGGCAGATGATGATCATGATTGGTAATAAATAGTATTTAGTAAGGTTAGGCATCAGAGGGGCTCGTGGCTAAATAATAACAGCCGCACCGGTCGATCGATCAGGTTAAGCTACGCTTGCCGCGGTTGGTCTGTGGATGGGTGACCATCTTTACATACCGAGACCTCTCCGTGCCTCGGAAAGTACGTTAAGCCGTTGGTCCCGGCTGTCATTCGTGGATCTTTGACAGTCGTTACGGGTAGTCAGAAGCCCGAAAGTCTGATAACCAGTCTTACCAAGGCGTATCGTATTACCCAGTAACTGGGTTGAGGTCAGATAGGCAGTCGCTCCATGTAAAATACTAGTATTCAGCTGCATCCGGTTAGACTGGAAGCTGACCCCAACATAGTTGGGAAAAGGCTAGGCAGGTGATGAGTTAGGTTAGGCAACTGGTGTTTTATTTATACAACTTTATCGTCCTTTATCAATATTATTGTAACATGGAGCTGTAAAACTCAAAATTCGTGAAGGAAAACGTAATGAAGAACCCGGAATGTCCTAGAACCAAAAAATCGTAGACCGCGTGGTATATTACAGCCCACTTCTTCTCGCAAAGAGGAGGCCTGTGTCCCAGCAGTGGGAAAGTCTGTGTCCCAGCAGTGGTCCGAACGTTATAGTGAGATTATTAAGTACGTAACTTACCTACTTAGAAAGGCATGGTTTCAAAATGCATCTATTGAGAAAATATTTTTTTATTTCCTTATTTAGCATATGACTATAAAGAAACGTATTCAGGTAAGATTCTGTAACAGTCCGAAAGGGGCGGAAACGGACAGGAGGGTTAACGTTGGGGGCGTGTAACCTTCTGCAATGTAATGTGAAGCCATTTTGTTTCCCCATTGCTCCCTAGAGACGAGTTTGGGAGCGGTTCTAAGGGTGTCTTTTAACAGAATGGGGAGGGAAGATAATGGCTAATAAATCATTTGACGCCTCCGCTGTAACAAAGAACCTCGGGTTATTCCGGTATTCCACCCCAAAAAATCCACCCTAAGGTGGATACGCGGAAACAGTTGTCCGGGAATCCACCCTATAAATAGTTGGACCTACGTAATTTATAGGCGTTTAGGGTGGAACCTTGGACATGCGTTTCTGCGTATCCATCTTAGGGTGGTTTTTTTGGGGTAGACAAACGGAATAACCGAGAACATAAACAAATCTTTTAATCTTTTGGGGTCTTCTTGTGCTACAGTTTTATTATTTTCATCAAAATCAAAAGACATTTATTCAAATAAGGCTGAGAATCAGCGCTTTTCGAACGTCAAAATTACACAAGACTGTCCCCCAAAACGTCCGTCCTTCACCACTTCCTAGTGGGAAGAAGAAGTGGCGCAACAAACTGCCCAAATCAAATCAAATCATTTATTTGCATAGAATGTAGGTATTGTACAGACGCCAGCACATCAAGCTACTACAATCTGTCAGATTTCTTTAATAGATTTTCAACTTTATCGCCAAAGCATAAGGTTCAAAGTTGATTGGGAAAATCTGACAGTTTCGGGTAGCTTGATGTGCTGGCGTCTGTACAATAAAGTTGTTATAAAAATGTAGTGAGCCGGGTACATTCTGCCTGAGTTTTGGAATGCAAAAATTAATAAATAATGTCAATAGCAATATTAATATTAAGTCGCTTATTAGTAAAACTATGTAAAATAAATAGTGATGATTAAGATACAAATAAATTATTTTAACAAATCCAGAAATAATAATAAAAATAATTAAATAATAATATTTTTGTATCAAATTAATAATGTCTATAAGTAATATTAAACTGTTGAGATGTCACACATAGGGCCATTCAAAAAATCACTTATCGAATAATAACATTTCTGTATCAAAAAAGCCTTAAGTTTATTTTTAAATTGTTGAAGGGTGTCACTTTTTATGCTGTCCGGTAGTTTGTTGAATATTATTGGGCGCATGCAGAAAACACTTTTATTAAGTAGTACTGTTTTATAGCCACCGGTAATTAAGAGGTTTTTGTATTGACTTCTCACGGGAACTTTCTTGGAATCCGAGACCTTAACAAACAACTTTTTATTTCTTTTTACAAAAATTGCCATTTCCAAAATATATACTGACACTGACCCTACGTGACTGACGAAGTGCTTCCTTGATTTTGTCCCTTGCTTCTAATCTAGTCGATGATAATGATCGAGGTGCTCGCAGCTCATCTTCAGCTGTGGTTCTTCCTTGTTTGTACATTTTAAGCCATCGCTGTACGGTTCTTTTATTTAGGGCGTTACGACCAACACACTTTACCAGTAAGTCGTGCGCAACTCCTCCAGAGTAGTTGAGTAAAGCACAAAACTTTAGAAATATACGTTGCTCCACTACATTAATAGATTTTTTTAAATCTTCATTCAAATCATTTTAAATCAATGCACGTCTTGACAATACAACACACCAAATTAAACTAACATGATTGTACAAGACAACACATGTATTAACTATTGCATACCATTGCGCAATACATAAATATTGGAAATAAAAAATATGACACTGGAAGTGGGATGACCTAATAGATTCCTAGTTTCGCGACCTTCGTTTGATTCATCACTTGGCCATTGTACTGTACATTAACGTTCGGTGGAATTGTTCGTTGGTGCAAATGCATGACGTTAGTCTTTGGTAAATTTATTACCAGGTTATTTTTATCAAGCCATTCAACAATATTTCTAAGGCTGTATTGTTGATATCCTGTTCATAATTATTGATATTTGTACATTTAATCAGTGCTGTGCTGTCATCGGAAAATAGAACCATTGGATTTTTTATCTGACGAGGCAGATCATTTATATACAGCAAAAATAGCCCAGCAGTAGTAATAACATAACAAGTTGCCTGTTTTGCTCGAAATATCAGGAAGAGGTGCACCTATAGTACACGCCAGCACATCAAGCTACACGAAACTGTCAAATTTTCCCAATCAACTTTGTACTTTATGTTTTAGTGATGAAGTTGAAAATCTAGTAAACATACCTAACACGTAACAGACACAATTCTCAGCCGGCACACCCGTTTTCTGTGTTATTGTAGCGAATAGCGACCGGAGTTAGCGACCGGAGTGGCCAAAATGAAGTACCAGAAACGGTTTGAGTAAATGAGTATAGGTTGTCCCAGCAGACTGTCCCAGTTGTCTTGGGGAGGTCAACTCAACTATATAATCAGTCCTCTGTCGCCTCTTAGGACAACGAGAACAGCGCCACCTTTGGCAGGTGCAGGACGATACCACCAAACAGCCAGGTATATTTACAAGGCAGATGTGAGTGGGAGCTCCGGGAGGGGACGCGCTAGGAGGAATTATAGTGACCTTATTGGTGATGACCTTGAGAAACGTCAGGTGCATAGCACTCGCCACCGGCGTGCGTGTGTGACCAGAAGGCAATCTCCGTATTTCTAAAAACATTCGCATTCTAATCTGTCTCCTCTATCTGTCAAAAATACAATCCATTTAAGTCATAGACATATATATATGGACTGGAAATACCTACGAAAAAAGGGTGCCTACCTACAACTCATATTGTCTCAAAAAATGGCTGCCATTGCTAGGGTTGTATCAATCAAGGAACATTGGTGTTATTATAACGAGTATCGATACTAAATACGAGTCGTACTAGTTATCACGTTTGGATCATAATATAGTATACTAATTTATAGTCCGTTCTAACTAAGGTTGCCTACTTTATTGTAACGTATCCTAGTTTATTTTCGATAAACATACTTTATAATTTTGCATAAAAATACAGTATGCGAAAATACTTTAATTCTAATCTTTTGTTATGCGTAAAAGACTCATATGAACTATTTATCGATAGGTACAGACGCCAGCACATCAAGCTACCCGAAACTGTCAAATTATCGCAATCAACTTTCTTCCCTGAAAATAAAATTAATGCCAAGTGTTTTTTCGGCACAGAATTAAAAAACACTTTTTAATTGCATCACGTTTACGTATTCAAGTGAAGGAAAACAGCGTGAAGAGATATGTATCCATATGCCCAAAAACAGGTGCTTTCGCATATTATACCTTTGGGTTGGAAGGCCAGAGAGCAGTAGTTTCTGTTAGGTATGCGGACCCTAGTGAAAAACAAGATAATCACTAGGGTGAATGAATAATATAAACTTCCCATCACATTCTCCGTGAATGGGATGGGATGCTTATATTATTGTGTTAATGAGTGGTGGAGTAAAAATAAAATAAATGTATTTTTTTTTGCCTTTGTTTATTGGTATGATAATGATTAACAAATATAACGTTCAATTATCGTTCAAATATAACGTTTGATTAGTAAAATAGGCTTACAAAAGTAATACTTTGCGAATGCGATGCTTTGGGCATCTTTTGTGATTGCTCCAAGGCATTCAATTGTATTCTTCATGAAACCTTAATCAGGAAACTTCGCCACTACGGAATCCGGAACCCTCTCTGGATGACTGATGACTCTTGAATTAGTTTTTTTTCAGTTGCCTGTAAAAAATTGGTAGTAATATTATGATAATCAATATACGTATGATTTTTTTGCAGGCCTGTTGGTCTAGTGGTCAGTGGCCCTGACTACTATACGCAAGGTCGTGGGTTCGATTCCCACCCAGGACAAATGTTTGTGTGATGAGCACGATCATTTGTTCTTTGTCTGGGTGTAATTTATCTATAATATGTATGTATTAAGAAATATATATGTATGTTTATCAGCTGTCTTAGTACTCATAGCACAAGCTCTGCTTAGTTTGGGACTAGATGGCGTTGTGTGAAAGTTGTGGAATATGATTTATTTATTTATTATTATTTTTATATATGTAATTAATATATATCTATTTATTTATTTCAGGCCAAACGGCCAGGCTATTATTAATCAATCATTTTAATACACATTTACCAAAAATGCTGTGGGAACAGAGTTATCATGTAATCTCGTTACATCAAGTGTTCTATTGAAACAGCTTTCTTCAAAGTGAAGTGAACAGAGGTACCATTCTTTATGTCGGGGATTAATATTTTCTTCACCAATAGCCTCTAACCACTTTTTCTTTAGTCCTTCCTTTTTAGGAAACCTATAAAAAGTGCAAGTATTTTTATCAATAAATAATTTTGGTTACAGCTATATTATATTAGCATATGAAACTAAAATCAATAGGAAACGTCAGAAGCTATGTGCACGGTTCCAATTGGTGGTTTCTATGGAGAAGAGTCGGCAAGAAACTCCACGGTTACTCAAAATAATTGGCTTTTACAATGTTAATAGGTAGGGGAGGACAGTGTAGGCCTGTCAACAAGTACCAGGTACTTAAAAAAATAGAAGACATTGTAAAAGCCAATTGTTTTTAAAAGAGTAAACGTGGAGTTTCTCGCTGGTTCTTCTGCATAGGAAACCACCATTTGGAACCGTGCATCTAGCTTCTGACGTTTCATAAGTGCCCATGTAGGTTTATGTGAAAGAAAATATTTTGATTTTGGTGCTGTGAACCACGGGCCGGACCTAGCAAGGTCAATCGGAGCTAATAAGACGCAGGACTATTTATGTTAACATAGCAGAATATACCGATATCGTTCCAGCGGAGGAACTAGTTCCGGAAACTATTAGGCAACGGTACAACACTATTCTATTATGACATATTATTGTAAACAAACGAATGAATTAACAAAATAATAAAAAGGTCTGTTATACGGAAATTCACCCAAATATCAATACTTTAGCCATACATTCATGATCGCGTTACAATTATATCATCGAATGTCTATTATTGTATGTGTTATTGCATGAAAACCGGCTACTAACCTGTGCAAAGAAAGTTGAGGTTGATTTTCATTCTTCCTTGCACCACACTTCACAATACAACACACAGGCATGTTGAATTGCTGTTTTTCAACATTTACATGCAGTTTTAAAGGTAAAGTCCTCGTAATTTTCTCGCAAATCTCAATAATACAAAAAATAAACAACCATTTGACAACTGAACTACCACGAAACTTGGCGACAAAGATGGCTGCTCTGGCACCTACCTACACCCGTGTATAGAATAACAGGGCATCTCCTGTTATATCCCATCTCAATGATTTAAGTACATACATTTTGACAAGTTTTTGACATTGATTGTCGGTGAGATGTCACCTGAATTTGAATGTTTTTTTAAGTACGAGAATTGGTTTTCAGATGTATACTGCCTACCCCTATGGGTTGAAGGCGTGAGTTTATATATGATTAGGTTTTATAAATAAAATAACAGATTCCTATGCTAACTTAAATTTAATTAGGGTTAAGTAAGTATTATAAAGTGTGTAAGCTTTTTTTATACAAGAATAGAAACTTACCTAATGTTACATTACATAGAATCTTAAAGATTTTAACATCTTAAAACTACAAATAATATTTTTGAATGATCGATTGCCAACCCTGATCTCTTACCCATGAAAGAGAACAGAGATTCGCCAGAGCCTCGTTGGTGAAGTCAGCAGGGTGTACCGCGGGCAGGTGAGGTTGACTTTGGCTCTGTAGGTGGAAGGTGTTGGTAGAGCCACTTACACCCCATCGGTGTACGCTCGAGTGCTCGTTGGAAGGCTGATGCAGCGTCAGCCATATCAGCTGCCTTCACAGGCGAGTAGGTGACGCTGCTTGTCAAACAGGGACCTGTGAATAATAACATTATTTATTTTCGGACAACAGTGATCCCGCGTGTTAATAAACATTATTATAACTTATTATAGTGTTAGTAGTCAAAATACAGTAGAGAAGAGGACAGAATAAATAACAACAACACAAAAATAATAATAACATCTTCATACATTATGGAATGCAAATTAAGATACGAATATGAATATGAATATGAAGGACATCCCCGAAAATGCTCTTATTTACAGCCACAACCTTTTAAATAATTAGAACGTAATTACAATCGACATAAATCTGCAATAAGCATAAAATCAGTCTATAATGTCCCCACTGCCGGGACACGCCTCCTGTCGGTGAGAGGGACAGGACCTGAGTCCACTACGCGGGCACAGAGCACGTTGGTAGATATCACATGTCTTTGAAGCGTTGGTTTTAAGACACGCCGGTTTCCTCACCGTTTTGAGAGAATTGGTGATGAAATAATTTGCTCAAAGTAAAGTGCCTGTCTGGGTTCGAACCTACGACCTCAAGCCCATCAACGGGCATTACCACTTCCCCACCACTGCTCCCCCATCTGCAATGGTAACAAATAAATAAAACTATAACACAGACCTTCATTTTTATATCAGGTATATGCAGGACTGCCAAACTCCGTGACCCGATGGTGACGCGTAGGACTCATTTTTAGGGCAGATGATGGGAGCTCAGAAGTCATGACCGTCTTCAAAGATGAGTGGGTGACGCAGCTCCACCAGGACCTGGAAATCACAGTGGAATAATTAGTTTTTTTTTGCAGTTAAATATAAACGCGATAATATCTGATGTATCCGAGGATGCGTGTAGTTTACACCTTGTTCCTCATACCCCTAAAATTCTGTCTCAAACACTGAACTTTGCAGATGCGCCATTATTGCCAATTTACCTTAAATTGATCATCTCACTATTTCAACATTGTTTAGTTTAGAAAAGAAAATATTAAAAGTTAAAATGATGAATAAAGGGGACGAACGCAAGGTATTAACTAGGCAGATGTGAGTGAAAGCGCCGGGAGGGGCCATTACAGTGACCTCATTGGTGATCTTCTTCTGAAAGAGCAGGTGCATAGCAATCGCAACCAGATGTATAAACTTACACGAGGCAAATGGAGTATGTGAGGACCGTGGCAGATGGCGTTCTGTAGTTTCTGCCTACCCCATGGGAAGAAAGCGTGAGTTTATGTATGTATGTAAAATTTAAAATTACCTTAATCTTCGACGGGTTTAAAAATCAGGCACGCGGTAGGGCTGCAGGGCCCGGAGCCCCGAAGGACTCGAACAGCTCGAAGGACAAACTCGTCCTACTCGTAAGGCGGTCGGTGGCGCACTGCGGCACGCGGAAGGAACAAAGGAACTAGTCTAAAAGACCAGCTGCACTGCGCAGGTCACGATCAATACTTCGATGTGGGATGTACGGTGCACATAAGTATTCATACGAGTACCACTCAATAAAAAAATGTACCGAAGACTCTCAACAATCAACGGGATGATTGCGTAACACACCATCAGTAGCAATGGGTTTCATTTTGACAGTTCAACAAAATTCATTGCGTTATTTACGTTGCGTATGATGCAATAGATTAAAATATCCTATTTATGATTAAGATATCCTTCAAAATGATTCAAATTGAGATTGGTTGTGTGTTCCACAACTAGGGTGCTGGTATAAGCTGAAAATCCTCACAAAGTCTGATTAAGATTATAACTGGACTTCAAAAGAGTCTGACCCCTGAGTTTATTCGCTTCTTCTTTTCAAGGGTAAGTAGTCTGATAGAAAATGTCGACTGACTCCACATAGCTTTTTTTTTTATTTCGGCACCACTGCTCTCGAAACGGTGAAGGAAAACGTGAGGGAGCCGACATGTCCTAGAACCAAAAATTCGAAGACGTGTGCCATCTACGTACTCGCCCTGGGCCCGCGTGGTAGATTACAGCCCAACCCCTCTCGAAGAGAGGAGGCCTGTGTTCCCAGCAGTGGGAATATCATACACTGATTATGCCAAGCATAGGAAACAGCCTCCACTCGCAAGTTTTCGCACAGTGAGAGAAATGTGCCTTCTGCAGTGTTACTACATTGTCATCGATGTCATGGGCGAACCGAGGAGGGGAGCTAGGAAGTAAATTAGGTACAGACGTGAGCACATCAAGCTACTGCAAGCTGTCAAATTTCTTTCATGGATTTTCACCTTTATCGCTGGCGCATAAGGTTCAAAGTTGATTGGAAAAATTTGACAGTTTCGGGTAGTTTGATGTGCTGGCGTCTGTACAAGTGAAGTAAGTAAAATTAATGGTTAAGTAAATTGATTACCAACTTAAATTGTCCGTGTATTCAAATCACAACTGTTATTCTTTGCGAGTTGTATGCAATGGCTTTCTCACGGTAAATTGAACTAGGATATCAATTTGCTTAACAATAATTAATAACGGAAATTATTGCTCGGCTCCCCCCTAGGCCATGATCGATTTTTTCTTTTTTTTATATTGATTACATCTCTTACATAAACAAGATATTTTTTTTACAAATTTTTACTCGCCAAACTTTACAGTTTGGTGCCGAGAAGCGCTCGTTTATCATACATAACCTAAAATTATAAACTTAACATAAAATTGGATACCCAGTATCAGACAATAACACATTTGTTCGACGATTACATTAATTTTGCGAACGGACAACAAGAACTAGAAACATAATAACGTGGAGGTCAGATAGGCAGTCGCTCCATGTAAAATACTGGTATTCAGCTGCATCCGGTTAGACTGGAAGCTGACCCCAACATAGTTGGGAAAAGGCTAGGCAGATGATGATCTGCCTGCCATTTCTCAGCTATTTTTAGGATCGGCTTCCAGTCCAACCGGATGCACCTGAACACCAGTATTTTACATGGAGCGACTGCCCACCTGACCATTACAAACCAGTTACTGGGTAACACGATACCCCTTGGTAAGACTGAGATTCGTGGATCCTTGAATAACAGCCAGGGCCAAGGGCTTAGCGTGATTTACGAGGCACGGAAACTTTTTGCCTAAGAAGTGTACATGAATTGGTAAAATTTTGAATTAGTCTGCATTAAAACATTGAATCGACGACACGTATTTTTATTATCTCATACAGTCCACAGTCTATATTGAACTTTATTACAAGCAGCGTAAGGAACAGGTATACTTATATGTAGAAATTTAAAGGGGTGACACATCGCTAAAAGCGATCTTTTAAAGACAACCTTTGGATGGATTTAGAAAGAAAGGAGCGACACTACTGCAGATAGTCCGAGAGTTATATTTGTTATTGCTGGACTATGTATGTCTGAGGATTGTTCGAAATAAAACAAAGCAGTAGGTTATGTACATTTGTTTATTATAGACTAAGCTAGCTAATTCCGAATAATGTCATTTTCCCCAATATAAACATAATCAATGTACTAATTTCTTACTAAGTAACTTATTCTAAAGACACGGTGAATAAACTTAAAAAGTGTGCCTGGGTTACCCACACACACTTTTCTCGCAAGTGTGTCTTGCCAGAGCCTCGTTAGTATTCTAGCAGGGTGTACCGCGGGCAGGTGAGGTTGACTTTGGCTTCGCAGGTGTTGGTTGAGCCACTTACACCCCGATGGTTGCTCAGTTGATCGTATTACGACCTGGTTGGTCGTGGTGAAGCGGCAGTTCCTGAGTTGTTGTTCGACTGCGAAGATTTTCAGTCGCGTTCGGGGCTAGTTGGTAATTCGCGTCTCGTCGTCGGTGATTTAGCAGGGTGTACAGCAGGTGAGGTTGACTTTGTAGGTGTTGGTAGAGCCACGAACACCCCATCGGTGTAAGCTCAAGTAGGGCTGTATGGGACTTGGTTGGAAGTAAGCCAGTTAAGTTAGCCAACTAAAGTTGAGGTGGATTTTGGCCCGACTGCGAACTGACGCATAGCTGCATCATCTGCAAGACGAGTGGATGGTATTCGTCTATGTGGGACCTGAAAAGTTGAAAATATTATGTTAACGCCTCTGTAAATGATGTAGGACCGTCACACCTAGTTCGAAGATTTAGAAGAACAATCATTTTTTTGTTGCTGGTTGTAACAACTAGCTCCTATCGGGTGAGATGACGGCTTTTTTATTTACAAATTTAAAGATTTTACTCCAATAGAATTCACCTCGAAATATACAAAATGATTTGATAGCCCACACCATCGAAGAAATGAAGTTACATTCACGACGCTACTCATGCCCTCTCACTTGCACATTCACTTATGCGCCTTTGTTTGGCCGCCATTTTGGATGACACTTGGAAGGCACTCTGTTTCCCCAAAACGAATTAATAAACGTTGCACTATGCAGCCACGCACTTTGTCTAGTGCAATGAATTAGACCAAATGCCTTTACCCTGTCCCCCTGCCTCCTTGCGCCTACCCCCTGCTCCCCAACCCCACTGTCTCAACCCAAGCCCTTCCCCCTGCCCCCTGTCCTTACCCTTACAAAATCCTTAAACAAGGAAACAATATGGCGACGAGCAACTTATATGCGCCTGTGCATCGCTATTTTGATTTTAAGTTGCTGCGAACGAAGTAAAATCAGTATGCCAGTTTCCACAGAAAAATGTTCGAACCCCGTTAAACTGCAAAATCAATAGTCAAACGCTTACCTGTCGACCTATTGGGCGGAGTCTCGGTCCGGTCGACATTCACGCGCACACTGTGCATGCTAACCCGGCAGGAAGTTCGCCCACTAGGTATCTGAAACACAACGACGTAACTTGTAAGTCACTGATATCACAGGCACAAAATTGCTGGCTTTTGGAACAAAAATATCATCGAATTCATGCACCGCTTGACAAAGCTAGCAAGAACTTTCTCTTTAGTCGTTACGTAATTAGACTATCTCAAAGTTCAAAACCGTTGAAAATTCACAAGTAAAAGAAACACTCACTTGCAGGTTGGCTGTCTGTGAAGCCGTGGAGCCCCGATGGCGGCTCGAAGGACCAACTGCAGCAAGCACCCAGTACACCGCCCGCCCGCCGTCAGATGTACACGGTCGACGAGGGCGGGCGGTAGACTGACCCACCTTAGTAAAGAAGGTCTAGTCTAGAAACAGCTAACTGCACTGCGCAGGTCACCATACACGATCAATACAGACACGACAAAGATGTATGCGGGTGTAATGGCGGCACTAGTAGTCAAGGGAAGGCATTCAATTCAGTACATTTTATGTTAGTTCTCGATTTCGCCGCATGCATGAATAAATTTGTTTTGGGTTCAATCCCTTGATGTGAGCTATAGAATACTAGATAAGTTATGTAGACTGACAAAGATATTTGTGAAAGTAATGGAGGCGCTACCTGTCAAGGAATGTCGTTTAATCCAGTACATTTCGTGTTAGTTCTCTATTTCGCCACTTGCGGGAATAACTGTGTCAGTCTATAATACGTAGAGTATAATTGAGGAGCGTCGGAACAAAAACCGATATGTCTTAATTAAGACATTATTTTTTTTCTGTTACAAAATGTTTAATTATTCACCCTTCAGGAAAGAAATCAATTAAAAAACAATTACATCCATCTCAAAAAAAATATCAAAATACTGTGGTCAAATCAAACCCGACAAATACATTTTTAAATTCAACATGTTCTTGTTGTTGGATTAAAAACCAATAATTCTTATTAAGTTTTACACAATTCAACAATGGTCGGTTCAAATTCAATTCAGTTCAATACCGACATATCCAAATGATCGCGTCAAAAACCGATATATCCATACTTGTCCGCCAAGTATCTCCCTAAATTAAGTATCTACCCTCCGTCAAGTTTCACACATCAATCGATGTCACTTTAACTGCAAATTGACATGCTATAATTTTCCACTTGTAACATTAAAAAACTTACAAGCTTTTTTTTAATTTGTGAAAAATATGGTAAATTCGATATATCGGCTTTCGTTCCGACGCTCCTCAATTGTCGGATAATTAATTGCTCAAGTAAGAAAGAGAAGAGCATGTTTTGTCGTTTTCACGCAACGGGGTTTTTTAAAATGAAGTAGCAACATTATAATAATAAACATAAGTGTATTGCATTTCTTAGATTGAGTTCGTTGTTCACAATTTATTTTATAATTAAAAAAAAAATACTTGTAAATCTGTAAAAATTAAGTCATACACTAAATAATACGTTGATAACGGTTGAAATCGCGTACGCGACAAGCGGCCAGTGGCCACGCACACATGCCCCGCGTGCTTGTAGTAGTGCAACCGATTTGCGCCCGTAGTATGAAGCTTAGCCTCTGTCCCGTTTATGTACTCATGTGGTCGCAACATTCTTGGTCTTCTATGTGTGTCTGATGCACGTACTGTCTCACACATCAGTGGTTACACTTCCACTACGAAAATCAACCTTACTGGTACTACATAAAGCCGCTGTGAATGTATTTTTTTTTACTACAGATGTCTGTGCACTAGGTTTCTATGTGTGCAAACTCGGGAGCGCTCAGTATTGGTCGAGCTTTCACGCACACACACACAAGGTGCACATATATATATCTATAATTCTACATGCACAACAACCTACAAAATTAAAAATTTTATAGGTTCAAAAGTTGTTGTGGGCTTATAATTTGTCTTTTATTTGGGTTTGCTAGAGGTGTGATCGATCAGGATAAGCTACACTTGCCGCGGTTGGTCCGTGGATGGGTGACGATCTTCATTTACCATGACCCCTCCGTGACTACTACTAACTTTAAGCCGTTGGTCCCGGCCAGCCGCGGATCTACGATTTTTTAGAACCGGGGCAAAACCTTGATAGTGGCGCCCCCTCCCTTCAGTGTTTGAGAAAACCGTTAATACTGACTGCCAATGAGTAGCATTTTTGTGACCATTTGTTAAAATAATAATCCTTTAATAAATTTAAACTTTTTATTATCTAATAACTAATAACTTTCATTTGTGACATAAAACAGAAACACAGAAAAAATATATAACCAGGAAAGACTACAACTTTACACGGTGTGCTTTTTTTCTGCGAAAGAATCTATTAGCTCCTCAAAGTCCGTTGCATAGGCAGTTTTGTTTTCAATGGCTAGGATTGTGAGGCCAGATAGACGATCCTGACTCATTGTAGAACGTAGATAAGTTTTAATTATTTTCAGTTTGCTGAAGCTTCGCTCACAGCTTGCAGATGTTGTTGGTAATCCTACTAATATTATAAATGTGAAAGTTTGTGAGGATAGATGGATGGATGTTTGTTACTCTTTCACGCAAAAACTACAAAACGGATTTTGATGAAACTTTACAGTAATATAGCTTATACATCAAAATAACACATAGGATACTTTTTGTACAGATATTCCCACGGAATCGACACTTATGCGGGTGACACCGCGGGGCGCAGCTAGTGTGCAATAAATTCTTAAAGCTATACTAACATTGGTAAATGCTGCTTGCAAGTCATGCTTGTACAGATGTTGTAACAGGTCGAAGGCACTTGATTTTTCATTAATTTCATGTACTAGCTCTTTAAATACGGCGAGTTCCTGGCAAAAACCAACTGCATTCAAGTCTTTTGAATATCGTCTTTTGAATAGCTAGATCGGCTCCATTTTTTTACAGATCTTCTGTCAACATATTTAAAAAGGCGTGACCACTGAGGAAGGCGAATTTTTCATGTAGACTAGTAGTCTTTGCACTCTCTACTCTTATCTCAATTTCTGTTAAAATTTTGTCAAACACTACTTTTAAATCTTTCCAAAATGCAAGAATAGTTCCAAATTCCTGACGTTGTATCAGAAGTATGAGTGGAACTTGACGATTCGACTGCTTCGAGAAGCCACTTTCTCATCTTAGAAGCTGAATTCATTGCATCTTCGATTTTATCTTTTGCTCTTTTTCTGTTTTCAGCCCCAGAAAGCTTTTTTCTTGGTGCGCTCATCGCTTGGTTTTTCCAACCTAAAAATATAAATAAATATTTATCTATAGTTTGATGAAAGCCGAATTACAAGCTCACTGAAACGTGGGCCTGAGTGCAATGTTTAGTAACTATAGGTACTTCTCGTCACCTCTTCCTGAAGATTTTATTTTACTGTATTGTAGAGTTTACTTATAACTACAATACTAAAAAACCCAGTAAATTAAAATATCCCACTAACTGGTTTCTATAATCTATAGTCATAAAACTTACATCAAAAACGTAGAATTTATTGAATTACAAATTTCAATGTAATACCTAGTGTTATGTTCAGAGGTCGGAATATGTAAACTAATAAAAAAGCACTCATAAAAATATATCTCTAATATATAATTATTTCTTACCTATAATTCTTGCAAATTGTTGATTTCCACTACGATAATATATGATTTCACTAATAAATTACTTATTTTATTAACGCTGATTACTCGCAAACGCAATCAACCACATTTAACAAACAGTGTTGTCACTTAACGTTCAACTGTTTGAATTTGTTCGGCTCGGCTCGTATGGATATGTGACGGGGATTCCCCTTGGCAGAAAGATCACGGACACTACG
The DNA here is from genome assembly GCA_949629135.1 of Eremobia ochroleuca. Classification (NCBI taxonomy): domain Eukaryota; kingdom Metazoa; phylum Arthropoda; class Insecta; order Lepidoptera; family Noctuidae; genus Eremobia; species Eremobia ochroleuca. The sequence continues at coordinate 3,700,678 of OX451413.1, read as the reverse complement.
CACGCGTTCAAAAATTTACTTGATCTGTTAAGATGCGTTCATAAATCACTTAGTATGTGTTCAAAAACTAACTGGGCGTATGAAAATAGAAAAGTTTGTTTTTCAAAGATATTATATTAAGATTCGATTACTTGATAAAAACCTATGAGATTGTAGGAAAAGAGGCTTTATTTGTTCGATATTTCGAATTCTTGTCTCAAGGATTTGGCGACCCCATGAAACTGCCGCCCGGGGCAAGTGCCCCGGTTTGCCCCCCCTTAGATCCGGGCCTGGTCCCGGCTGTCATTCGTGGATCTTTGACAGTCGTTATGGGTCGTCAGAAGCCCGAAATTCCGACAACCAGTCTTACCAAGGGGTATCGTATTACCCAATAACTGGGTTGTGGAGGTCAGATAGGCAGTCGCTCCATGTAAAATACTGGTATTCAGCTGTATCCGGTTAGACTGGAAGCCGACCCCAACATAGTTGGGAAAAGGCTAGGCAGATGATGATATACTCGTAGATGTGCTATTTCAGTTAACCCTCTGCCTCCCTCTTTTCTGGACATAATTACCCTTTCTATTGCAGATTTAGGATTCTGATATCTGTGTATGTGTGTAAGAATTGTTCTTATTTTTAATTTCGAGTGCATGTAATTCTGTGTTGGACTATTTTATCACGCCGAAAGAATAAGTAAGTTTGTGTAGCAGCGTAATTGCGTAACACACTATCAGTGGCAATGGGTTTCATTTTGACAGTTCAACAACATTCATTGCGTTATTTACGTTGTTGAGCAGACACATTTTTCGAACATAATTATGGAGCAATGGATTAGCAATATGCTTCAAAATTATTCAAATTGAGAGTGTTACGCAATTAGGGTGCTGGCATTGCATAGGTAAGTATGTATTTATGGATTTGAACAAAATTTTATTGGCTAGATACATTTTAAATAATGAGTGAATTCTTTTATAATATTCGTGTTTCAGTTAATCTTTAATACCGTTGTGTTCTAAAAGTCGTGCTTAGTTGTATCCTAAGTATTTTATTATTATCTACACTAATATTATAAAGAGGAAAGATTTGATTGTTTGTTTGTATTGAATAGGCTCCGAAACTAATGGACCGATTTGAAAAATTGTGTTAACATTAGAAGCCGACACTATCATCATAACATAGGCTACTTTTTACCGTGGGAAAATGCTTCATTCCTACGGAAAAACGGGTAATAGGACAACGGGTAGTATGAATTATCCTTCCGTACTTATCTTTTTCACATAACTTCTAAACGGCTGAACCGATTGGGTTGAAATTTTATATGGGTATTTCGATGAGTTCCTGGATTATTTTAAAAATACAATTGGACCCGGTAGGTGGCGCTGCTCTCAGTATGTGAACTATTAAACGACTTTACCGATTGAGTTGAAATTTTGTATCTGTATTTCCATGGTTTCACAGACACGAATGTATTAACTCATCGAATGCCGTAATTAGAGACACAATAGAAAGACAATTGCTTATGTCGAACTGTGTAACTTAAGACATTCAAAAGGTTAAGCCTACCTAATCTATCTTTCTATATAAATAAACATATATAAATAAACCAATTACATTAACCATATTATTTAAGCAACATATTTTTAAACGGCGGGAATTCCGAATTCTACGCAAACGAAGTTGCGGGGGGATGCTAGTTTAAACATAAGGCTAGCGCATCCTCCTTAAGACCAACCCCGTTCGTGAGATATAATACTCGTATACATAGTTAGATGCTTCGTACCCTTAAATTAAAAATACATCGCACATCGAAGTATTGATCGTGACTTGCGCAGTGCATTCAGAATATTCTAGACCTAAGCGTCCTTCGTGAATACTGCAGTGCGCCACCCGCCGTCTATCGTGCAGGACGAGTTCTTCCTTCAAGCCACCGACGGACTTCGAAGCTCTGCCGGGTGCTCCAGGATCCAAGCTTAAGGTTAGTACAATACTTTCTTATTTTGTTTGGACATCACTGACATCGGTGAAGGTGGGCATCGTGAGGAAACCTGCCGGTCGATTCTGTAAAATCTCACCGTGAAATCATAAGTGAAGTGAGCACTTATTTTATTTATTTATCTGCCTAGCCTTTTCCCAACTAAGTTGGGGTCGGCTTCCAGTGTAACCGGATGCAGCTGAATACCAGTATTTTACATGGAGCGACTGCCTATCTGACCTCCACAACCCAGTTACTGGATAATACGATACCCCTTAGTAAGACCGGCGGTGGTCAGACTTTCGGGCTTCTGACTACCTGTAACGACTGTCAAAGATACACGAATGACAGCCGGGACCAACGGCTTAACGTGCTTTCCGAGGCACGGAGGGGTCTCGGTATGTAAAGATGGTCACCCATCCACAGACCAACCGCGGCCAGCGTAGCTTAATCTGATCGATCGACCTGTGCGGCTGTTATTAGTCACGGGCCCCTCCTAAGTGAAAGAAGCACTTAATAGTGTTAGTCCCTAGCGAATGACAGCTCACTCCACGCTCACTTCACCCAAGCTTTCACGGTGAGATGATTACAGAATCGCACGGCTGGACTTATAAATTTAGTAGAGTTCTGTAACAGCCAATTCGTATTTAGGTTTTCGTACCCACAGAGTTCCAGCGAGACCAAGGCTCCGCTGTCCGTCTGTTACAGGTCTGTATATCGATACTGGAAATATGAAACAACGTAAGGGACATTTTGTCGAAAATGAATTATACAACGTGTAACGTTAAATGCGCAAAACCTCAGACACGCCAAATGATTTTTAATTCAATTGACCTATTTCACAGAGAAAATAAGTCATTAAAAAAATTGTAAAGATTTTATGAGCTGTTTTAGTTTTACTGGCCATTCTGATCGTTTCTTGCGTCTGCGACGACGCTTTACCGAGGGAGGAGTCGTCACCGGGCCGCTGCGCCGCGCTGACATTGGCTTGCTTGACCTATTAATAAATAGACACGGCAACGTTTTTAATGAAGATTTTTTGAAAAATATGACCTATATTAAAAAGTGGTTCAATTAATTCTGCTCGTTATTCTGATCAAACTATTTTCAGGTTTTGCGCATTTAACTTTACACGTTGTATATTTAAGACTATAGTATAATAGGCTTTATTGATTTTTTGCTATTAGAGCTTAAAAAAATGAAGAAATCTAAGAAACTTTGTCCTAGACACTTTTTACATAAAACATAATAGTTAAAACATTATCGTTAGTTTTGTAAGAAAAATACCCTATTTTTGCTCTCCTGAAAATCTCCCTTACGTTATTTCATATTTCCAGCATCGATATTTTGAACCGTAATAGGTAGACGCCTGAAATTTTCACAGAGGACAACGACTTTTTTTTTGTAATGCTATGCCCGTTATAACAACAAATAATAAAATTTTTAAAAATGTACGTTGGTACGGAGCCCTGTGTGTGAAAGTACAACTCACCGCTTTTTTTTTTTGGGTTCACGCGCTCTCCATGCCTATAAGCTTGGTATTATTATTATTTCAAGTTCTTTAAGCGGTTGATTGCCGTAATTACAGAAACAGTTAAAAAGCTATCGTGTCTCGCGTGGATCCACGTTCGGCACACGTAGGGTTTATTTATTTAAACTTTTCGCACAAAAGGTACAAAGGCGGACTTAATGCCTTACGCATTCTCTACCAGTCAACCAAGGGTGGTGAAGAGATTAGATGGCAGGTGCTTTGGTTGAGAGGACAGTGATAAAAAAAAAAACTAGACAAATACATAAATAAGTTATAAACACAAACATACGATTTACTATAGGGTTAATTTTCTTCTTTTATTACGGAGTACATAAATTATTATTACTTCTTAATACCTGCCGTGCGATTCTGTAACCATCTCGACGTGAAAGCTTGGGTGAACTGAGCGTGGAGTGAGCTGTCATTCGCTAGGGATTATCACTATTAAGTGCTCACTTCACTTATGATTTCACGGTGAGATTTTTACAGAATCGACCGGCGGTTGTCAAAATATACTGATTATATGTAGCTCTTCACAAAACCGCGCGGCTAACGTCGCGCATACTAGGGGGAGTCAGAGTGGGATCGGTGGGTCGTATTGGGGGTGTATATCTACGATCAATAAATGTGTTACGTCATGCTTTGTCCCCATTGGTCTATAGAATCGACCTCGGTTGTACCTTTCCGGCCTAAAACGCCTTTAACTTGACACACAGTGAAGGCGATAACGTTGACCAATATGGAGACAGTATTTTCTCCATGGATTGACGTGCTTACGTGCCGTATCTACCACGCCCCCCGTATTACCATAAGACCCTTGGATTTTTGGTGGGCTTAGTTATGACCCAGTTAGATATATTATTAGACTCCGCCCAGTATTGCTTGAGACCGACCGACAGGGAAAACCAGCTCGCTTATCTAAACTAATATTATAAAGAGAAAATATTTGATTTGTTGTATGTTTGTTTGTAACGCTTTCACGCTAAAACTGCTGAATAGATTTGAATGAAGGGACTTTGCCTGACGGTTGGCGCAGTGGTTAAGCTATTGACTGCTGCGCTGCGTGTCACGGGTTCGATTTTCCCGCACGGAACAGATATTTGTATGACCTACAAGTAGTTGTTCCGGGTCTGGCTGTTTGTGTATGTGAGTTTAAATGTTTGTAAACGCACCCACAATACAGGAGAACAACCATCTCACCGTGACAGCTTGGGTGAAGTGAGCGTGGAGTGAGCTGTCCTTCGCTAGGGATTAACACTATTAACACGTTCACTGTCCCAGTACAAAGTTATAAAAAATATTCGTACGTCCATCTACAAACTCGCCCCTAACTTGTTTTATTTTACCCTCTTCATATATGGGAAACTGGCAACATTTTACGGCGGCTCTTTTAAATTTTCGGTAGCCTTGTTATCCAACCATACGTCCATGAGAATCTTTTTCCTCTTATTCATACGTCCAGTCAAATAAAAACATCAAATTTACTTTTGGATTATGACTCCAACTGGAGTCATGGACATGTGAGTTTGGTACAAATGTGACTCCATTTCGAGTCATTGGACAGTGAACGTGTTAAGTGCTCACTTCACTTATGATTTCACGGTGAGATTTTTTCGGTGATTTTTTTTTTTTTTTCGGTGATTTTTTTTTTTTTTTTTTTTTTCCAGAATCGACCGGCTGTTCTCAGTGAGAGGAAGTGTGCGGTAATCCACCTCGCGAGCCCAGTTCGGGTAGTCAAATGATAGTTAAAGTATCATTGTTATAAATTTCCAGGTCCTAGAGGAGGAGCATCATTACCCGCTCGTCTCTGATGGCTTTCAACATGGAGGGTTGGACCTTCGAGTCTCCATCTGGGCTACGGGCTCGGGTGCCTCACGCATCTCGGCTTGCCAGGGTTGGAGAAGAAGGTACATATTTGTTCATATCCGAGTACCGTTGTCTAGTAAGAGGGAGTCTGAAAATGGGACCGGTAACTGAAAAGTTGCATGGACAGCGGTTGTCATGGTATGGGTGTGTGATACGGAGGAATGGGGAAAACGTCATGAGGAAAGTTTTGAGTATGAATGTCGATGGCTATAAGAGTAGGGGAAGACCAAAGAAACGATGGACGGACTGTATGAATGATGATTTGGTGAGAGTGGCCGTGACTACCGAGATGACGACTGATAGAGAAGTGTGGGAGAAAAAGACATGTTGCGCCGACTGCAAGTAAATTGGGTTATAGGCATGAAAGGGGCCTGTGGCTAAGTAATAAAAGCCGCACGGATCGATCGATCAGGATAAGCTACGCCTGCCGCGGTTGAGCCGTGGATGGGTGACCATCTTCACATACCCAGATCCCTCCGTGCCTCAGAAAGCACGTTAAGCCGTTGATCCCGGCTGTCATTCGTGGATCTTTGACAGTCGTTACGGGTCGTCAGTAGCCCGAAAGTCTGACAACCAGTCTGCCCAAAGGTTTTCGTATTACCCAGTAACTGGATTGTGGAAGTCAACCATTCTTAACAAGGGGTATCGTATTGCCCAGTAGCTGGGCTGTGGAGGTAAGATAGGCAGTCGCTCCATGTAAAATACTGGTATTCAGCTGTATCCGGTTAGACTGGAAGCCGACCCCAACATAGATGGGAAAAGGTTAGGCAGATGATGAGGCAGGAGAATGACGATCCTAGTACCGTTGCAAGAATATCTTGTTCTTCATTTCTCGAGAAAGGTGAAGCTGCGAAATGATTCATTAGCCGGAGGGGAGTTGCCAAAGAGCTGCGACAGTCTATGTAAAAAACTTGTATTCAGCTGCATCCGGTTAGACAGGAAGCAAACACCAACATGGTTGAGGAAAGGCAGGCAGAAGACGATGAGTAGCCAAACTGTTCTATTGATTGGTGAAGGTTTTATAGCTTCATTAGTTATGGCGTTGAATAGCGCTCAGCTAGTTGAACGGTGACCTTTAAATGGCAGTTGCGGCAGACGACGGGGAAGGCTGGGAACCGGGCACTGTGCCGCAGCTTGGAAGAAGTCTTTGTCTAGGAGTGAATAGCTTGGATTTTCAGCAGTAACAGTTATGCATATAGAAAAATGTACTAATGTACGGACTCCAATTTTCTGCTATATCACAAATAGTTACATACTTAACATAACCTTCTCTTACTTTTCAGGTCCCTCTTTCGCAAACAGCAGTCCATCAGCTGTCGGTCGCACTCATACACCACCAGGCAGCAGTCCATCAGCTGTCGGTCGCGCTCAAACACCATCAGGCAGCAGTCCATCAGCTGTCGGTCGCGCTCAAACGCCATCAGGCAGCAGTCCATCAGCTGTCGGTCGCGCTCAAACACCATCAGGCAGCAGTCCATCAGCTGTCGGTCGCGCTCAAACGCCATCAGGCAGCAGTCCATCAGCTGTCGGTCGCGCTCAAACGCCATCAGGCAGAGGCTCCAACAGGACCTTCTATAAGATCCAGAGGGCACCAGTCCAGCATTCATCAACAGACACTGCCTCTACCAGGACTTTCCATCAGATCCAGGAGGAGCCAGTAAACCAGTCAACAGCAATTGGTTCTACCAACGGCCTTCATCAGAATCAGGGATCACCAGTTCAGGATTTACCAACGGGAACTGGTGATCCCAACTCCTCTGAACAGCTTGAGGAGTTCAGATGGCAGACTCCCTGGATATTCTCATGGAATATGACCAGGGTGACGAACTTCTTGTCACCTCTAAGAAAACGGGTGGCGTTACTCCCGATATCTGGTTTTCTAGCAAGTCTCTGCTTAAGATGGTTGTCTATGATTCGAATTTGCGCGTAACATCTTAGTATTAAGTATATATAGTTAAAACAAACTTACTAGGTAAACTTCATCGTTGAGAATCGATAAATAAACGTGACAAAAACAAAAAAAGAAATGTTTTTCTAATATCACAATTTCACATACTACAGCATCTTCGAGGGCTGAGGGTGAAAATTTGATCGTAGAAAGTAGTTTCTTATGTTTTGTAAAGTTTATATTTCGATACCTATCTCCTCTCGTGAAGTTTAGCTAGCTCATTTAATTTCACCCTGTTAATGGATAAGTAGATGGTAAGTTTTTTAATCTTATATAAAAAGGCCACACATCACAGTGACATTTGTTTACTTACAGTGCTAAGGTAGTTCTAAATTAGGTTAGGTTAGCTTATAAATTAGGTTAGGCAATAAATTAGGTTGTTTTATTTTGAATCCCTAAAACTTAGTGTTCATACACACGAGTGACACGCGTCAACGGTAGAGACAACTACAGTAGACAAAGTGCCGCTAGTGTATTTGACACGTGTGCAGCCGTCGACAACATGCCGCTAGTGTATTTGAGTACGGTGCTCAAATACACGACCGGCCCGCCCCGACCCTTGCTCGAGCCAGCCCGCGCCGCTGAGACTGTAGTTCTAAATTCGTCCCTAAATAATTCCGATCCAGCCTGACCCATGCTGCCCTCTCCCAGCGACGCCCTAAGCCGAGGTCCGTACCCCACAGGGGGTGCCCTTAGCGCGTAGTCGCTTAAATTTTCTTTAAGCCCTGGCTGGAGGCCTTAATTTATTGAGGCATCCACAGACAAGCCCGGTTAAGCAGTCGACAACCTCATAGGTTGAACTGCGAGATGCCATTAAAAAAAAAATACACGACCGGTACGTTGTCGACTGCAGTTGCTTCTGAGGTTGATACGTGTTGCTCGTGTGTGAGCACACTTAAACCCAACCCATAAAAAATATTTTCATAGCCGGGTACACTATGGTATGAGCTGGTAAATGGTGCTCGGAAAATCTGTAAGTATACCTCGCGTTTACCATTGGCTAGAGGGGTTCGTGGCTCGTGACCCATGTCGAGACCCCCCATGCCTAGGAAAGCACCTTGAGCCGTTCCTACCGGCGGTTATTTGTAGATCTTTGACAGTCGTTACGGGTAGTCAGAATCCCGAAAATCTGACAACCAGTCTCCGGGCCCTTTCCCACGGCAAGATCCCGTGTTTTGCAGGTACGGTTTTTTGCAGGATCCCGTTTAGTGTTTAAATATGTGTATTCACACATGCATCGTGCTTGCAGTGTCAGGCAAACAGGATGCTTGTGTGAATATGTATATTTAAACACGTACACCCCTAAACGGGATCCTGCAAAAAACTGCACCTGCAAAAAACGGGATCTTGCCGAGGGAAAAAGCCCAAACAGGATACCCCAATTGACCGTTCGCCGCACCTGCCTCGTACACCCTACTGATTTCTTTTGTGCACCCGTTGCCTGCTGTGCTTGACGAGATTGGTCCTTCGAGTCGCCGCTGAGACTAGGGACTATGCGATCCAGTTAAATATAAACGTTCGTTATTTAGTTTTACTTATTACCTGTGACTTTTTCAATTCATAGGTACTTTCTCAGTTTATATTAGACATTACTGACATCGATGGGGGCTTGTGGGTAAGTAATATCAGCCGCACGGGGTCGATTGTTCAGGTTAAGCTACGCTTGCCACGGTTAGTCCGTGGACGAGCATTTACATATCAAGACCCCCTCCGTGCCTCAGAAAGCACGTTAAGCCGTTGGTCCCGACTGTCATTCGTGGATCTTTGACAGTCGTTACGGGTTGTCAGTAGCCCGAAAGTCTGACAACCAGTCTGCCCAAAGGTTTTCGTATTACCCAGTAACTGGATTGTGGAGGTCAGATAAGCAGTTGTTCCACGAAAATATAATTCAGCTGCATTCGGTTAGACTGGAAGCCGACCCTAACACGGTTGGGGATCGACCTCGCGCTGACCGTGATGATTTGATCGGTAGGACGGATTTAACGCTCGTTTATCCCCAGATATCTATTTGGGAAAAGTCGAGAGTTAAATCATGACGATTTCAGGAGCAAAATAAAAGCCATTATTCACGTTGTCAACGAATATATCAGAAATCCTATAGAGCAGCTGATGACTGTTCGAGGTAGCGAGACGACGCTAGTGCTTGATACCGAAGCTTGTGTCCATCAGTGGACGTCTTCTGGCTAGTATGAAAATGACGATGAAACGACGAATGGAAATTATAAAAAGATGACTCAGCATCTATCAGAATTAGAAAAAATATCCTGCCTAAATTTGAGGGGAAGATATAAAAAATTACAAGTTGTGTCGAAATCGGTCGTAATGGTATGGGTATGTGATACGGAGGAATGGTCGTGAGGTCGTGAGGAAAGTTGAAAGAAACGATGGATGGACTATATGAATGATGATATGGTTAGAGTGGCCGTGACTACCGAGATGACGTCTAATAGAGAAGTGTGGGAGAAAAAGACATGTTGCGCCGACACCAAATACATTGGAGAATATGCCTAAAGAGTTCTGCCTTTCTAAATAAATACATACTATATGGCGCTGACGGTACGATAACGAATACCACCTGGCCAGCTCAGAAAATAAGTAAAATAGATATTTTATTTTTTATATATATATTATATTTTTTTTAATATAATATATTTTATATATAACTCATTTTTTCAAAGTTTTTTAAACATCTAAAGTTATCGACCATAGTTAATTAAGCTGGCAACACAGCAGATGAACAACAACAACATTGCAACACAGTGCAACATTCATTTGAAGAAAGGTGGGATTATAAAATGAAATGGCGTCGCTTCTACGAGTATTCACTTCTCGCTCTCACACTATCGTTAAGAGAACGGAACTCTTTTTAACCCATAGGAAGCTTAGTAAGGAAAAAGAGACGTATACAAGGTGTAACTTAAATAACGCACAACCTCTTAAGGGGTCATTGTACTCATCATTATGAAAAACTTTTGCTACGGGACCAAACCGGAAATCGCGAAAAAGAAATCAGCTGTTCCCTACATTTATGTTTGCATAACTCGTCAAAATGTAGGGACCAGCTGATTTTTTTTTCGCGAGTTTCGGTTTGGTCCCATAGTAAAAGTTGTTCATAATGATGAGTACAATAACCCCTTAAGAGGTTGTGCGTTATTTAAGTTACACCTTGTATATTTCTGTGACTGTCTTTTAAACCGACGTCCAAAAACGAGGAGGTTGTTACGACAACAAACAAGATAGATGGCGTTAGTTTTATGTTTTAAGGGTATGCACTCAGGTAGCCCGCGTAATTCAATTTTTATAACGTTTTTTTTTAACGAATTGCCGTTCTGTCATAAGTCGGATGTTTAACAAAATGTAAATACTGATTTAGTCAACATACTAGGTAGTATGGTGACTAAATCAATAATATTACACCTAATTTGCAAAAAAACGTAAGAAGTTTTGAATTTCGCGGGCTACTAGCTCTTTCGCCGTATCACCGCCAGAGGTCGCTGTCAGTACAGAACCGTTTTTTTTTTTACAAAAAAATCTCCCCCAGCATCCTAATATGATACGACGAACTACATACACTTCGCTCGCTCTCTCTCGCACGCCGCTCGACAGCTGGCTGTACAACAGAGAGCGCGCATCGATAATGTAGTCGTAGTATTGACCACGTCTGCAACGTGACAGTGTAAGAACACTGCAGAAGGACCATATCTCTCAGTCCGTGAGAATAAACTCACACACAGGTAGACAACTAACAAATTCAAGTATTGCAGACATTCTGAGACTGCAGTAGTTTATTTATTTATTTATTTATTTATCATGAACAATTAATATTGTGTTTGACATTCATTATAAAATTAATAACTAATATAAATTTAAAGTAAATAATAATAATAATAAAAATAAACATGGAACAACAATAATTTTTTAAATAAAAAAATAAAAACACGATTGCTTAAACAGTTTGAGTTTAACAATTGCTTAAACAGTTTGAGTTTAGCCTTAAAAGAGCTGGTGTATAATAACATTTTTAAATCCGCTGGCAGTCTATTAAATATTTGTACAGCTTGATAACGTGGATTATGTCTGACAATGTTAAGATTAGGTACAATTTTGTTTTTAAAGTCCTTTCTACGAGTGTTTTCCCTGGCTATTCTTTCTTCCTCAGACTCATATTCATGGATATATTTTTTAAAATTAACTAATAACACAAGTATATATAAGCTAGGCAATGTTAGGATATTTAAACTCTGAAAATGAGATCGACAACTGTCTCTTTGTGTAATTCTGACAATTGTACGTATTGCTCTTTTTTGGAGAATGAAGGCTCGCTGAGAGTTATAACCGTAGCTTTTCCCCCAGAACTGTATACTGTATCGAAGTCTGGATTCCACGAGAGCATGATATACCATTTTTAACTGATCCTTATTTATTTCATCCCTCAGTTTTCTCAACGCATAACACGCACATGATAAATTCGAGTCTATGTGTGCTAGTTCTTTTTTCCAGTTCAGGAAATCATCTAAATGGATACTTAGAAATTTGACGTCTCTCACTAGTTCTATCCTTTCATTGTTAAGGGTTATATCCAAATTATCCTTATTGCCTGCAGTGGTTCGAAACAACATGATATTCGTTTTTTTAATATTGATTATTAATCTATTGGTGTTGAACCAAAACTGAAATGCTGCCAACGTAGTATTGACCTTGTCTGTCAGTTCGCTAATACTTTTCGCCCCTACTACAGCGTTTGTGTCATCGGCAAACACTACGAGATTAATATCTGGAATTATGTTTCTTATGTTATTTATCAAATCATTAGTGAAAACAATAAACAGAATGGGACCTAATATGGAACCCTGCGGAACGCCAGTGGTAACATTAATCATGGATGATTGAAATGTTTTCCGTTGCCCGTTCTGTTCTATAGTGCTGGTTTCTACATACATTTTCCTGTTTCTTAAGTACGATGTAAATAATCGCAGGGCTTTGCCTCTGACACCATAATAATTTAGTTTAGCAATAAGTAGATTATGGTCAATAGTATCAAATGCGGAAGATAAATCCAGAAAAATTCCTGCCGCCTTTAATTTAAGATCTATCTTGTTAACCACATCATCTAAAAGTTTATAAATGGCATCTCCAGTGCCAATTCCTTTCTGGTAACCGAACTGTCTATCATGTAGAACTTTATTTAAATTAAGATGAGTACATAGCCGGCATTTCAAAATTTTTTCAAAAATTTTTGAAAGTGTGGGTAGAAGCGAAATTGGTCTGTAATTTTTAGGGTCCGTTTTTAAACCTTTTTTATAAACTGGCACAACCTTTGCAATTTTTAACTGTTCCGGAAAAATACCCTGCTCAAGACAGTTGTTAAAGAATGTAGACAGTGGCCCAGCCAATATTTGTATGTGCTCTTTAAGAATAGAAATAGGGATTTCGTCATATCCACTGGAGTGCTTGTTAGTCATAGTTTTAATTATTTGTGTTATTTCTTTGGGTGTGGTAGTCGTGAGAGACATATCATTTATAACCCTTTCACAACTTTGTTGAAGAAGCGATAGAGCTTCCTCTGTCTTAGTTTCAGCTGAATCACTATTTTGGTTAAACTGTGTTGCTAATATGTTGGCTACGGCAGTTGGCGAGTTTATGATGTGATCATTATGTTTTAGTACAAGTGGTTCTAGTTCCCCTTTTTTTAATCTGTTTGTGCGGCTATTAACTACTTTCCAAACTTCTTTACTAACATTTTTTGATTTATTAATTTTCTCCGCGACTGCAATTTTTTTGGCTTTGATCATGACACTTCTATAAATTCGAATATATTTACTTTTATAGTTAAGTACACTTTCATGAACATGTTTACCAGTATTTGTAAATAAAACTCTTTTCATTTTACTAGACGTTTTTACTCCTTTAGTTATCCACTTTAACTGTATTCCCCTTTTCAAATTGATTTTTATCTCCCGTTTTTTGTAACTTTTTCGAAATGTATTATTAAAATTTGTCAAAAATGAATTTATTCCCATTGAACTCCAATTCTGATGCAATAGTCTATCCCTAAAATATAAACTATTTCTACAATTAAAGATTCTCTTATTAATTACTAATACTTGATTATTTTGATTTCCTATCATATTTTCTAGTAAAAAATCACCTAATTGTGCTCCATGTCCATCTCCCAAACCATTGTGATCAATTTCAATTTTTTGGACCTCTTCTTCTTGTAGGTTTGTAATGATATTGTCTAAGCAAGAATACGTGTTGTTACGAACAAAAGTGGGACCATCCAACAGACATCTAAAATTGTAACATGCCAGCAGACTCAAAAACTCCGTACGTTTTTTGTTTTCCAGAAGTAAGTTTACATTATAATCTCCGCAAATAATGCTTTTCTTGTTGAACAAAAACTCAAGTAATAGTTCCATTTTCCTCACAAAAATCTCAAATTTTTTATCATTTGGATTACGATACACACAACATACATAAACTCCAGTTATGGTATCCTTTATGCAGCATACCTCAAAACTCTCTACGGCGTACAATCTATCAATTGCTATTACATTCTCTACTTTACTATCTGATTGAGCTAAGATTAAGCTCCCTCCTCTCTTTTTCTTATTTCGTGTATTATAAGACGCTAATTTGTATCCATCTAAGTTAAAAGAAGTTACTGACACACTATTTAGGAAATGCTCAGTCAAACATAAGTAGTCTACCTTTTTTAGTTATAAACTATTCGAGACTATTTAACTGATTTACATCAATAAGATGTCTTAGCTTAACCTGATCGATCGATAGGGTTAAGCTACGCTTGCCGCGGTTGGTCTGTGGATGGGTGACCATCTTTACATACCGAGACCCCTCCGTAAAATTGTGAGTCGACCCTGATTTATCGGTTGAAGTTGGTCGCAGTTAGTGATACTTTTACGATGGTCGTAGTTTGCCTATTTAGTATTAGCGCAAGGTGCTCGTTCTCAATTTGTCGGTTTGCCATGGACAGATTATCTATTGATAAATAATTAATTCGTTAAATTGTAAATGCCGGTCGATTCTGGAAAAATCTCACCGTGATAACTAAGGTGAAGTGAGCTTAGAGTGAGCTATGAGCCATACTGATGCTAGGGATTGACACTATTGACGACTCACTCCACGCTCACTTCACCCAAGTTTTCACGGTGAGATGGTTACAGAATCGCATGGATGGTTTGTTGCAGTTCACATTTTTAGACTCGTACATGACTTTAGAATGATTTTGTCTGCTCTGTGGTCACTGTCATAAATCACTGTTCAGCACTATACCAGCTGTGCGATTCTGTAATCATCTCACCGTGAAAGCTTGGGTGAAGTGAGCGTGGAGTGAGCTGTCATTCGCTAGAGATTAACACTATTAAGTGCTCACTTCACTTATGATTTCATGGTGAGATTTTTACAGAATCGACCGGCAGCACTCCAATTGCGTAACACTTTCAAGTACAATCCAAGGATTTTGAAGTAAATTCCTAATCCATTGCTTTATAGGTTTGAAAAGTTCGTCTGCTCAACAACGTAAATAACGCAATGAACGTGGCTGAACTGTCGAATGAAAGGAATCGCCATCAGTTGTATTTTTATGTGTGTTCGAAATCAAATCAAAAGTCATTTATTTAAACTAGGCTGAGAATCAGGACTTTTCGAACGTCAAAATTACAAAAGACAGTCCCCCAAAACGCCCGCCCTTCACCACTTCCTAGTGCTTTCGCTGGGAAGAAGAAGTGGCGCAATAAACTCCCCAGCAGCACAGCTGTCTATTCAGTTAGACAATACTTGACTGAATAAAATACAAGGTATGCAAAGTAATTAACAATACAAGAAACAGAACACTAAACTAAATCACTAAATTAAATTAAAATGTTCCGGACTTACGGTCAACAACCCCACACGTTGTACTAAATGTTTGGCCTCCCTGAACTGTCAGAGGAATACTCTGCCATCTATCGGTTGATTATCATTACTTCTTGCGACACTCCTGTCAGTATTATGCTAACCTACAAAAAGTTCGTTACATTACAAGCAGGCTCCAAATAGGCTGTTCATTTATTACGTAAGACAATTAGGACCACTTCCTGACCCCCCTCCCCCTACGTAAGAAAAGATAAGACTTGGGTGAACCCCCTCTCCCCTTTATAATCTTACGTAAGATCAGTAGGTATCTACGAAGATTGCAAAAACTAGCAAAAAAATTAAAAACTTATAATTTTTGCTTACTTTGGTGATCTTACGTAAGATCAGTCTATACCCCTCCTACCCCCACGTAAGAAAAAATAAGACTAGTTTGGACCCCCTCCCTCCTCAAATCATCTTACGTAATATATACAACGTGTAACGTTAAATGCGCAAAACCTGAAAATAGTTTGATCAGAATAACGAGCAGAATTAATTGAACCACTTTTTGATATAGGTTACATTTTTCAAAACATCTTCATTAAAAACGTTGCCGTGTCTATTTATTAATAGGTCAAGCAAGCCAATGTCAGCGCGGCGCAGCGGCCCGGTGACGACTCCTCCCTCGATAAAGCGTCGTCGCATACGCAATAAACGATCAGAATGGCCAGTAAAACTAAAACAGCGCATAAAACCTTTACAATTTTTTTAATGACTTATTTTCTCTCTGAAATAGGTCAATTGAATTAAAAATCAGTTGGGGTGTCTGAGGTTTTGCGCATTTAACGTTACACGTTGTATACAGGGTGTAACGGAAAGGGGGTATCAACCCTGAAGGAGGTGAATGTGCTCATGAAACTCAACAACTTTCCCCAAAGAACATAGGTCGAAATATGAAAAAAAAATTTGGCCCTCCCATAGTAAATCAATCAGCTGGTAGTCAGTTTTCTAAGGGAGGGCCAAATTTTTTTTTCATATTTCGACTTATGTTCTTTGGGGAAAGTTGTTGAGTTTCATGAGCACATTCACCTCCTTCAGGGTTGATACCCCCTTTCCGTTACACCCTGTATATATTTTTTTTATTCCTTCCTTCCTTTTTTTTAATACATGAACAGCCCCAAGCTGGTTGTTGATCCACACACAGACGATAGAAAACTGTTGGACGTTACTTTTTGTGCCCTTTAGGCTTTCCAAAGCCAACAGTTTCTTATAGCGCTATCTCACTCTCCTCTTTTGCAGGTCCGTCATTGCATAGTTCGCATGTGTCACTCTTGTATTTTTACTGTTAATGAATATAAAACTGTTACTTTATTAGAAGCCTCGTTTAATTTACCACCATCGCACATTAGACGCTGCTCTTAAGAAGGAAAACATCGTGAGGAAACCGGCATGTCCTAGAACCAAACATTCGAACACATGTGGCATTTACCAACCCGCGCTGGGCCCGCGTGGTGGATTACGGCCCACATCCTCTCACAGAGAGGAGGCCGCAGTCCTAGCAGTGGGGACATTACGGGCTAGCCGCACCTCGCTTTTTTCTATGAAAATGCGTTGTATTGCGATTCGATGCGGCTATATTTTTATCTTAATCTAAGTATTTTCATTTCTGAATTGTTTTTTTTTTGTTTTTATCTTTTTTATTACGGACGCTTTTAACGTGCACGTCTTTGTACATCGTTCTCACATGTATAATTACAACTTGAATGATGTAAGCAAAATTTTGTAACAATTTTTGAAGTGAAAACTTCTTTAGCGGCGTTGTACACTTTTTTGTAACGGGTAAAAAATGTAAAACTCGCGTCAGGACACGTGACCCTGATCGAAAATTCGTAAGACGGATGGTGAGTAGACAGCCGGCGGCGCGGCGTAGGCGAGGAAGTATCCCCCTCTCTTTCTACGGCGCGGCGAAAATGTATGCCTGCGCCTGTTGTTTAGTTTAGGTGGGGCAGGGTGCTTGCGCGAATGTTCGTGTGTGTTTATGTTATAGAAACAAACTTAACTTAAATGAATGAATTAATTAGAATTGTAGTTAGAATGTATTGATAGACTTGAAGGTACATCTCTCGACAATAAATCTGCAATTTGGGAACTACAGATAACTGGTGGAACATATGGCACACCTCCGGTGGACGTGAAAAAATTAAAAAATGAATAAAATAATGGTTCTGGTAATAATGATGGTGAAAAAGTCGTCGAAATTATGGATGGAAGTTGATTTTTCTGAGAGATAAACTTTTTAATGTAATATAAATTGTCATGTTTGTGCAAGATAGCGCAATAAATAAATATGAGTGCAACCCGTCGTTTTTTTTTATGATTTAAAACAGTGTCCGTGGAGTTTCTTGCCCGTTCTTCTCCACAGGTACCTACTACGCTTTGGAATGGGCAACTAGCTTCATCTTTCTGACTGACCGACCCCTTGACAATTCAAAAGTGCCTGTAATTGGTTTACTTGAAATAAATGCTTTGAGTTTGAGTTTGAGTTTTAGTTTATAAAGGAGAGCTTCATGCCATAAACAAACCCAGACTTATTTCAGTTTTTCTAAACTAATATCATATAGAATTTTTTTTAATGTTTTAAATTAGCTGTTTCATAGAAAATTGCAATACCTACGCGGTCAAAATGTGTGGAATCATGTGCTGAATCCTTGGTAACAGGTAGCGCGTCGATGTCCCCTAATATTCTGTATTCATTTAGGTAGGTAGGTTTACCAAAAATATTAATGACCCTTCGGCACCTTTTTATTGCACGTCAAAACTCTTATTAAATGCATCCTACATCATGAAATGTGTATATGTCATCGAAGTATTGATCGTGACCTGCGCATTGCAGATTATTCGTAGCCTAGACTTCCTTTGTCCATGTATTGCGCCCCTCGCCGTCTGTCGAGTTGGTCCTCTCCTGATTCTCAGTTTGCAGCCCGCATCTCGCAGTATCCAACGACAAAGGTCAGTACTTACTTGTTTATTGTAATACTAGTTTCTATCTGCGACTTTGATCACGTGGAAGTCGTAAGACAGCAGAATATGCTAAAATGCCAGCCACATTTCTCGCCCGCGCTATTACTTTATTTTTCGCTTAGCGTACCTACTTTTGTCTTTTTTTTATTTTTTCTCAGCTCCTCAGAGTCGTAGCGTGATGTCTAATGACCTGTGACCTTCCTCGAATTGAGCTATCAGACTTTTAATTCGAATGGTATTTCCAGAGATTGGCGCGTTCAAACAAAAAAAAAAAAAAAAAAATGACAGGACGAAACTAATATTTATCTTATATCCTTTTCTTAATGAAATAGAAAGAAAAAGGTGCGCTGAACTTAAATTTAGTTTAGTTAGTGAATAAGGGAATCGGTTGCTTCGTTTTCGCTAGCGTTCTTTCTATATTTTTGGAAGAAAGTTCCTTAACGCGACTTTCTCTATGTCTTTCTATAATATGTGTGTGTTTTTGCGTACGAGTATCGCCTAAGGAACTTCGTTCCTGTTTTCTTTTTGCTCGCCTCCTTAGGGTTTTAGCGTGATGTTAAATAAGCGATAACCTTCCTCAAGATTTGGGCTATAAGAATTTTTCAACTGGACCAGACATAAGCACGTTCACAAAAAAAAAATTGGTTTTCTGTAAAGTCGGTTTCCGGACGATAATTTTACATACTTTTTTGCATACTTTTATGAATTGAATTGAATTATTATCACTGAATTATCATTATTGTGTATAATACGAAGAAGGAGTTAATTGAAAATTACAATTATTTCGAGAGAGATAGATGCGTCACAAGCTGGATGCTTAGGCCAATCGTGCCTCTCTATCGCTTGTTCCGCGCTCTCGCTTGCACGCTCGGCTCAGGCAGGACGTGACAATGAGTCATGCTTTTCCGTGCGTGCAGTTGGCGTTCATCGATTTATAACCCCCTGGCCACGTCTTCGGTCTTAGCGGCGCGCGGCGCGGCGAGCCGGGCGGCGTCGGTAAGCGGTGCGTTTTGCACGCCACGTACCCTCAGTAGCGGTTAGTTGCAGTGGTCGCGGTGGACGTATTTAGGTAGTCAAAACGTGCTCAAAATCATGGCGTTATCAAAATTATCCCTTTTCTTTTTAAAAAGCACTATATTTTTAAAACAAGATATCACTACATAGTATAAAACAAAGTCGCTTCCCTGTCTGTCTGTCCCTATATATGCTTAGATCTTTAAAACTACGCCACGGATTTTGATGCGGTTTTTTTTAATAGATAGAGTAATTCAAGAGGAAGGTTTATATGTATAATACATGCATAATATAGCAGAGAAACACTGATAATTTTAGAGGTTTCTAATGTGATGTCGTAAATAAACACATTTTTTGCGCTTACTTTGTAAACGCTGGCTGAACCATACGAGATAGATCAAAATAATGTACTACAGTATTGTACACCTTAAAAAGGTCTACAAAAAAATCCACAATGTCTGTCTCTTAGGGATAACCCACAATAACGATTTTTTATCCTATACTTTTTACGAGAAATAATGGCTCTAAAATTATCAGTGTTTCTCTACTATATTATGCATGTATTATACATATAAACCTTCCTCATGAATCACTCTTATCTATAAAAAAAACCGCATCAAAATCCGTAGCGTAGTTTTCAAGATCTAAGCATACATAGAGACAGACAGACAGCGGGAAGCGACTTTGTTTTATACTATGTTAGTAGTGATCAGCATTGCACCCGTGCGAAGCCGGGGCGGGTCGCTAGTTCTTAATATGAGAGAAGGAGTGCACGAACTGAATAAAAATCGGTATTTAAATGGGGAATTTCGTGACCTATACGAAGATTACAGAAAATATATATAGATTAAATATGTAAATATTTATATATATAGGCGGTCGATTTAAAATGTCAGTGATAAATGCCTCGGTATCCATTTCCGCCACTAAATCGTCTAAATTTTTTTGTTTATAACTACGCCACTGAGTACGTCACTGCTACACCGCTGTCCGCGCCGCTCTGTTTCGTGGCGTCGCACTCATTCACTTGTACTTTTGTTCCTGCCTGCCGCTCGCCGCACCGGGCGTCGCTGTAGCGATTCGCTCGGAAAAAGCGGCGCGCGTTTACGCTATGAGCGGCGTCTCGTGGCGTGCTTCAAAAATTTTCATACTTTTGATTTTACCGCTCGCCGCCCCGCGCTTAGCTGCCGCTCACAGTGGCAAGGTCGTGAACGGGCCGTAAGACGTTATCACGTCAAAAAAACAATGAAACTCTCCCATACTAACCCCTTTATTCATAAACGTTCAAGTTGTGATTGATAAAATTCAAGTTCTGATTAGCTACTGTATAACCAATTTATTTTTGACGTTTGACCGTCAGTTTAATGATTCTACTTCCTATCCTACTTCCTACTAATATTATAAGCGCGAAAGTTTGTGAGGATGGATGGATGGATGTTTGTTACTCTTTCACGCAAAAACTACTGCACGGATTTGGATGAAATTTAGCACACAGACAGCTTATAACCAGTATTAACACATAGAATGCTTTTTA